>CM034146.1:125660593-126260593 GCA_019776745.2 Taxus chinensis
CTTCATAAGACGGGGTCTTCACACGACACAAATGTTTGCAGCTACATATAGTCAATGCCCTCCCAATTAAAACAATTGAGAATACATAGGCGGAAAGTGTAGATCTTAGCTGGGGTGGAGATAGGGGTTGATTTGTTATACGGAGTGACTCCGGACTACTAAAGATAATCAGACACACGGAGTCGTGTGGTAACGACACCATATGTCTGCGTATCTTTAGTTACCCCTGGAGTGCCTTCCTATACCCGCTCATATTACTGGCTGGAATCGAAAGTTTAAAACGGAACTTAAACAATGAGGACTGGTAGGAACCAGGAAAAGACCATTCTAGATAACAGGTGAAGTGAAGTGAAGGACGTATTCCGTAGATGTGTGTATCACATTCAGGAATATGATCATGCAAAGCATGTTGAAAATCTTTGGCCAAAGTATCGCAATTGCTGGTTGCGTTGTCCTTAATCACTTAATTAAGATGCAGGATGTCAGATGAATATCAGTAACAGATATTCAGATAGGCTTCTTAAATGGATCACTTCGATAACCGGGGAAGGTTATGAGAACAAGTATATAAAATATACTATGCATGAACAAACATGAAGGATCGGTTGTTGCCCGAGTCATGTATATGAAGGATCGGTTGTTGCCCGAGTCATGAAATGAAGGATCGTTGAAACTCCGAGCCATGAAAATGGAGGATCGGCAGTTCATCGAGTCATTTACAGCAGCATATAGAATCTGTTATGAGATTGAATGGCATTGAATGTGTGTTCCATATTGTAATTATGTGAACAGGGAACATTCGTTTTAAAAAGAAATTGTATAATCCAAACTGTGTGGTTTGGGCAGAGAACAATTATTAAATCTTGAACGTGTGTTTGAATTTTATAATTCATAACAGAGAACGTTATATATAAAAAAAAGAAAAAAAAAAATTTCCCTTGTTCTGGTGTTTTAAAATGGGGATGTTACACTTTGTAGTAGGATTCACTGTAGTTTCAAGCCCCATTGTTATTTGATGCAATCCCTTACCCCTCATAATGAGTTAAATTTTAGAATTCCATTCATGATAATTAAAGGGTGTGAGTAAAGTTACAAAACGTATTTCCATTTAATAGAAAAAGAAGTGTAGAAAGTAGAACGGAAAATAACATATAGAAGGAGACAACACAATACACCCCCCTAAAATTATGCTTGCACCCACCCAAATTTAGTACTTTATAATTTTAGTGCATTTTACAAAATAAATAGGTTCACCAAAATAGTGATGAAAAGGTAGCCACTTTTGTAAAAAAAAAAAAAAAAAAAATCTCAATTTTGAGTAGCCATGCAAGTTATAAAGGATTACATTTTTTGTTAACTTATTTAATGCAATATACAAGAATAAAAAAGTGGAGAGGTTTGATCACAAGACTTCTTTACACCAATTCAAGAACCTTGCCAACTTTCCTACTTGCACTTACAAAACACCTACTCCCTTTTTAACTCTTATCCAAACACTATAAAGTTATTAAATACATTCAAACTTGCCTTGAAATGTGTTTGGGTGTAAGTGTTTGTTTGAAACAGGTCAAAGTTGAGTGAGTTGGGGTAGAGTGTGAGACCGAGCTATGCAAGGACCCACCGAGTTGGGAGTAACTACGGAGTTGAGGCCGAAGTGAGCAGTGCACTGTGGAACGAACCGATTTGTGGCCGAGTTGGGTCAACACATCTTTGAGAGCAAATCCAGGTGCGAACATGGTCGAGGCTATGCCGAGCTAGGTGTCGAGTTGACCGTGGAAGGAACCACCTGAGTTGTTTCTTGCGAGCCAGAAACTAGTCGTAAGCCAAGTCTGCATGTGTGTCGATGTCTAAGGGTAGATTAGAGTGTCGAGTTACTTGCAATGGTCGAGCTGGTTTATCTTATCTGAGTGTCAAACAAATAGAGACTAAGCCATAGGTGAACCCGGATGAGCACAGGCATCGATCTGAGCAACGCGAGCTGGGGGTTTGTGGAGATCACAAATCTTTACGCCAAGTTCAAGGCCAAGTCAAGAAATTAAATGATTCCAAATTCCTATGAGTCCGGATAATTTTGATGAGATCAATGCACTCGTAGTGGAGGTTGAGTTGGTCGTGGAGCAGGGGTTCCTAATGCGACTCACCAAGTTGGGCTTTGATGGACAACGAGCTCTCCAAGATGGATGTAACTCCCTGATTTGGGGTATACGATTTGGGAAGTATACCCACAAACGCATGATTCAAAATAGCCTTAAGAATAAACTTATCACATTTTTCAAGAAATGGAGACTTTTTGCACATTACCTTGTCCAATTAAAAAACTTGAATAATATCACAACTAACAAAAATGGACAAGCATTTTACCAACATCACTCTAATATCATATTAGAGTTGCAGTTAGAATCTTTGATAAATAATGCTTGCACAAGTATTTGCATGAATTCCAATAAAAATTAATAAGCAATGCAATTTACAATAATCTCACAAAACACACAAATGGTTCTAAATTATAGGACAAGTTAATAGCTCAAAGTGGTGTGTATAAATAGGATAGCGATAAATAATGCCTCCATGAGGATAACAGTCAAGATTTCAATAAAGGGAAGGGGGTTACATTCTTAGAATATCCAGTCAAATGTAACTCCTATAACACACTAGTACAGTTATGATGTGTCAAGTAATTCTTGTGACACAAAGAACACCTAAGCAAGATGAGTCACTATATGAGTAGGAAATATTCCAAGTAATAAATAAATGCAAGGAAAATATATACCTACACCAACATGTCTGACACAATAAGACCATAATGGTGTTTCACATGAACCAACTAGATGTATTCAAGAGTGAATACACTTGTTAGATATCTATTAATAAAAAAATAAAGAAAAAACTTGGTAAGGTTTTTGACACCCCCAACTTAATGCCATAAGGTTCCCAAGTATGTTTAACACATGTAGTAAGAGATCACTCAAAAGGGATGTAAATGAATAATACACAATGTCTTTGATTTTCATATCAATTGCAAATGGTATCTATAGTATCTATTAATAAAAGCAGATCAACAAACAAAGAGGGACTATGGTCATTACCATGTCGTAGATTTTAAAAACAAATATCGTTTTTTGCTTTAGTTCCATGTGTGAGCATAATCAAACCATCAATTAAACCTAGGGGAAAAAATCGTTGACAACTTGACAACATCACCCAAGGGCCGGCTATTTGACTTATAGATAATGTTACTTTCCCTAATTGTAAACCTAGGGACGTATAACCTTGTAAGGATTTTGCATTGTATATATAGCAATGAACTAATTTTAGTAATTAAGGGGAATAATTCACTCTTGTTTGAAAATAAACACTCATTAAATAAAGTAAATAACATGAAAATAAATCACATTTGCGATGAGGAGATGGAAATAAATTAAACAATAGAAATGAAATACCAGTCTCATTTAGAAGATTCCTACACACTAGAATAGAAAGTATGCACAAAAAATAATTTATGGGAAATGGAATTATTAATGGAAAGAAAAGTACACACACTTACATAATTGAAATGAAATTAAAAATATCATACATAATTGGGTTTTTCACCACAACTTGTTACAAGTAGGCCTTTCCTTAATTGGACTTGAGCTTTGATCCCTTCATTTCTTAAGATAACTTCAACTCAAATAAAATTATATTAATTCAAATGTAGCATCCAAGGAATTGTTGTGCGATTACAATAATCTAATTACAATCTCTTTTTTTATTACAAAATTCTAACTATTTCTTCTCTTACTTTCTACTACTAATTATAATATGCATCTCCACTTATTAAATAGAGAGGTCTAACTTTATTTAGACTCCTAGTATCTAAGTGGTTACAACCAAAAATATAAAAAATATGTTTATAAAAAATCTAAGTGCAAGCACATGTTAAAAATGTATGTATGTTGAGAAACATTTCTGAGAAAATTTGGAAGGGCCACCTCGAGACCAAATTTTTAGCTAGGTGGACAAGAATGGTCCTTCACAGGTTACAACATTGGTGTTATTCACTGCCCTCCACCTGAGATGAAGTGGACTATTGATAAGGCCTTCAAGTGAAGTGGATATCACTGTCTCTTTTTTGGTGTCTGTTTCTGCTGTTAAGTTGTTGTTTTGTCGATATTTTTTTGTTGTATATACTTTGTTTGATGTTGATAGGGATACTTTTCTTGGCATATTATTTCTCTACTTTTGGGCTCTATTTTAATATTATGATTTTGATCACTTTTGATCTGATACTATTGTAATATCCAACTTTTGAGCCTTTTTGTAAAAGGGTATAGTCCCTTTCAAAAAACTATTTACCAATAATAATAACAAATATTATAATTTTCATCCATACTTGGAATAAATTATTATAAGATAACTAATAGATCTTCAAAATAAGAGATTATTTAGTTCCCCCCTAAAATATCTATTCAAACCCCTCTAAGAATGGAGATAATGAATCTAATAATATCTTGGAGAAATATTTTCAATTCCCAATTAGTATTAACACTCCTTATTTACATCCACCTTTTATGGAGTGTTGTAGTTGATTCTGAACAATAATAAATATTTTTCATTCCTTTTTTTTATGCAACAAAAATTATCTTTATCCAAAAAAAACATTTGGATCACAACTCATAATAGCTTGCAACCAACTTTTAACTACCAATTTCTAAATTCCAAATACCAATGACCAACTTCCAACTACTATTTCATAGATGCTTCTCATATTTTTGGCAAATAACTATCCCTATTCTTTTGGTATCACCTCAATGTGCTATTATGGGCATTGATATATGGAAAATACTATAATTAATATGCAAGTGATATAAACATGAGGGATTTATAGAGAAGATATAGAATCAGATTGGGAAAATTGTTGGACTTTTTACCATGATAACTATCTTACACAATAATAGTCTTAAATTTCCCTAATGGTAGGATTAAATGTATTAATCAATACTACATTAAGGATAGAATATTATGCAAAGATGGTATGATATTTCCAAAGGGATGTATAAATCCATACATAAAAAATTATAGCAAAGAAAAGCCCACCCAAGTATGCCTTTCCATTGTCCCATTTGAACATGTTGAACCCACATAGTCTACTACTACATACAAGGATGTTATTTTGAAGGATGGTTAGTGTATGAATAAAAAAGGAAAGAGATAATTTATAATCTACTAAAAAATCTCACCAAGTCACCTTAAAGAGGGTTAAAATCTAATGAAAAGCATGCGTTAAAGGAGGATACCCCACAAATTACCAAGAAATGATCACGCATTCACGTATTAGTTGTGGTGTTTCCACCCCTAGCCCAATCACCAATCAACTAAGTTTTCTATATAGCATGTTCCTAGCCCTAACCGTAGATCCATAAGAATGTGTATCTCCATCCCAATAAAGTGAAAAAATTTATCTTAGAATGTGAGGGCTTTGTCAATCCCTACTTACAAGTTTCAAATTTAAAAAACTGTTGATATTTGGAACCCCAACATTTTTTTCCAAGAATTGCATGTTAGAAGGAAAGATTACAATTGTTTTTGAGAAAAATTGATTCTCTTCCAATCCTCTCACTCG
This sequence comes from Taxus chinensis, assembly GCA_019776745.2. NCBI lineage: Eukaryota > Viridiplantae > Streptophyta > Pinopsida > Cupressales > Taxaceae > Taxus > Taxus chinensis. The sequence continues at coordinate 125,666,196 of CM034146.1, forward strand.
GATGGAAGTGGTAAAGTTATGCTTGGTGTTTCCACATGGATAAGTAACCTCATTATTTATTAAGGGAAATATTCTTCCCACCATTGTATTTGGATCATATTATTCATTCAAAAAATATCCCCCATAATTGGTTTTTCCTCATTGTATGCCCCAGTAATCGTCATGACTAAATTCAAATTTGGAAATGAATGGTAGACAACCTTCCTTGTGTTGAGTGGGTTGTTCGAGAAGACTTCAACATGATTGGAAACAAATTAGACAAAAAAAATCCTTTCTAATAAAAAAGTTCTCATACTGAATTTGGGACCTAGCTCTACTGTAGGAACATTTTATGATTTTTTGACCCTATTCATGATAAGTATGTTACTTTATTAAAATATTAACTCGTATGGTCAAACTGTAGAATTGGCCTCAACAAAAAAAATTCAACAATTTGTATATATTTTATTTATCCAAAAATCTTCAAATCATGTTCCCTTTTACCAATGTTAAATAGTTGTATCTGGACCTTACAATCACCTTATTTGATCATTCTCATATTAATATGCAACTCTCTCTTATTGATGTAAATGATATTTCTTGTAATTTTATCTACAAACTTGATTTCAAAAATTTCAACGATAAATATTGTATGGATTCCCTCATTGCTATTTGAAATTCAGTCTCCAAGATTAAAAAGAGGGATAATTGGATCATTTGGTGGCAATAAGTTCTTGATCTAGAGGTGCCTCTTTTCTTCAATGTTATGGTAAAAGTCTCATGTGGGCCAAAAAAGGAAAGGAGAAAATGTTTCAGAGGCTTGAGAAAGGACATAAAGTACTTCTCTCTAATCCTTTACATGAAAATACTAAAATAGTTTAGGTTGTTATTGAAAACCAAATAAGATAATTTTAAGTTTCATTGATGAAGGTGGGCTCGTACATATTCCCATCTTACTTGGATGAGAGAGGGGATTAAAGGCTCCAAGTTTTTCTTCCAATACCTAAATAATAAATATAAAAAGAGAGGATAATGTCCACTAGGGACAATAATGAGAATTGTTGTAACTTTTTTACCAACATCAATAATTTGCTCAATCACCATTTGAATACTCTCTTCAATGATGATGATACACATGATGAATATTATAATGAAATGAACATAGCGGTGAGATAATATATCCTAATTAAATATCATGTGACACATTTGGGATCATCTTGATAGGTTTTTGACCCTTGAAGTGTTAGAGCATGCTCTTGTTTCTATAGAAGATGAAAAAATCCATGACTCAGATGACCTTCTAACTAAATTATTTAAGGTTGTGTTGCCAACAATGCATGAATATTTTTATCAAGTTTATCTTGAGGCTGAGGAAACTAGTTCCCTTGGAAATTTATCAAACAAGGGTTGATAAAACTCTTCCTAAAGGTAAAAACAATGAAGATAACATAGTTGGTTGGAGATTCATCACTTTCCTTTATTTCCTTACAAGATCATTGTGTCTAGGATACTACTAAACATATTAAATTTATGCTATAAGATATTATAAAGCATAATCAAATGATATTTCTTAGGAGGAGGTACATTCTAAACAACTTGGTTTTGGCCTAGAATTTTGCAAAATGGGTCCAACAAAATTTGCAAGATTATATTATTGTCAAGCTTGATTTTGATAAATACTATGAAAAAATTAAGTGTAAGTTTATCCTAAATATGCTAAGTTGGTTGGTTTTTGGTAAAAAATATATCATCACATAAAAATAGTTTTTAATGATTCATTTGCTATTCATTTAGCAAATGGTTATATTGCATGATTAATCCTATTTCATTTATTGGGATATGTATAGTCAAACTATGGCTAAAATAATATCTTAGCATGCCATATCACATTAATTTAAACTTTAATATGCTTATTATGTCATCCTAGGCGGTTTACATAGCATAATTAGGGTATATATAGGATCTAGTAACTAGTAGATGAACATCATAGTGAGCACTTAAGTCATATTGTATGGTTTGGAGGTTTCTCCCTCTAAGTGGGTGAGTAATTTTACTTTCATATTGTGATTTTATCTCTCTATTTTGGTTTTCTTCGGTGTTATATTGTTACTAATATTCAGATCTATCTAAGTAATTTCCTTACATGTTCTCTTATTAAACTCTTTGATTTATAATGGTCTATTTTCCAAGGTTGTCTTCTTTCCCATAATTTTTTTTTGGCAGATATTCTTTGATAATTGCTTCAAAGAGCTCATGAAAAAGATATTATTAAAGGTATTGCTCTTCCTAATAACATGTGTTCCCTTAAATGTTTTTTACTAACAATAGTATGTTTTTTATTCATAGTAATGAAGAGGAAATTAGTCGTGCAATAGATGTTTTTGAGTTGTATTATGCAATATTAGGGTCTAAACTTTCTATGCATAAGAATAAATTTATTTTGATCTAAGTTAATCCCTTTCCCCATTAGATCCCTCTTCACTAGCACCAAGTTCAGTTTGGATAAATTACCACATATTTGGGTAGTATCTTCTGCCTTAGAGTTCCCTTAGTGACATGTGTGTAGTGGGAAAAACAAGGAGGTAACTTGTTATAGTTTATTGATCGGGAAAATGAATAGTTATAGAGAAATGGAGTGTTGCAATACTTATAGGTATTGAAAAAAATATACAAAACAATAAATTGTTGCACATGAGCAACAATAAACCAAATATGAAAACATACGTGAAAATAAAACAATAATAAGGTTATAACAATATAACTATATAACTAACCACATAACCACTATTAACTATGGTGATATTAAAACGTAATTACAATGTAAAATTACTCTAAACTATGGGTTTTACCAATATCGGCCCCCCTTAACTTTGTATTTTCTCAAGAGAAGAGGAGAGTAACTCTCTGAACATATCAAATTTGTCATATGCACGTGAGTTCATGAAGATATATACTCATTCTTTAGATGTTGGGAAAATTTGAAGCTGAATATTGTGTTTCACTATATGTTTATGGATGAAATGTACATGTACCTCAATGTGCTTCATCCTCTCCTGAAACACTGGATTGTGAACAAGTTTCAGAATACCTTCATTGTCAGCATACAAGGTGGCATATTTCTCTTGTGGTAGTCTAAGTTCCTCAACTATGTGACGTATCCATATCACTTCATAGACAACTCCACCTATAGCATGATATTCCGATTATGTGGAAGATTGATAAACAAAGTTTTATTTCTTACTTCCTCACGATACTAGACCAAATCTCAAAAATAATACAAATCGTGAAGTAAATTTTCTATCATCAATGTTACATGTATGATTTGAGTCTGAATATCCTATCAAGAAGAACTTGTCATTATTCTTGTACTCTAGGCAAAAATCCATAGTGACCTTGAGATATCTCAATATTCACCTTGCTACTTTTTAATAACAAAATCAGGGTTCCTACATGAACTGTAAAATATAGTTGACTGTAAATCTAATATCTTGCATGGTATAGGTTAGGTAAAAGAGACTCTACATCAATTGTTGATAGAGAGTTTCATTTACCTATAGAGATGCATCTATACAACATAAATGAAGTCTTATCTCCATAGGTGTGGTAATGGGTATACAGTCCATCACCCAAATCTTCTTGAGCATGGAAAGTGCATATTTCAATTTAGAAAAAAATATATGATTATCCTTTTACCATACTTCTGAACCAAGACAATAGTGCATCAACCCAAGATTTACCGTGTTGAACGATCAATTAAGATATTTCTTCATTGCATCAATAATCTTCATTGTACTACAAGTGATGACTATATTGTCGAGATATACAACATTAATAACAATCTCCCCTCCTCACTTCTTGAGGTATATATTGGGATCATATTGATTCCTCTTGAATCCATGTTTAAGGATGCTCATCAATTTCTATATACCATGCATGGGTATCTTGTTTAAGACCATATAGTGATTTTATGAGTCTACATACCTTTTCTTATTTTCCAGGTACGTCAAAACCATCTAGTTGAGTCATGTAGACTTATTCTTATAATTATTCATTAACAAAGGAACTTTTCACGTCAATCCAATGAACTTTCCATCCAAAATGTGCAGCTAGAGAAAATATCATCTTGATCTTATTTGTTGGAGAAAATGTCTCCTCGTAGTCTATTCCTTCCTTTTAAGCACCCCCCTTGCTACTAGTCTCTCTTTGTACTTATCAATGGTCCCATATGCTTTCAAATTTCTTTTGAGAATCCATCTTTATAAAATTGGTGTCTTCCCTAGTGGAAGATATTAAATTTTCCATGTGTTATTTTTCATCACCGAATGATACTCAACATCCATCTTATCTTTCCAAGCTATAGACTATAGGGATTCCTCAACTATCGATGGCTCAAAAAATTCAACAACTCTACTCAAGAAGGAAAAATTTACCCCTTCACGAGATTTGTTGTGAGTTCATGGTCTAGGAGTGGATGTGTTTGGAGGACCATCCAATTTTTCATCTCAAATCATGTTAGTATACCATTTAGTAATGTGTTGAACTATTTATATGGGTTGCGGTTTTGAAAATCATCACCATCATCACTACCATCATCAGTGGGAACTTATTATGTCTTCATAACATGAGTGTTATGAACATCTGGTGATTTTTTGGAAAGAGCCTCAAATTTTTTCTTCTAAAAAAACTCAACATCCCTGCTGATATATACTTTCTTGGTATTTGGATCCATTAGTCTGTACCTAGGAGCTTCTTCATTGTATCCAATGAAGATGTATTTTTCTACTTTCATATACATCTTCCTTTTGTTCTACTTGGGATTGTGTATGATTTATTTACACCCAAATACTCTAAGGTATGAAATGGATGGTTTCCATTCTAACCATGACTCATGTGGTGTTACTCCATCAAGATAAATAGTGGGCACTTTTTTCAATAGATACTACAATATTTATTTTTTCTTCCCAGAATGTCTTTACCAATCTTGAATTATTGATCATGCACCGCACCATCTCCATAATGATAGTATGATACCTTCTCTCAAAACCACCTTTTTTACATGGTGTATGTGGAGGAATCTATTGATGAATCCCATGAGCTTCTATCAATTCTTTGAAATAATTGTTGGTGAATTCCCCCATCCATTTAAGCAAAGAGGTCTAATTGTATGACCAGTATTGTTTTCAACATCCACTTTGAACTTTTTTAAGTTCTCAAAATATACTTCTTTAGTACAACGATAATAAATCCACATATTTCTATAATAATCATCAACATAAAGCCTGAAATATTGAAAACTAGAATGAATAGGTTTCATCAGACCACAAAGATAAGTGTGCACCATATCAAGTTTACATGGAGCTCGATATGTACTCTTATGGAATGAGGCTATGTTTCATTTTCCTATGAGGAAACTAGGACACTTTTCTATGACCTTCTTAATATATGAAAACCCTCTCACCATATCATACAGAAGAAGTGTGTCCAAATATCCAAAAATGATGTGACCAAGTCTCTGATGCCACAACTGTGTGAAAGATGTATATTTTTCCACAAGTGCCTAGTCATCTCTCTAGACAAAATGAAGATGGAACACATTTCCAACATTAGAAGCTCTTATAATAATTTTCAAACTTCTAGTCTTATCTCAAATCAAAAAAACTTTCTTACTAACTTTAAAATCAAAATAAATTTTCAAATTATGATCTGGAAGTTGACTGACTCATAGAAAATTCTTTGTCAAACCAAGGACATATAATACATTAGATGACCTACAATTGTGTGTATGAAGAGTTAAATAAATTTTACAAATACCTTGAACATTTTAGGATGATTCATCACCTAATGAGACATGATTTTTTGAGGGTTTTCCTTGCATTATAAAGAACCGGTCTTTGAATCCATTCATGTGTCGAGTGGCTTCTTAATCAATGTACTAGATAGCACTAGTAGAGGTGGTTACTTCACTAGAGTGGGTAATGTACAATAAATCCTCATTATCTAAGTGTGTTAGAATCATATAGACTAATAGGGGGTGAATCAATCTTACAAAACTTTTATTTCATTTTACATAGCTTACAACATCATCCAAAACAATCATTCAACATACATGTGCAGTTTTGAGATTATTAGGTGTGTAAAATTCATTCTCAAGAACACAAAATAAAGGAGAGAACACATGAACACCAAATGTAAAGTGGGAAACCCTCAGGGAAAAGAAAACCCATTGAAATTTTTCAATATATTACTCATTCCAAAAGATTCATGTGAATATTACACATCACACAAGATTTGTTTAGTGTAGCACCCACTCCATAAGGAGCACCAACCCCTATTTATTAGGGCACCAACCCTAGAATAAGGATATGACCCCCTAGGATGACCAAACACTAACTCAACCACATGAAGATGAATATCACATAATTCTGTTTGCTTATACAATTGATTGTGATCACAAGCTCAGCTACATACACATTAAACCCTCTCAAGAAAGCCCTTCTCCTACTTCCCTCAAAATTTCATCATATCATGTTGATTTGGTCAAGTGACCTTGCAAACCATCTTCTGCACTCTTATCAATCTACAATATTCTTCTCAAATCTTCCCTTGACCCCTTTATACTCTTCTTTCCCATCCTCTAGTTCACTTACATTCACATCATCACAACTCTATACATAGAGAAAATATATCATGCCTTATATACATGAATCTAGCTTATAAACACCCTTAGGCTGGAAAAGACCAATAAAGTAGGTCTTAAAAACATGAAAAAACTCTACCCCATCAAATAAAATCATAACATGAGACCATACAGGTTGGCATAGGTCACAAAAACACACAACACACCACTATGCCTCCCAAATAGGCCTAAAAGGGTAGTTTCAACTCTAATAAACAATTATTGGACTTCAAGGGAACATAAAATATTCACCATTACTCCAAAACCTCAAGAAATATTAGCATCACATCCAAGACGCCTTCTCTATACTCAAGGACATCTGAACCAACTAACTCCACCATAAAACCTACAAATTTGCAAGCACCTTCAATTAGGTATTCAAGCACCTAAAACCAATCCACAAGAGTGAATAACTTAGCACATAAATATCAACTATCAAGACTTATTAGGCACATTAATGGAAGCTACATGGCCCCAACTCACTTTCTAGGTCCATAATACACCACCAAACATGACACAACACTCTAATACTTCCATCTCTCCTGCCTCACTTAAGCATGTTGATTATGCCCAAGAATAGGTCACCAAGAACAAACAAATTGTCACACCAAATCACCTCACCAAGGTATAAGTAGTATATATGGATGGAAATATCTCAATTTATATTATCTACAACAACTCACAACAATTTCCAAAACTATTTGGTTGACAAAAATATCCTAAGTGTTGGGCGCGCAAATGTAGGGTGTGGGAAGAGCATGCGATAGTACAGTAAGGTTGAAGCGCCTAAGATCAGAACTTAGTTGTTTTGTTGTTAAGGATACTTTTAGAGTTAGCGTGAGGAGTAAACAATAACGTGGAGACTTACAGGTCACACAAGGCTATTTTGGGATGTACAACAGTTTGAGCACCATGCAGATTTTTGGTCTAATAATAGGATTTCTACTTAGATTTAACTATAAAAAATCTATTATTAGAGTACTTACACATGCTTTTGTATATTCTATTATAAGGGCACATGGTTTTTATTAACATGTAGCCTATTTTTGGAAGGTCCATAGCTGGTGAAGTGAAAGTACCCACCCATGTGTGTGTGTGTGTGTGTGTGTGTGTGTGTGTGTGTGTGTGTGTGTGTGTGTGTGTGTGTGTGTGTGTGTGTGTGTGTGTGTGTGTGTGTGTGTGTTGATTTTCATGGTTTAGACATTACCAATTATTATATAGTTATGTTGTGGATTTGTTATCGTGCATAACCATAGAAATTGGATCTTGAATGTATGAAGCTCCTATGTTTTGCAGTATCTAATATAATGGATGATATTGGCTGGATATTAGTGGTGGATGTGAATGAGAATGGTTCTTGCATGGTAAATCTTTTTATAATCATTGTTTACTCAATCTTTCATATGGTTTAGATCTAAATCTGGTTTATGCACTGTGGTTTAATTGATTATTTTTTATGGATCTAAATATATGCATGCATAATCATGCTAAAATTCTGGACAAGCAACTCTAAAGAGGGACCTGGTACCCTTGCGTGCTTTGGGTGAGTGCTTAGTCATGGTTGAGTGATGTGCCAATACACCTTGGGATTTGTGGTTATATTCTAGGCTACATCATTGGTTCCATTTTTAGGACCTCTTTCTCAGTTGTTTTTCAGGATGTTGCGTGATGAAGACATATTGATTAACCTTGGCCAGTATTGAGGAGTGGTTAGTAGATTTAGAAGAAGAGCATGCTTGCATATTTAGCAATGGACCTGATTTTAATGCACGTGCATGGGTCGAGTAGAATTTATATGACTGCTTATATGAGAGCTTCTTTGTTATATTCCCCATATAGATATATGAGTGGTTAGTTGCTTATGCCTCTAAGAGGAATTGGAGGTTTTGCACACTCATTAGGAAATAAGAATAATTTCAAGCCTTGTATGATGTAGATATGATTTGGATGCAGTCGGTGGATGTCTAGGTCCATGGTGTTTTGAACAGTTATATTCTTGAGTATGTAGTTTCAACTTACTCTTGCCCAGAAGTTGCTGAATTTTAGTTCTTGCGCGAGCCCAAAGGATCGTATTTGTGTAATATTCCACTGGAAATCAAGATCCTGATTATAACCTTGGATTTGGAAAATAATTCGATAGGTAACTAAACCCCACCACACGTGAGGGAAAGAACAGGTTTGGTAAGGATGGTGAGCTCGGTGGCAAAGCGACAGAGGGAAGAAAGGTGGCTTAAGTTCAATGAGGCACTACAAGTTATGAAGCACTTAACTATGGGAGATAGTAAAAAAGGCTGAAGAGTTACTTTAGGAATTGTTAGGAGAATCATACCTGGTAGCACGCTTTGAAGAGGAAGAAATAGATGTTAAAAAACTTGGGCACGCCTGCCTAGAAAAAGAAAAGGGTAAGATGATTTACATGGTTGATGATGAAGAGGTCGAGAACTTGAACATTGAGCATCTAGAGGTCATGTGTAAACTCTTGGACAATTCAGATGAGAAGGCGTGCACATATCATGAGATTAAGAAGACCAAGAAAGTGAATATTTGAATGGATGTTGAACCTAAGGAAGCTATTATACCAGACTAATGGTCTGACTTTGAAGTTGCTAATATTTTTGAGCTATTACATGACTTTCAAGATTTGTTCCCTGAAGGATATCATGAGTTAAAAGGTGTGCATGAATCATTAGAAGAAATGAAGAAAAAATTAAATGAAGGTGCATTCCTGGTCCGGAAGAGGCCTTACAAGATGAATCTAAACTTGCACATCAAGGTAAAGGAAGAAATTAACAAAATGTTAATTTCTGGAATTATTGTACCTATTGAGGAGTCAGGATGGATAAGTCCTATGGTAATTAGCATTAAGAAAGATGGAAGAATTAGGATTTGTTTGGATTATAGGGAGTTAAATGTAGCATGTTTGATTGACCCATTTCCCATACCCTTTACTGAGGATATCTTGGAAGGTGTTGCAGGGCATAATATCTACTCTTTCACTGATGGATTCTCTAGATATCATCAGGTGAGGATAGCTATTGAGGACCAAGAAAAGACAACTCTCACCACTGAGTGGGGAAGTTTTGCATACACGGTTATTCCCTTTGGTTTAAATAATGCACCTACAATATTTTTGTGCATTTTGGTACAAACATTCCAGGATTTTATTCACAAGTTTTGGCAGGTGTATCTGGATGATTGAAAAATTTATGGTCTCGTAAAATATCATTGTGATAATTAGAAACTAATGTTTGAGAGATGTAGGCAGTTGAACATCTCCTTGAACATTAAGAAGTGTATATTTTCCACACCCTTTGGAATTTTGTTGGGACACATCATCTGTAAAGAATGTTTTCTAGTGTATCCTACTAAGGTAGCTATGATTTTAGGCCTAGAGGAACCTACTTTCCAAAGTGAGGTGCACATATTATTGGGGCACACAAGTTATTATATAAATTTTATCAAAAGATATGCCAAAATTGTTGCACCCTTAGACAAATTACTCAAGGGAAAAGGAAAGTTCTATTAGGGTGATGTGTAGCAGCATGTGTTTGAGACTCTGAAGGAAAGGCTTACTGTAGTGCCTATTTTGTGCTTTCCTTCATGATCCAAACCCTTTCGTGTTCATGTAGACACCTATGGCATGGCCATTGGTGTTGTATTAGCTCAGCCTATAGATGGGATTATTGATCATCCTATTTTCTTTGCTAGCATAAATTTGACTCCAGCAAAACAAAATTATACAACAATGGAGCACAAAGCCTTGTCTATGATCTACACATTGCATAAGTTTCAACAATATTTGTTGGCTATTCCTTTTATATTTTATATAGACCACATGGCATTGAAGCACTTGGTGAACAAGACCATTTTGCAAGGGTGCATATGTTGGTTGGTATTGTTGTTTTAAGAGTTCAATTTCACAGCAATGGTTAAGCCAGGAAAAAGTAATTCTGGTCTAGACCACTTATCAAGGATTCAATCAGGAGAGAATGCGCATAACATTGAGGATACAATGCCAAATGCACAACTGTTCAAATTGAACCATGTGCCCTCAGACTTGGAATATATTGTTTTCTTTCTACTCACAAGTATGGTGTCAAAAGGAATGAAGACTTTAGAGAAGAAACAACTTGTTATTCACGTCGCACCTTATATGTTGATCAGTGGAGACTTATACAAGTTAGGTCATGATGAAGTTTTTTTTTAGTGTTTACTTGAGCATGAGAATGATGCAATTATGACAGAGGTTCATGGTGATATTTCAGGTGGCCACTACGTAGGGGATGGCACTGCGCACAAGATTTTACTAGCTGGACTATGGTGGGAAACATTGTACAAGGATCGTAAAGCATATTGTAGGGCATGTGACTATTTTCAATTACTTGGAAATCCTAGGAAGAGAGATGAAATTCCTTTGAGGCCTATTACTATTATAGAACATTTTGAGAAGTGGGCAATTGATTTTGTGGGCCTTATCTCCCCAGCTGCGCACAAGATAGGTTTGCGTTACATTATAACTTGTACAAATTATCTTATAAAGTGGGTGTAAGCGGGACCTATAAAGAATTACACAGTAGCTACGGCAACAAGGTTTCTGTGGGAAAATATTATTAGTAGGTATGGTTTCCCTTTAAGTTTAACAAATGATAGGGGTACTCATTTCCTTAATGAGACTATCAAGATATTATTGGATGAATTCATGGTTGCACACCATCACGAAACCCCTTATCACCCTCAGGAAAATGGAACTATTGAGGCCTTCAAGTTTCAACAAAATTTTGAGCCATACCTTGATAAAAAAATTGATGTGGGAAGGAAATATTGGGATGATAAAGTCTCTGTTGTACTTTGGGCATACATGATAACCTACAAGAGGTTAAATAAAGCAACACCTTTTCAGTTGGTGTTTGGCACATAAGCATTTTTACCCATAAAATTCATGTTACCTTCATTACACATTGCGCACGTAGGAGGTATGGCTAATGAGAAAGCATTGGAAGAATGTATTGATAATTTAATGTAACTAGATGAGAGGCGCGCCATAGCAAGATGGAGTCAGAAGTAAGAAAAATCAAGGTAGAAGGCATGGCATGACAGGCACATCAAGGATAAGAAGCTTGAAATTGGGAAAATGGTACTTCTATATGATTCAAAGTTATTGCGCCACCTAGGAAAGCTTAAGGTGCACTGGTTGGGACCATATGTTATCACTCATATACTTGATTCAAGCACTTGCCAGTTAGAGGCGATGGATGGAAGACAATTGCCTGATTTCTTTAACTAGAGTAAGATGAATCCCTACTATAAATAAGTCTTCTTGGTGTTTGTAATAAGGTAGTATTACCACTTAGATTAGGTTTCCCTTAATGTACTTCCCGTATATGTGTTTCCTTCATCATTGTTATACTTGGTCAATTTAGTTTTGTTTTTTGTAATAAGCGTGCTAGCACACCAGAAGTTGATTACTATCTAAAGTGTTTTCATGTGTAGAGGACCATGCATACCCTTAGTGTGGGGTAGATAAAGAAGGATCGACTAGTACATAAGAGAAACAAACTCGCGGGTGACCATAAAAGGGATAGGATTTCAAAATAGGAAAACTTCAAGAAGATTGCTCAAAATTGAGACCACGCATAAGGATATGGTCACTCAATGTAATGAAAAGGAAGCTACAGCATTGGAGACTATGCAGGATTAGTCACATTGGATAAGTACTTCAGCATAAGGAAGCACGGGTAGAGGATATCTGTGATAGAAAAGTAGTAGGCGCACTAGAAATTTATGAATGAGGTATGATAATTTGAGGTGTAGGAAGTTTTGAGGCATGAAACAAAGAAGCACAAAATGCGTGGAAGCAAAATTAATACCACATATGGTGGTAGGTGGAGAAATTAATGAAGGGTATTTTTGAAAATTGTTTTAAATCCAAAATTTGAAACATCATTTTTACCTTTCAATTTTGAAGAGAAGTGATAAGTGCAAAGAAGATCTAAAAACAAAGAGCACTCTATAGATTGACCAATCCTATTGGGAATTGAAGCACATTGTTGAGCATTTAGGCATAGAATTAACATTCAAGTGGTAGTGCATGTGCGTGGAGAAGGGTTTAATTACAACTAGGGTTTCACAAATTTAGAAAGAATCTATGGTTTTGTTTGCACTTATAGAATTGAAAGGAGAAATGGAACCATGGAGGGCTCTAGTTGTGGAGAAAGAGGCCGACGACCCAGCAGAAAAATGGTTGGTAGAAATTCTATACCCAGAAGAAGTGATCGAGGGACGACAATGGAAATTGAAAATAAAATAGTGTAGGGTTTCCGACATCAACCATCTAACCGATAACTGCATGAAGGATATTGCAGTGGATGTCTATAGGAAGAATAGTTGGTGGTTGATAGATGTCATTAGGGTTTTGGATGCCTCTGTGAAAAAACTACTCAACAGTGTGGGGGTCATGTAGATCCTCTAATTACACTACTTTGGTAAGCATGAGTAGTTATATCAATGGCTTATGTTGCGCATACATGAATATTTCTTCTACTTCGTGATCAGAAGGATACAGATCACCGCCAAGTTAATTGGGAAGGTGACAGGGTTGCACGAATCTGGCTCAGAGATTACTAGTGTCCTCTCAGATGGTGAGGGCATCGATGAAACTACCACCTTCTATAAGTATAAGAAGGGGGGGAAGATTTTAAAGTAAATAACATTGAGGACATGGCCACCAAGGTTGTAGTGTGCCTACTAGGAAGCAAGTTGGGTGCCACTGAGCGGTGGAATGAGGTGAATATGCATTGGTTGCACATAGTGCACAAGATGGAAAACAAAACATACTATAACAATGTTGGGTGTATTACGAAGATTCTAGTGATTGAAGCACGTGTCCAAATGGATAAAGGTGAGAAGGACACTTGGGGTTCCATCCTTTTGCTAATTGTATTCAATGAAATTGGCATGCTTGACGGACCAAGGAAGAACGTTTGGGAGTTCCCTTTGGAAAAAAATCTCTAGTAAAGAAATTTACGAAGTATAATCTATGGAACTATTTCCAATGCATATAAGGAATGTATAGAGAAATGGTTTACAAGGTTACACCGGGAATTTGATGGATAATGTCACATCCCACGCAAAATTCTCAAAGTGTTGGATGGAGAAGCTGAATTCATAGTATACCAGCATTTCAGCTTGGGGTGCTTCTACATGAAGACAAGTGAGAAAAGCCCTTGGTGTAAGTTATTGTTTTCCTTCACTGTAAGATATTTCATAGATTATGTGAACATGTTCCATAATGCATGTAAACTTCAGTTTGACGTAGATAAAGTAGACATAGATGTTCATATTCTACGTAAGACTTATGTATGGTTGGGCAAGGAGGCATATGTAGAAACAATAGAGTCTAACAATGTTGATATTACAACTAAGAGCTTGGTTGTGCAAAATATTGAACCATCACACATATATATCTACATGAGGCCATGGTTCAAGGATGGTAAGGTGGTGAAAGGAAAATATATGGATCTTCTAGGTCCTCCAAAGAAGGGGTGGAAAGTGGGGACATCAAGGCCAGTTGCAGTTGTGCCCCCCCCCCCCCACTCAAGAGGATCCAGTACCTAAAGAATTAGAGAATGTGTTAGAACAAGAAGAACAAGAAGATAGTGTTGGACTGGATCACACAAAAATATTTTTATGTAAGAGGTGCACATCAAAGGACACAGGTGTTGGGACTTTGCAGCCAATAAAGAGATCTTTTTGCATCACTCTGGTGAAGAATGAGGAAGAAAAAAGGACGAAGCACGGGAAGTATGTTCCAGTGAGGAAGAGTCCCCTCAGCAAAGTGCGTGAAATGAGAAGGTGACTCCAATTATGGAGGAGGGATGAGAAGAAGCCACCCCAAGTGTTGAAATGTAGGAGGATGAGGATATAAGGGAATAAGTAGTTTATGACGTAATTGAATAAAGTATAAGTGCCCATGAACAGTGCTCAGAGGGGATGAAATCAGCACCATTGGAGACACCAAGGTCATAATAAGTCACATGAATAAAGAAGGAGAGAATGAGGAGGAGGTAGAACAGAATGTGGGTGATGCAGTACAATAGGACATAGGTGTTGAAGGTCAGCACGATGAAGGCGTGTCTATTCAAAAGAACATTGGGGAGAACCTAGGTCAGCATGAAGAAGAAGAGGAGGTAAAGACTCAAAACTTGGGCTACGTGGATAAAAAAAATAAAATTATTTGCACCCATTTTCAGAGTACTCTACCCAATAAACAATTGTATGGTTGGGATTGGATGGACCTAGACATGCCGAATACGCGAGCAGTTATCATGGAGTATGGAGGCTAACATGGATGAACCTAAATTTGATGTCTACGAGGAGGTGTGTAGTTCGAAGAAGATGAAAAAGGCACCTCATACCCGACATATAACCATAAATCCCACACATTTCTTAGATGAACATGTTAGTAATGCACTTGTTAAGGAGTCAATAGAGTTAGCGTGCTGGAATATTGATAAGGCGGAAACTATCAGGGTGCTTCTGGATGACAAAAAGGATAAGGACACTGAAGTCAAATAACTTACTAAGGAGTGGGATAAGGTAGTGGCTGAGGCACAAAATTTTAATAAGATTACTGAGAAGATAGCTGACGAAATAATTCAAAAAAGGCCTGATTTTCAAGAAAAAGTGCCAAGGGATTTTCTATCTGCCCTTCATTATTTGCGCACAACAGTTCATTTTCTTCTAGAAGAAGGACTAGTACTCCTACCAAAACCAAAGGATGATGTAGAAGAAGCATCAAGAGCCAAGGCTGCATTTGCCATGAAAATATCCAGCTATGAGGCTATTTTGCAAGCCTTGAAGGATGAAATGAAGAAGGTAGATTTAGTGTTAGCTATGTGTACAATGCCTGATACCATGGTACAAACAAGGACAAGGGAAGAAGAAAGTGAAGTTTTAAAGGAAGCGAAGGATGAAACACTCGGGCGCATAGAACATATTACATTGGTAGAGACTAAGCGTGGCGTGCTTGATGCTTCTAGGAAGCAACACATGGACCAGACTAAAAGCATCGAGAAAAGTATTGCCAAAATATACAAGGGATGGTCTCAAGTATGGAAAATATACTCAGGATTTGGAAGAATGAGGGTGGTAAAATGACTCTAGATGAGTTGGATGACATAGTTTTAGACATCCCAGACAACATAACTACAACACTAAATGACTGGTATGCGTTTGAGGAATAAATTCAAAGTGAATATCCATATTTAATTATGCTAGAAGAAGAAAAAGATACCAAGTAGACTGACTTAGCACTGAGAGGGTTATTCTTTGAATATTTATTTTTTCATTCATTATTGTATATTCTTTGGAGTGACAAAACGGTTACCCATTATCGAAGAGGCAATCTATTTTAGTGTAGGGTAATGTTGGGCTGACAAAAATAGCCTAAGTTTTGGGTGTTAAAATGTAGGGTGCAGGAAAATCATGTGGCAGTACAGTAAGGTTCAAGCACCCAGGATCAGAATTTAGTCATTTTGTTGATAAGGCTATTTTTGGAGTTAGCATGTAGAGCACACAATGACGTGGAGAATTGCAGGTCATGCAAGGCTATTTTGGGATGTATAGAAGTTTGAGCACCATTAATATTTTTTGTCTAATAATAGGATTTAGACTTAGAGTTAACTATAGGAAATCTATTATTAGAGTACTTGCATGCTCTTTTATATTCTCGTGTAAGGGCACATGGTTGTTATTAGTATGTAGCCTATTTTTGGAAGGTACATAGGTGGTGAAGGGTAAGTCCCAGCCCCTGTGTGTGTGTGTGTGTGTGTGTGTGTGTGTGTGTGTGTGTGTGTGTGTGTGTGTGTGTGTGTGTGTGTGTGTGTGTTGATTTTCATGGTTTAGATAGTAGCAATTATTTTAGATTTATGTTGCGTATTTTGTTAGCGCGCATAACCGTGGAAACTGGATCTTGAATGTATGAAGCTTCTATGTTTTTAGTACCTAATATAATGGATCATATTGGCTGGATATTGGTGGTAGATGTGACTGAGAATGGTTCTTGCATGATAAATCTTGTTATAATCATTGTTTATTCAATATTTCATATGGTTTAGATCTAGATCTAGTTTATGCATTGTGGTTTAATTGATTATTTGTTATGGATCTAAATATACATGCACAATCATGCTAACATTCTAAAAAGGAACTCTAAATAGGGACTTGGTATCCTTGTGTGCTTCAGGTGAGCACTCAGTTCTGGTTGAGTGTTGTGCCAGCATGCCTTGGGATTTGTGGGTATATTCTAGGCTACATCAAAAATAGAGCACAAGGCCTCCAAACAACACAATCTTTAGGACTCCTCAAACTAGAAATTAGGACTCAAGAAATAGTCTTGATATCATGCTTCAAACATGTCAACCATAACTACAAAGCTCAATCACATGCTATAAAATTTCAAGGGAATAAGGAAAAATGTCCTCAAACACTAACAACAATAATTCATATGGATAAATTCACTCTAACACACCTGATCCAACTAACCTTAGAAATTCGAATAGGGATAATTAGGCCATTAGGGATTAAGCCAAAATACATATTTCCTGGTCACTCCAAGGCCTCAAAAAAATCATATTATATTTCTACATGCTATCCAAGCTCATATTATACTACTCCAACATGTAAATCCATCAAGCTTGTCTCAAACCATTATAGGTAGGTTTTAGCCCTTATGGCCAAAAGCAGTAGAGCAACTTTGGAGACATGTAACTCAAAATTTATTCACATGACCTAATTAAAAAAATTCATATAAATATAGAACACCTCCCAATGTATCTAAAACAATTCATTTCTTTGCATGAAACCTCCAACGCAACCTTGTACCTACAAATCTCCGTAAAACAAGTGGTTTTCTCCATCTTGTTGAAACAACTGGAACATAAAATCACCACCAACAGGATCATTGAAGATTACTCTACACGTTTGAGTCATCACATTTTCCTTTCCACTTCATTTTGATACCATACACTTCATCTTTTCTCCATCAATTTAGAATTAGTTTTTTAACAAGGATTTTGACTTGTCCGACTTCTTAATAATGGTTAATAAAGCTCTAGCATCCAAATTACCTCAGTCCACTTGCTATGTCTTTTTATCTCCATGTAATAACATACTCCTAAGGTATAATACTCCCATGTACAAAAATGTGCATGTGTGGGTGAGAAAATGAACATGCCTATCGAGCTTGGTTTTTTCCTTCTCAAGAAATCTCGATATGAGCTCAAAAACTTACATTTCTTGCTTTCTCCTCTTTGACTTATGACTTGAAAATTCGACCCAAATAACCATAGGGACCTCCTTCAACTCATCCCAAGTCTCATACAAGATCAATTACATCTAAAAAATCTTTGTACACTAAGATTTACTTATGTCATTTCATAGCCTTGTTTTACAAAGGTTACTTGCATCAAAATGACCTTCATCATGCATTTATACATCTGAAACTTGAGCTTGTATGCATGTCTACATCATACCATAGCTATGTTATGAACACCTCCAAAAACATTCCTCATGCTATCATACTTACCTAATTTTATTCACTCTTCATGTCTACCAAATGCCATCCTATGCTTGAGCTTAGGCCTAGGAATATGCCTAGAATGACCTGACTCAACAATTAACTACTCATGATTTGACCTTATTGACCTCTTACAAACTCATTAACATCTTAGACACATCATATTAATAAAAATGATATACACCATGAATACCTTTGGAGAGACTGATATCCAGACCACACAACATCTTTCTTATTTGAACCATTCTCAAGAACCATACACAAAGACCAGAACAACTCAATATGACATCAAATGTGGACACTACCAATCAACCTTCAAGCCTGAATTTGATTGACATCTCATTAAGACACCCATGCCACCTAAACACCCTTTTCCATCAATGAAAATTGACATTAATGACAACTACACAGAAACAATGCCCAACAATATCCCCCTTTGTCATTGATGACAACCACCTTCAAAAACATTAATGGAAAGCATACACATAAGCAGTTATAAGACTCATAAATTATTGTTTTTGAGCATACTCTCCCCATTTGACATCTATTACAAAGGATATGCTGACCATAGACATGGAAAATGAAAACTTGACAAGACACAATAATAACAATCTTAGAAACACAACTTACTTGACTCACAATCTGCCCCTTGGGACTGAAATATCTCATTTCTTACTCAATCCTTGCAAATGAGATGATCCATGGACCTGATATGAGCATGCAAAATAGATCCCCCTAAATGATATACATCTCACCTATTTTGTCTTCATTCCTTATTGCTACACCTTCTCCCTAATTTTTAATGCATTAAAACATTTAGCACAAGCTCATACCTCCACCTACTATCATCAATTTCTTTTAGGACCATTAGACATAAAGCTACATCCTTCAGTTCCTTTTACTTGCCAAAGTTTTCATTGCTAATAAGATGCCATACCATACCTCATTAAACACTATTCTTATGATTTTCCCCTTGACTGTCTTGACAACACCCTATTTCTATTAGATAAATAGCAAACCCTAGACCACATACCTTGACTCTATTTTAGATCATGAAGATGATATCATGAAAAACACCTCATTCTTGAAGACAGTTTTCAGTGTCTCATCTACTACTTCTTTTGTTGTAACCACTAGATTAATGCATGCCACTTAGACATTATTTATCCATGTCTCTCAGTACTTACATTATCCATCAAGAATCTTCTTGACATGAATATAAGTACTAATTAGGCTCCCCATATTTTCAAGGCCATCTTTTTTTAATTCATTTTCATTATCACGCCAACTTCTCTGTCCAAGTATTCTCAAGCAATCTTCCTTGATGGTAATTTCCTCATAATTAGTATCACTTCGATCTCAAGACCCATTTACTGGGGCACTTCTGATCCCTTTTATACATGACCCTCAATCTTTTGGGAGACATATCTATACTGAGAGAACATCTTTTACTTTACCTACTAGATCAGACTATTGCCAGGGTTAATTACTTCAAGTCTTCAGGATCATGGAGAACTGGGATTGAATCATAACACCTTCTTATATAATTTATATACCTGTGAATGACCCAACATATGACATTACATACTATGCAATCTCATCACTAGAGAACCATGACATAAACTTACAATAGATGTAACCATCTTACTTCACATATCTTGCTCCATCATCACAATATGTGAACCTAGTAGCATCTGCATCACATCCTTCAGACTGGATCATTGCTATATCTAGTAACAACATGCAACATTTTCTTCATACTCCATGAAATACCAAATCTACTTGCATAGATATCACTATAGCTAGTAACTAGCATCTTGAGAGAACCTATTTTGCATGCATGAAAGAACTATACAAACTTAAGTCTTGAACTACATCTTGTCCTTTCAACAAAAATGTCAGTGTACACTTAGTTTTAATGTTCCACTCACTTGTGGTTCTGAGCATCATTATCGATCCTCTTCAGGTGATGCACACATAGCACTTTTACAAATGCCTTGAATGTCATCTGTCTTTAGCAATTCATGACTGGTCTTTATTCATCTTAATTTTTCAAGCCATGCTTAGCACAGGATTCAGAAGTTGATTCAAGAGCACATTTTGTATAGGAAATAGGATCACTCCATCCCTCAGAGATCATGCAATATCTTATTCACAAGCAGTATCTTCAAATCAAGACATACTTGTAATATTCTAGATTCACAGAGTTTCACTTATAGAAGCCCCAATCCTCCTTCAGACATCATATACCTATGCATCTACCATCCTCTAGACTTCACACCTAAAATTATAACATCTCCAAGGGACATATTTGGATTCACACGACCTTACGATTCCTTACATCACTACTAACCATACACAAACTTTTCGAGACTTATTTTTAATTCATCCTTGACCACAAAGTTATATGCTCAGATGTGCAAACTACAAATAAACTGTCATGGAGATCATATCCTTTTCATACTTCTCAGGATGATATCAGGCACCAAACCACAAGACCATTTGTTTATATTAGTAACTTTGACTGACTAAAAGGACATATCTACTAAAAAGAGACAAACTTCTTACTTTTACTATCATGGTAGAGATCGGTCACCATGACTCCTTCAAACTCAACACAAAGTCACAATTGATGATATACATACTTCTCTATGACTGATATAGGCAAATAAAAGACACAACCATACCTTTTATGAATCAACACCATCATAAAACCTCTAAAATACTCTATCATTTATTTCATACCTTTTATTTTCTTGTATCAAACCTTCAATCTTCCTTTAGGCTAAAGGATCATATCATTTCCTTCAACATAGTCACTCAAACATAACAACACTTTCCTTGGCAGCTACAGATAATAATGCACCTAAATTTCTTCTCATGAGATATGGATTCCTTCAAGAAGCATAATGAATACACCATATGCATCTTAGAACATTAGAACAGTATGTAGTCATCAAATGAGCCCAAATACTCCACCTCTTCTTTCCTCATTGACTTCTTGGATGACCTTTTAGGCATGATAACATCTTCATTATTTTCTACTTCTAATTGATTTCCTGTCAAACATACATGGTTATATTCATCGCAATTAGGTATAATAGTCCTCTTTTATTTATATCATTTTTAGGCTTGACAATCTTGATTTCCTCCTTCTTAGCCTTGTCAACAACATCTAGCATCCTGTTTGAACTTGATCCTTCATGGACTAGTTTTTTATTTTTGAAGCTTTATCCTTTACACCATCTACACATTATGCCTTCATTTCATGATTTGGCCCATAAAATATTATATTATGCTTATTAGACTTAGATTCAATTTCCTTGATCTCATATGTATGATCAATCTTCTTAATTTTCATGGTTATACCTAGTTATTCTTTAATTGTTTCTATATGACCAGACTTGACATCTACCTTCCTCTTATAGTTGTTTAACTTCCTTCTACAATATCTTGCAATATTACCAACAATGTTACATTTGAATAAAACAATAGGATTGTTACCTTTAGGAGCTTCATCACTCCATCTTTGTCTAGGTGGCTCATTATGACATTGTCTAACAATATGTCTTTCTTTTGATAGTTATAAAAGATCTTGTCCCCTAACTGATATGAACTAAGATTCCAACTTCATTTTATATCCTGATAACCATATTCACAACAAGAATAAAATTTTCCTTTGAAGGATCTTTCACCATTCCATGAATATTCATTCCTATAGGGCCTTCTCTTGCAATCTCTAACCATATGACCAAAATCATGACAAGTATAATAATAACCATTAAAAGAGTGACCATACTTTATTGCATTTCGTTGTCTAATAGGGTTATACCTTCTTGAATTTGTCTTCTTGGTCTCCTTCGTTTCTTCTTGAGTACTTGGTCCAACCTTTTCATCTATGTGCTCTCCCTTTAAACCTAAAATTTTCTTGTCACTGAATGCCCTCTGATTGTTCAACATATCATCTAGGGCCTTAGAGCCTCTATGCAACCTCTCATAGGTCTTCAAATTGATATCTTCTTGTTCCAATTCTGATTTTAAGGATATCAAATCTTCTTCATATCTAAGGCAAGCTTCTTATTTTATATTTAGGGATTTTGTCACTCTTAACTTGGGATTCAAGCACTTTGATAGCTTGAACATGATCAAACTCCATACAAATAATTTTATCTTACAAACCATGGATAAAGGACTATCGAATTTCATATTTCTTTCTCAAAGTCACCCATGAAGACTCAACATCAGATGATTTTACCATTGTGTTGCAAGGATATCCTCCAAGCTGTTAAAATTACTTCACAAGGACCTTTCTCTAATACCAATTGTTAGAAGCACGAAGACAGGGAGGGGGTGAATCATTTATATAAAACTTTAATTTCAATTTCCTTAGCTTACAACATCATTCGAAACAAGCATTCAACATATATATGCAGTTATGAGCTTATTAGGTGTGTAACATTCATTCTCAAGAACATGAAACAAAGGAGAGAACACATGAACACTAGATGTGCTGAAAAGATTCTTCAATACATTTTGAGATATAACATTGTGAGGGTTAAGTAGTTCGTTTTACCTAGCTAGAGCTAACATCAAACATAAGGGTTAATATTTTTAAAATGAATATTTATCCTTTATTAAACATGAATAAACATAATAATCCATACATTAATTCTTCATAGCACACACATCACATATATATTGATCATAATTTCATATAATTCAAAAATGCATGTTTATATCGATTACATTCCTCTCCCTCACTTCTCTAATTAATTCCTCTCTTTATTCTTCATGTTTTTCTCATATCTTCTCATTAATTTTTGTGATATCCTCATCTCCCCTCATTTTACATCATTATATAGCCTTTAAAAGGAAGAAGTTATGTCTTTTCACTCATAATGACCCGTGGTAGCCATTGGTTAACACTTATTTACATTCTTAACTAGTAATTAGTGAATATTAAAACATATATCATGGTATTTATGATTTCTTCTCATGTAAAATATTCTATATTCTTCATCATTATTATTTTAATATGTTTCTAGCTTCCGTGGTATATTATAATGCTCATATAGATCCTGTGAACATCATAAAATAACTTCTTAATATGAATAACTCTATTATGCTTCTGGTGAATTCTATTTTATTTTGTCTTTGCTTTGTCTTTGTTAAGTGGATCTTTATTGGCTTTCATGGCTTCCTATAGTATCTCACGACTTCTTTCAGTGTAACACGGCTTTGTCATTTTACCTGTAGCTTCACTCTTTTTTGTCGTGGCTTTCCTTTTTCCTTTTCGGCTACTTAAAGACTTCAGCGGTTGTTTCCTTAACTTTGTAGCTATCTCAAAATGAAATGAAGAATCATGTCAACAAGATGTAAAGTGGGAAACCCTCAAGGGGAAGAAAACCCATTGAAAATTCTAAATATATTACTAAATCCAAAATACTCATGTGAATAATACACATCACACAAGATTTTTTTAGTGAAGCACCTACTTCACAAGGAGCTCCAACCTTGCAAGGAGGCTACAACAACATAGGATGACCAAGCACCAACTCACCCATTTGAAGATGAATATCACTTTATTCGTGTTTCTCATAGTACTAATTGTGATCACAAGTTTAACTCCATACAAATTAAACCCTCTCAAACAAGCCCTTCTCCTGCTTCATTAAAATTTGCATCATATCATGATGATTTGGTCAAGTGACCTTGCAAACCATCTTCTCAACTCTTCATGCTTATTTTCATCTCTTACATCCCCTTTATACTCTTCTTTCACCTCCTCTAGGTTTCTCACATTCCCATCATTACAAATCTATACTATGAGAAAATATATCATGCCTTATATACATGACTCTTGCAGACACAAAATCACACACATATTACTATTTTGTTATGTTGTTATATGCATGAATCTTAAGTAAGAAAAGTATTCACTGGTGACACTATCCCTTGTCCATCTATGTCTTTGATTGATTGTTATTGTAACCTTTTTCTACACTTGTCATTTCTGTATCCATTTCTAGTCATGCCATGGGGATCCTTTTCTATCTATATTGTCACATTTGTCTTTATTTATCCCATGAAACTGATGCCCACTCTGGAAACTAGCACGCATGAACTTGTGTCCATTATGGTCGCTTCTGTCGTGTTTTTTATTTTTACACATTTGACATGTGTGATTGGCCTTTTCACTTTTATTATCCTTATCATGTGTTCATAGTCAGCCTTTTCTATCACTAGTGTCTAAATTCAAACAAGAGACTCATATATATACACAACATACACACTATTATTCTAGGTGGAAATACAAAAATGGATATCATATCTACATATTATCACTACTATCACAAGGGAATGTATTTTGGGTTGCATACATTGCATAGGAAGGGTAAGTGTTGATTCCATATCACACATTTGCATCTAAGTTAGTTATATCTTGTTATCTTAGCGTCATTGGCACGAGAGTAACCTAAGGATGCTATTTCACACAAAATAACATAGAAATACATGGATTATGGAATGTAGTGCAACGTTCGATACTAAGTTTGATCTTTGGGTGACCACTGAGGTCAGTATGACTTCAAATATTGCATTTTTATTTCAGATCTACTGTGTTTGTGACCTTGTGCATATAGCTAGGGTTTATTTTTTAGGTTACAGGTGACATCAAAACCCTAACAAAGAATTTAGAGAAACAAAGAAGATATTAGAGTGAAGAACTTCAGACATATAAAAAGGTAGATCCTGATTATTTATATAGACGCTAGTGCATAGATCAGACACTATCACCCAGGCACTGTTTTCCTCTCATGGGTGCTCTTATCTAGTATAGTCCAAAGTCCCAAAATTCTTTATGAGCCATTGTAACATCATTTCTAGTTAGATCCATTAAATACATAGTCCCCATTAACTCTAGGCTACACAAAAAACTATTTAAGTCATCTATCTCTCTCATTTTCTTATATTTCTATATTGTTTGAGTACTTATCCTTTTGTATATTTTTGTATATCATCATTTTTATATTATTTAGTTATAGAAGTTTCTATGAAATATATATTTAATTCAATTTATATTAAATCATTTGGTGAACCCCGCTCTTATTCAAATCATTTTCCCTTGGATCCCAAACCCTCATGGCTAAAAAGAGGTACCCATCTCCAAATCACGATATGACCTATACACATATACAACCACTATTTTACAATGCCTCTAAAGAATATGAATTTTTTAATGTCATCTACAATCCCCAATATGATATAATAACCATAAAACTACTCCTTGAATTCCAAACCTCCCTTCCCATTGGTTTCCAAAACTCTGATATTTACATTATTTTTCCTTACCAAAATTTTACCACATGTTCTCCCTCATTTCCCATAGCCATGTATAGCCCCCCATCCCCCTCTCCTTGTAATATGGAAATGGTAGCATTAATATAAATTTTATGCATGATGAGGTTCTTGCTTGTAAAAACATGGATGTTAATGACTCTACTTATGATATTGAAAATGTAAATACGGATAATGGTGTTCTTATTATTATTCAAGTTGAATGTGAATCTATTTCTCTTGCCTTTATTACTTCTAAAAACACTTATAATGATTTCAATGATAAATATAATGATAACAACACTCCTACCACTTATTTGTATGTTGATGAAATCCTTCCTTGTAAAAATATGAATGATAATGCATTTGATTCTAATAATGATACTACATATGTTAATGTTGATCTTTCTTCTGTTAATTTTTTTGAATTTTAATCTACACTTTCTCTTTCTTCTACTTCTGAACCTCCTTCTAATGATGACCATGCTCACACAAATCCTACTCCTAATATACCTCTCATTATGTCTCATGATTCTACACCTAGCATCTTGATATAGCCTCCATAATCATCCCTTCCTCTCACATCTCCATCCCATCCTTTGACATCCACTCCCCCTTTTACGTTCTTATGATTACTCATAATGGCAAGATTCAACCCCTCAATGTGTCTATCACTTCCCAAACTATCCCCTCACAAGATATCCCCTCTCTCATGTATGTTGTTGGTTTTTTGGAAACCCAAGTTCATACCCTTACCCTCAAGAGTAGATCTTATTATGCATCCATTGACAATAATTCTCTTCCTAGAAATCTCATTCCTAAGAAGATTGAAAATTCCTCTTTCCCCAAGGGTCTCATCATGCCTACTTTATCATGTTTCGATGTCATCGACACTCCTTATTTGCATCTCAAACATTACCACTTAGCCATGGCTTCTTATTCCAATGATTAAGTGTTACTCGAAGCCTTTCATCAAAGCCTTATTGATCATTCTCTCTAATGGTATACTCATTTACATAATGGATCTATTAGTACTTATTATGATATGGAGGATGATTTTCTTAGACGTTTTATTTCTAACAATGTTCTTAAATTTACATAAGAACAATTTCCATTTTTGCATCAAGGAAAGAAAGAACCAATTTTAGATTACATTTTACGCTTTAGTTCTTGCATTCATCAGTTACTATTTCAGCATATTGATCTAGAAATGAAATTTATCTTTTGTCATGGATTAATTCCTCCATTAAAATAAAATCTCTTATATGATACATGTGAATAATTTATTCCTTTGTGCTATAAAGTTATTGATTTAGAAAAAGACTTAATTGTGGATCATGTTATAAGACCACCTTCTACTTCTTCTATTCCTTCCTTTCCTACTAAGTCTTCTCCTATCCCATTTATTGACCTTCCTAAATGATTATCATCTCCACCTCCACACAAACATCTTCCTTCACCACCACCATGTTAGCATCTAACTAAGTCTTCTCCACCCCCACTCGTGAACCAATGCACTTTTCACATAATACTAAACCACATGATGTTTGGTTATTCCATTTACCTTCCACCCAACATCATCCCCCTCATTGGTTACAATGCCATCGTGACTTCCCTTTTTACAATTTCCACTACATCAATGTCCACTATGAAAATGAATGTCATGCTCTCCATGATAGAATACAACAATTAGTAGATAAATGTGTTATTTCCTTCCACTCTCACTCTCACAAGCACTCTCACTCTCCTCTTCCACATAGGTGAGCCTCTGCCACAGTTCACTTATCTCATTCACCTCCTCCTAAGGCCATTATCCATCCACCTCGTAAGGTCCTCATCCATCCACCTCCTCTAGCTGGCCCGTTGATAGCCATGTCAGCTCATCCTCCACACATCGCTACTACATTTCATTAGCTTCCTAAGAATCCTGCTTTCACACTTCATACCACCACACCCCCCATTATTGGCAACATTTCATTTGATTTGCAATTTTGCACCTATACTCACACTGCCACTATTTCATATGCTCCTGTTGTGTGTAGCAAACCTCTCCACCTTTTGTAGATGATATTTGTTTCCATCGCATTACATGGTGATACACTATTGTGCTACAATTCACAATTAACTGTTGAGGGAATACTTCATTCATGAACCTCACATCATACATGTTTCATGTTATGTGCTTCATGACATTTATTTCCAAACGTAACACAATCATTTCTTGATGACTCACTCTTGTTCTAAGGTTCATTCTTGACTGTTGAGGGGGCCTTTTATAAATGAACCTCATTATCACACTGGGTGGATATCACACTGGGTGGAAATCACTCTTCTCCCCCCCCACTTCATTCACATCACACACCATTGTGAATATTAGTTTACATCTTCTTCTTATACAAGTATACATGCACTATTAGTTCACTATTTTATCTTATTTCATGGTACCATTTACATACCACATTACATCATATACATACATTGTTATTTATCATATGCTATATTAATCACTCTTTTTCATTTTCACATCTTATTTAAGAATCCTTCTCACATCATAACCAATTTGCAATAATCAAACAATACCTATCAAATACACAATTCCAACAATGCATATAGAATCCAACAAACTAAGAAATCATTACCACATGCACACTCATAATTGGCACATACTATACAAATGCATATCCATAACATGTACTATACCAACACAAACACACACACACACACACACACACACACACACACACACACACACACACACACACACACACACACACACACACACACACACACACACACACACACACACACACACACACACACACACACACACACACACACACACACACACACACCTCAACATCATAGTTACAATTTATAAGTGCTGGGGGAAATCCCTCATGAATCAATACAACATATACAATCTGTCATCTATCATCCCTGCTATTACCATCTACAATCGCAAGAGCTCTCAAACTTAAAGCTTCACCACTAACTCTACCCCACTGGTCTCGGCCTTTATATCTCTCAATATGGCTCTATAATACGGAAACCTCCACTTTCTACTCTAAATACCATCCATGTAGATCCACATATCGTGTAAATATATCATGAGCTTAGATTCCTCCTCTTAAAGCCTCTCTCACTCAATTTGTCTCCGCACAAGCCTCATCATGCTCAATCAAAAAAATTGTACACGTTGTTGCCACTATGGCCATGAGATCAAACAAATAGGCATGCTCTCTTGAAATCACGTCTACCCACTCTAGTATCCCTCCTCCCACTCCAAGGGAATATTTTACGTCAACGTGTATATGGAGGTATCTATAATCAGTTTCCAATAGGAATATATTGCAATCACATAACAACTATTATCTACTACTCATTTTCATATTCCTCAACTATATCAATCCATAAACAAATAACGCATGACAATAAATGATACTTACGCTCTTCTTGTGATGTTGCTATGTCATCCACCTTAGGGGAAGGTTCCTGGATCTCCACTCCTCAAACTATCGGCTCACCTGCCGCATCTACCACCACTTGAAATAGAAACACCCATCATTGTTTTTCCAACCATTGATTATACACTGAACTGCATCCCACATCATCTACCTCTATAGGCCATATGGCCAGATCTACCTCATCTGCCCCTAGATGCATCTGTTGTGCTCCTGTCGTGCCTAGCCTCGACCCTAATCTCCTCACTTTCCTAGTAGATCGACACCATACATATGGCTCTATGGGCACATCCTAAGCCATGCCAAATTTTCTAGACACTTAATCACCCTAGAACAACTCGATTGTCCCTGGGAACCATGTGATGTGTCGAATGCACCATAGCTCCACACTATCCTCCACCCATATTTCATAATCTCTATATGGTCTCCATATAATCACCCCAAGTCTCATCGAATATACCATCGACCTATACATTGTAGTACCCATCCTCCTACTAAGGGTACCCACCCATCTCATTGTAAAAATACCCAGTTGAGCCCAATAGGCTCATGGCCCACTAAGTGGCCTCACTATAGCTATGTGCTCATACACCCACACCTGCAATAAAGTAGTAGCTTCTAATCCTCCTCCATAATCCTCCTGAGTGAATATGTACAAGTCCCTACACAATTGGGCCAACACACATCGTTCTCATGTAGATCTAGTACCGTGATCCTCTATACTATGAAAAATATAATGCATCTAGTAAAAAATCCCAACTCCTCCTCCCTCTACAGCCACTGATGAAGCTAATACCAATACACTAACTTTCTATAATCATGGAACCTCTTATCTCACAATCACATCCAAGCTAATATGTGTCTCAACCTGTAATTGAAACCCCATAAAATAATGTCATGTTTTCCTCATCTGACTACGAGCATCTATTATGGTCATAATTTGTACATGCTCTCCAACTATAGGCAATTATAGTATCATGTATACATCCTCTAATGTCACCATCATCTCACCTGTTGGTAACCAGAATGTACATGTATCCACACACCATCCCTCACAAAAATCAATTAATAAAGGCATATTATGTGGTATCTCCCCTAATCTGGTGATGTGACACAGGCCGAAATGGTCTCATATATCCCACTCCTCATATGACAACCCCAATCCAAGTAATGTACTCAAGTGATGGCCCACCCAAAAAATCCCTGGAGTGTATATCTCTCTACACAACATAATACACCAACAACATCACACTATTATCATGTCATACATACTTCAAAATCAATCATAACAACCTCATATTAATCACAATATATTCACTTCATGCTCCATTACCAAAATCCTGCCCCTGGACACTAGTGCCTAAAAGCAGGTCACTAGCGCCAAGAACTAGGTGCTAGTTTCCTGAAGGAAAAAACATCAGGTTCACTCCCATCCTGGTTAGG
Organism: Taxus chinensis; assembly: GCA_019776745.2. Lineage (NCBI taxonomy): Eukaryota > Viridiplantae > Streptophyta > Pinopsida > Cupressales > Taxaceae > Taxus > Taxus chinensis. The sequence continues at coordinate 125,696,665 of CM034146.1, forward strand.
AACACCAAAAAAATACAAAAAATATAAATTTTAATAAAAACATTAAAAACAAGCATTTTGGAAAAAAATTCCAAAAACAAGCACACATACCAGCTCCTCAGTCATCTGCAAAGCCGTAGCCGCCGCTACTCTCTCAAATCTCTTCAAACTAGCCACTTTAACTTGTGGTATCTTCACATCTCAGAGCTCAAATCTGAAACAAACTCAGTACAAATGAAATTATTATTCACTTTTCCATATTACTATTTATAGTAATTCATATTTACCCTATACTATAGTTACTATTCACTACCATGCTTACAACTAATACACAATACAAGGTTTTTCTCATATCTTGAGTCCCATTCCTACGTTTTTCTCCTTGTTTGCACCATATGGATCATAGTTTCCACTAGCATCATATAATACAATTCTCACCATTACATATTCACATTTGGCACATGTACTACGCAATACATACACACTCTTTTTCAATAATACTATCTCTCTTATGTTATTTCTCATTTACTATTACAAATTTTTACATCCTTGCTTTTGGCTTAGTGTTCATTTCTACACACCTCACCCTTTCACCAAAATGGGGGGCATATAATTGATATCATCCTATAATCCATCTCAGGATATAACATGATTGATTGACATTACAAATACATCACTATTATAATTTTCTCTAATCTTATTCAAACACAGTTACAATCATTCTATATGATAGTCAATACTTTCTTCTATTTCAAATTTATCCCCCCAAATTACTTAATTTAGGGGAAAAGAAAAAACCTATCCATGAGTAATTTTCTAAATACATCTTATTCAATCAACTACCATCACTCAAGTCAATCAATCAATGTAATAATTTTTATCCCAAATTAATCACTTGGATTAATTTGGATAACTATTTTAAAATGGAATTTGCCATTTAAATAATCCGAGGACATTTAAATGGGCATCGAATTCCACCTCTCCAAGGTACCAACCGTTGGAATTTAAAAACCCTAGGGAGGATAAGATTTAATAAATTAGCGAGATATATTTTAAAGGTCATCTAACATTCATATTCCCGTCAAATTTCAATGTTAGGCATCGAAGAAGGGACACATGGAAGCATTCTAGAAATTTCCATAGCCAAACACTCCACCAGACTTCAATCCCATGGAATAAACCAGGCTCAATACAATTTCAGGTTTATTGCAGGGAAAATGAAGTCAGCAAAGGTCAAATGAAACATGGAAGAGTTTGGCAATGACAGATGGTGCAAGATCAATGATCAAGGCAGAGATACACATTGGAATTTTGGTATTATTCAAGGTAGATGTATTTTGTGGACCTCAAGTCTATGGAAAAAACCAAGCTCAATAGGGTGTTAGATCCAGCAAAGGTTGAAAGGTCAACAAGTAAAGGTGATGCATTTATATGGATCCAACAATTGTAAGTCCACCTAGATAGAAGTTGTGATATGAAGGCACAACCAATGAAAGGTGAAAACATGCCATACATGGAGCTCTCCTATTGGCTCATGTTTCATAGTGGTCAGAGGGGGATATCAAATTTCTGACATTATTAGGAACATGGAGCTTTCTCATTAGCTCATGTTTTATCGTTGTTATTTAGGGGCTAAGAATAGTATGACATTGCGAAGGGCATGGATTTTTCTCATTGGTATATGCTTCATGTTATGACAAGATTCTCATAAGAATATAATGACATTGAGACATGTTTGGAGCTTTCTCATTGGCTCATGCTTCGTAATAAATAATGGAGGTTTCACAAAGCTTTACCCCCCAGATAATGAAAGGAAAGCACATGAAAAAAAAATCAAGTAACACGTGGGTAGAGGAAATCCTTGAGCTAATCAAATGCCTCCACATGTCACTCTCATGTTCATCCTGACCTGCAAATATTCAAATGGCCATAAATTTTGCTCTAGAGATTCAAATATTACAAAATTAGTCTTGTTGGAAAGCTCTCATCTTGATCTTTATGTTGGCACTAAGAAAATCAGAAATTGATGAGGCTTGGTGGGTAAAAATGTCATACATAGCTTCATAGGGATAGAGGATAATCTTGACCATGAAAAATGGTCAAATCTCACTCTCAACCACCAAAATTGACGAAGTATGGCTTCCATCTCCTTCTGTAAGATAGAATGGACATAAGAATGGCCTTGTAGGGTGCCCATGTGCTTTGCAGGAGAATTTAATAAAAAAAATTGGTGGTTGAAAGTTGAAAATTTAATGCCCCTTTTCCCCTCTCCTCTTTCTTCTCTTTGGTCTATATATTGTAAAAATATATCATTTGAAAAGAGAGCACTCTTTGTTGTAATGAAACCATGCCAAAATGGTTTCCCATGAGTTCTAGACCTCTAATTTGGTCTCTACAATGTACTCACACCTTCTACCATGAATGGGATGGAATTGTGCATATTTTAAGCAATAGAATCTATTTTGTGGAACATCTTGTCTTCCCTAGCTCATTTTATTTGTAGTATTACCTCTCTATTTGTTTCTTGGCATATTGTGTGTATCTCTGCTCGCATGTTCCATTTTTGTTGTGTTATCAGTGTGCGGGAAAGTTCAGTCTGCATGGTTATTTTCTGTGGCACATTTTTCTACCCTCTCTCCCATGTTTTCTCTCTTTCCTTCCCCTTGTGGAGAGCAATCACCCTTTTCTAGTGTTATCATCACCTTTTAGCTTAGGATTTCTATTTCATGTATCTTTCTAACCCTTCCCTCTCTCGCTGGTCCCTTGGAATTGTTAGTTTAGGATTAGTTAGGTTGCATTTCCTTCTTTAGGATTAATTTTGGCATTAGGATTAGGTAGAAGAACCATCCTTATCTTAAGGTTGATCTCACTTTCCAAGTCCCACACTTGTGAGATCATCCCATGTTAGCAAAAAGTAGGGATCTATAATGAGAAAATCCTAGGGTGTTACTTTTTTATAACAATAATCACAGTTACTATCACTCCCAGATGACCTAACTTGGGAGCCACATTACATTACCATCGCTTCTAGATGACCTAACTTGGAAGCCATCTAGAACTATTCAAATCAGAACACCTATTACTATAGGAGTGGGGGCAATGAGATGTCATTGCATTTCCTATGTTGCTCATATATGGGATCATTAATCGGAACTAAAATGGAACTAAATTTGACCTTTATCCATCTACAACAGTTGGAACTTTTGGGGATGTAGTCATAGAAGGAGAGAAAAATAAACCTCTCCCTAACACTCTTCCATTAACAACACAATGCCCAAATCCTTCAGTTATTTAGAAATCAGGTTGGGAATTGATCACTCCCTACCCCTCTCTATCACCTTTTGCAATAAATTCAACATCTCCAATGATATTACATCTATTTCTCTAAGTTTCTCCTTATGATAGTTGTTATCTCCTCTTATGCCATGTGGGTCAAAACGTTGATCCATGATTCAACACACTACACACTTATATATTCTACGCACACTCTATAATATGAATTCTACATACTCTATGCAAGTTTTCTCCTTACTTCCTTTACAATACTTGAATTTCATTCAAATAGCAAAAGGGGGAAAATGTAGACTTAAAATCACACACATATTACTAGTTTTTTATGCCATTAGTATGTTGTTGTATGCATGAATATTATGTAAGAAAAGTATTCATTGGTGATACTATCCCTTGTCCATCTGTTTCTTTAATAGATTTTTATTGTAACCTTCTTCTACACTTTTAATTTTTGTATCCATTTCTGGTCAGGTCACAGGGATCCATGTTTATCTTTCTTTTAACATTTGTCATTATTTATCCTAGGATACTAGTGCCCAATCTGGATACTATGGCCCAAGTGCTTGTGTCGATTCTAGGTACTTCTATCCAGTTTTTTCTTTTTACATATTTTGACATTTGTGGTTGGCCTTTTCACTTTTCTTATCCTTATCTCATGTTCATAGTCGGCCTTTTCTGTCATTAGTTTTCAAATTCAAACAAAAGACTCATATATATACACAACATACACACTATTATTCTGGTTGGTGATTCAAAAGGGGCTATCACATCTACATATTATCACTAATATCACAAGGGACTCCATTTTGGGGTACATACCCTACATAGGAAGGGGAAGTTTTGAATTCTATATCACACATTTACATCTAAGCTAGCTATAGCCCACTATCTTGGTGTCATTGACACGAGGGAAACCTAAGGATAATATTTCACACATAAGCACACAAAAATACATCGAGTTTGGAATATAGTGCAGCATGCGGTACTAAGTTCACTCTTTGGGTGACAGTTTGGATCAGTCTGACTTCACATATTGCATTTTTATTTCAGATCTAATGTGTTTTTGAGCTTGTGCAGATAGCAAGGATTTTTTTAACAATTTACAAGTGACATCAAAACCCTAACGGTGAAGCTAGAGCAACAAAGAAGATATTAGAGAAAATACCCTCAGACCTAGAAAAATTCAGATCTTGAATATTTATACACACACTAGCGCATAAATTGCACACTAGCGCCTAGGCACTCCTATCCTCCTGTGGGTGTTCCTGTCCAGCATAGTCTAGAGTCATGGAATTATTTTTTATCCACAGTGACATCATTTCCACTCAAATAGAAAAGATACACAACCCCCATTGACTCCAGGCTAGATGGAAAACTAGCTAAGTCATCTATCCCTCTCATTTTCTTAAATTTATATATTATTTGATTAATTATCCTTTTGTATATTGTTGTATATCATTTAGTTACAGAACTTACTCTAAAATATAGATTTAATTCAATTTATATTAAATCACTTTAGCTTATAAACACCCTTAGGTCAACCAAGACCAATAAAGGTGTACATAGGTCAAACAAACACACAACACACCATTATGCCTACAAGGTTAGCTTCAATGCCAACAAACACTTCTTGGACTTCAAGAGAACATAACATCTTAAACATGACTCCAACACCTCAAGACATATCAAAAACACCTCCAATATATCTCCATGCTCAAGGACATCTGTACTAGTTGACTCCACCATGAAACCTACCAATTTACAAGCACCTTCAATTAGGTCTTCAAGCACCTAAAACCAATCCACGAGAGTGAAAAAATTAGCACATCCAGATCAACTATCAGGAATTATTGGGCACATGAATGGAAGATAGATGACTCCAACTTACTTTTCATGTCTATAAGACACCACCAAATAAGGCACAACACTCCAAGACATCCATCTCTCCTACCTCACTTAAGCATGTTGATCATGGAAAGAAATAGGTCACCAAAAACAAGAAACTTGGCACACAAAAACACATCACCAAGGCACAAGTAGCGTATGTATGGAAATATCTCAGTTTCTTCTATCTAAAACAACTCACTTCAATGTCCAAAACAAAGCACAAGACCTCTAAAAAACTCAATCTTTGAGATTGCTCAAACTGGCAATTAGGACTAAAGAACCAGTCTTAAGGAATCATGCTACAAACACCTCAATAATCACTTCCAAGATCAAACACATGTTGTAACACTTTAAGGGATTCATTAAAAACCTTCTCAAGCACTAAAAATCATAATCATATGGATAAATTCACTCTAGCACACCTGATCCAACTGACCTTCTTATAAATCCTAATAGGGATGATTAGAGCATTAGGGCTTAAGAAAAAATACATCTTTCCTTATCACTCCAAGGCCTCAAACATTTCGTATGAGACTCCTACATGATATCTAAGCTCATATCATACTGCTCCAATATGAAAATCCATCAATCTCATCTCAAACCATCATAACTAGGTTTTAGTCTTTAAGGCCAAAAGTGGTAAAGCAACTTTGAAGACTTGTAAATCAAACTTTATTCACACAACCTACTCAAAAAAAATAATGTTCATCTAGCACATCTCCCAAGGTATATGGGACAATACACTTCTTTTCATAAAACCTCCAACTCATCCCTATACCTATAAATCTACACAAAACAAGGGTTTTTCTCCATCTTGCTAAAACAAATAGAACATGCAATCACCACAAAAAAGAGCCTTGAATATTCCTCTACATGCATGATCCACACATTTTCCTTTTCAATTAATTTGGAGACCATACACTTTTTCTTTCCTCCATAACTTTAGAACCAGGGTTTTAGCAATGGTTTTGACCTGTCTGGCTTCTTAAAAATGGTTCATAAAGCTCTGACATTCAAATTACCTCATTCCAATTGCTATGTCTTATTAAATCCATGTATTAACATCCCCTAAGGGAACAGACTCCCATGAATACTGTACACGTGTGGATGAGAAAATGAACATGCCCATTAAGCTACTTTCTTCCTTCTCAAGAGCTTGGTATGTCAAAAAAATGACATTTCTTATTTTCTCATCAATGCCTTGACCTGAAAATTTTCCCAAAGCACCATAACAACCTCCTCAAAGCTTTCCAAGTCTCATCCAAGCTCTACAAACTATGAATCTCTCCAAAAACTAATACTTACCTTACCTGTCTAGCATTATCTACATAGTTCAGCTTGAAAAGGACCTTCAAAATGCATTATATGTCAAAAAATTGACCTTGTATGCATTTTACACCTATCATGCCATGTCACAAGACCTACATAAACATATCAGGTTACCCTGCTCCATTTCAAATGTTTCAAAATCACCCTGCTTGACCTAGGACTAGGATTAGGCCTAGAATGACCTTACTCAACACTTGAATCTCATGATTTGACCTTATTAACCTCTTACAGACTCATTAACATCTTATATACATCAGACTAATCATGATAGACACCATGGAAAACTTTGGAGAACTCATACCAGACTACATAACATCTTTCTTGTTTGAACCATGCTTAAGAACCATGCACAAAGACTAGAACAACTCAACACGACATTAAATTTTGACACTACCAGTCAACCTTTAATATTGACTTTGATTGAAAACTCATGGAGACACCTAAGCCACCTAAACTCCCTTTTCCATCAATGGCAACTACACACACAATTCCCAACAGAGTGGTCCTCTTGTTCAACAACATTGACTTGTTTATGGGGTTTCTTTCTCTAGTTCCCCTTCTTCTTCCCTTTCTTGTAGATAGATTCTCCCAGTTGAGATTTTTGATTTTTTGCGTCTTAAAATTCTTGATCAGCCCTTCTTGTACCTGTTGTAGTAATAATATTTCAAATCATGTCCTTTGCTATAAAGAAGACACTTTTTCGTTTGTTTTTCCCCTTAGTGATGCCACTTCTAGGTCTTATTGGAAGATCATACTTTGTTTTTTCCTTTCTAATAAGATGAAACTCCTTAATCTTCTTCTTCATATTTACTGTACATAGATTATTGTTGTTGCAACAACTTGACCATATTATCAAAACTGATGATATAATATAACGATTTGATCGTCATCACGGATATCCTATATGAGGGATGAAGTGCTCTCAAAATAATGGGAATGAGAACATCATCTGAGATATCCTATCCTTGGGCTAGAATTGAAGCCCTTAATGTTACAACTCTTCTAAGAAAATCCTTGACTTTCTCATTTGGATTTAACTTCAATGTATGTAGCTTACTCTGTAAATTCAATATTTTGATCTTGTTCTTGGCCTTGTACATTGTGTTGAGTTTATCCCATGCTTCTTTGGTCGATTTCACATCTTGACTATGTGGTTACACATCGTCAAACACTCCAAACAAGATGACTAATTTAGACTTCTGATTATCCATGTTAAACTGACATTGTTGTATTGCATCGTCTGGTGATCCAGTTATGAAACCATTTACAACATGCTACAGTTCTTTAAACTCAATTTGAGTTTGAATTTTGGTCTTCCACATGGTATAGTTATCACCACAAAACAATTACGAGTTAGGAAGAATTTTTTTTTAGAATTTTTGGCCATTATGGGAGATTACAAGTATTTAAAAAATGATTCATTAAAACAATAAAATAATTACAATACACTAAAAAATCAAAACAGCCCTTTAAGAAGAAAAAATTGATTAACAGGCAAAAAAAATCTTTTTAAGCTCTGGTGGCTTATGAACCTCTATATATATCAAAAATACAACTTTCCACAAAAACCAAGAAAAAATTTCCTTTTCAGGGACTTCCCCTTTACAAAATTTACAAAAAAATCACTTTTTAAGCCATGCGTGAGAAATCGTTTTACCCTAAATTAGGGATTTATCTGTTAAAATGTGGTTAGTTATGTCTAAAGGGTTTATTGGGCTTCTCTTTTGGTGTTCTACCAAATTTGATATTTGTCACTAAACATTTCACAAAAATTTGGGGGTGGGGGGCTTAACCCCTAGACCTCCATCTTACCATATTTTAACACAATTCAACTAGCCACCTAATTCGCATAGGACTCAACTTTCAACTTGGTGGATGGGTACAGTTAGGGATACACCCAACTCAACTTTATGTAAGGATTTCCCTATCTAATGTGAGTTTCCCAGATCTTCTTTGGTGCGTTCTTATTTTTATTTTCCTATGTTTTTTGTAGGGTGATAAAGATCAACTGATTGGATCACTCTGGTGAGTAGTTTTCATATTAAATCTAGTGTTGGCTTGGTTAGAGATAGATGGGATCTACACTACCAAGAAAATAAATCAAATACATTCAATGAAACTCCGAAGGGTAGCTTTCTTTGTGGGAGCTCTAAACCCAACTCACCCTTGTCTTACTGCAACGCATCCCCAATGCAGAGCTTGGCCAGCCCAAATTTCCCTCAACTTGACAGCACCCCAATTTGTTAGGAAATATCCAAATCACCCTCAATGCAACCATCTTTCCTAACAGTCATCCAACTCAATCTAAAACTTTACAGAGATGATTAAAATGCTTCTACATTTAGAGATCCACCCCAATTTCGAGGTTGTCACCAATTTTGGTGAAAAAACCCTTGATGGGGGAAAAAATCACATTTTTTTATATTTCCTGATTGTTCTTGAGATGGCTAAAAGGTGCCTAGTGTAGGAGGTAGTGCCTATGTGACTCTTCCTTATCCAGTGTAAAAAAATACTAGTTTTTCTCCTCGGGTGCACTTTTTTGTGTGTCAACAGGGATGTCTACAACTTTGTACACCAACTGTGGTGATGAGAAAATAGAGATGAGGGTTTTCAATAGGATAGGACCATCTGTGGCTCCCAATGTGCTTAGAATTGCAGCAATGGTCTTTAAATTCTTATGTAACCTTCAATCAGCTCTCGATCAAGCTTGTGACCTTTCCAGTTTTGATACCAAATGTAGTGAGAGAAATAAGGAGGCAACATACTATAGTTTATTAATCATGAAAATGAATAGTTACATAGAAATTAATTGTTGCAATACTTATAGGTATTGAACAATAGATACAACACATTAAAATGTTACACATGTGCAACAATAAACCAAATATGTAAACATACATGAAAATAAAAAATAATAATGTTAGAACAATATAACCATATAATGAACCACCTAACCACTATTAACTTGGTTATTGATAAAACATACTTATAATGTAAAATTACTCTACACTGTGGGTTTTACCTAACAATGTGGAACTATTTTTTATATATTTTTTAAAAAACTTCACTATTGGGGATCCAAATTACTATCCTTTTTTGGAAGAATTGAATTTACTAACAATTTATTTATCACAATATATTTTTATCACTCTTCATGTTAGTTATCTTCTAAATTAAACTACGACATATTTATCAAAATCGTTATAAATTCATTTGAACCCAATGGGGTGAAAACAAAGATATATAGGAAATATCATGTAAACAAATATTCAACACAAAGACAAAGAAGGTGTTGGAGTAATGGATCCTTGGATGTAAGATAAATATTTAATTCCCAAATTAATTTGGCATGCTCTTAATGAATTTGAACAATGGAAATTTATTGTTTGGTATAGAATATTAGTTATTAATGGTTTAAAGGTGAATGTATAGAAGTGCTTATGAATGAGAAGATGTTTCTTGATAAATAATTCAATCTTTCATCTTCAACCTTGCTTAAATGTATATGGAAATCCTATAAATAAGGTTTTTGAAATGGAATGAAAACTCTCATAGATGTATTCATAGCTTTTTCACTTCATCCATTTGGTGGAATAAACATGTGAAAATCAATGAGTTTATGATTTCTCTACACTCTAGGCTAAAATTAAAATGACCTTATTAAAAAAGGTATACATAAATTTGGAGATATCTAAAACTTATCATGTAATTGATGGGAATATTTGTATATTTCAAAGGGGTTTGTTCACCTACAAGCCACTGATATAACAATTATAACTAAATTTTTATAACTTTTAACAAACTAACTTCGTGTTAAGATGTTCACTCTAGTTAAAAGAAGCTTCATGAAGGAATGGGGATGGCATAACATTAACTTATTAGATCATTTCCCCCTCAAACATGTTTTTTGGAGGGTCATTGTGGGGTTTCTCTAGGATGAAATCTTAAATCAAAGTGGAGATGAAAATTTAAAAGATGTACACATTCATTTTGGTAATTCATGGCTTGAAAAAACAAAAATTATACATTACCTTTTCACTAGCCCACACTTGCTCAATTTTACCAATTATATTGTCCCTAACTTTATCTCACTCATTTTTCCTTGCACACACAACCTATTGGTTTGCATAACAGTCATATTAATTCATCAAATCAAGATATACCCTCACATATTACAATTCCAATTTTTAATTTACTCGCAGATGCATCTAGGACCACCGCATCCAAAAAGGGCCATAGTGTTTGTATGTTATGGGCTGACTTATACGCTTTCATCCCTTTCACTCTAACAAGTCTTTTCTTAATTTGAACTTCTTTATTACAATCCTAGTCAGCTTCACTTGAGTTTCCATATCCATGACACATATATAAGTTATTCATCTCTTATTAGCAGATGAGAACAAGAGGGCATTATGTTTACTTGGAACCTAACATTCTAATGAGAAAATACTAAGGGAAATCACAAGAAAAGATACTCCAAGAATCCCTTGATCCTCATATGCTCTACATACCCATTTAGGGTAGTCCTCTACTTAGATTTGTAGGCATAAAGAGCACATCATCTCAAGTTAAGCTAGGGAAAGGGTCAAGTACAAACACATTGTTGCAATCTCATGGTTATCAATTTGGTTACATAAATTCTAGATATTACATGCTAGGAAAGAATAATGTACAATTTTATCCCTCTTTGAAGTAGTGGAAACGTTGGTTGTGCATGAGAGTTCCCTCAACCAAACTAATGTTTGTTTTAAAGGAATCTACCACCATGTAGGGTTTTCAAGATTCAATCAGCTACACAACAAGCATCACATAATGTTGAAGGTCCAAATTGCATACACTAACATATCAGGAAGTAGTGTACATACCTAGAAAATTTCAAGAGATGAACACATAAAGGGACGAGACACTATGAAATGACCATAATGCCCGTATGACTTGGTTTGTTTCATACTCTTGGTTTTGGCATATTTTCAGGACATTCTTAGAGATGAATATTTTTCAAATGAGTTCTAATCATTTTTAGTCAACAACCTGATCCATATCGGCACACAGTCTACAATATCATCTAAGTCACTATTTATTCCCTATTGTCCATACTTTGTTTCGTTAGCTATCACTATTTATATTCAATCATGTATTATCTTGATATTGTTACAATTAGCTTTGGAAACTGACTGATTAGAATAATCTACCATCAGCTACCAACCCCATTAAATTTAACCATTTCAGTTAAATCAAGAAGATAAATGGCATTGGAATTCTAAAGATGTTACTATTACTAAAGTCACTACTTACAAGTTTCTCTTTTGTAATATACATATTGATGACAACATGTATTTTTTACAATTACCTTACTACGTATCCAGTCCATAATCTCTTTAAGTATGTCATTCATAACTTTTGGAGATGTAATTTCTCTAAAAATACATGGCTTTCTACTCACAATAGTCTCACTGTTATTTTTGAAAAGCAACTATTTTAAAAATAAGTTATTTTGGCATTGAAATTTCCAATATTTTGAAGTTTAAGTCCTATATATAGATGATTATCTGACTAAGCTAAAATGTGAAATAAGAACCTAATATGAGACTATTATAGCAGTAAAATAAATATCTAATTAAATACAAAAAACACACCCAAGAAACTAAGGAATAAATTATAAAACCCTAATTGCAAGGAGGAGAAAAAGGTACTTAGTTAATTCACAATTAAATCTGGGGTGTATTAAAGTTGTTGAACATGTGAACAAAGTAGTAGGAGTATCGCACAAAGACCCAGAAAAATGCAAATATGGAGAGATAGGCTGGACTGGGGCACTTAGAGAGGGACATGGGCACCCTAGGCCTATTTTGGGGTGCTTGGGTCTGCAATAAAGCTTATGAAACCTCCTCTGAGGTGTCGCAAGTTATTCACTTTTGTTCACCTTTGATCTCTATGAGGTCACACCAAGATCCCTAAGGTTACTAGAAAGCTACAATGAAATATGAACCTACAAAATCCCCAAAGAGAAATCAAATCCTAAAAAAGAAAGATGTAAAATGAGGGGTCGGACTATCCTTAGTTATCACAATGGTGAACTTATGACTGAGTGTTGCACTACATCTCAGACCCAATGTAGTTCTATGTGTGTGTGTGGAATCATGCCCTAGGTGGTTCTTGTGTGTGTCACACTTGATAGTGAGAAAGTAAGCTAAATGTAATAGATGTGTGCATGGAATAGAATGAAACTCCCTCCTATGAAATATATACATAATAACTAGCCCTTTTGATGGTGTTAGATGGATACAATGGAGATCTTAAATGCTTGATGGATGCAACCTCAGGTGTTGATAGATAATTTTTAGTGCTTAGTCCTTTATTAAGATCACATAACTTTATATTTATATGATTCCTTTGCTTGAATTTCATAATTAACCTTGAAAGGTCTAACTACCAAGAAGATAAGATGTTCAAACAGATAGAAAGGGCCTAAAATATGTGAGTAAAGTATAAAGGAATCAGGGGTGCCTAGAGGGGATGAGGCACCTAACCCTAGCATCATGGTTGGGTGTCAGTGTCCAGGATGATAAAATCTAGAGTGTGCCAAGACAAAATGAGCAAGTAAGGATGCAAGACTGAAAGAAGAAACATAAAACAAAAAAAATGTGGCCAAAGACATGGGTTAATTAGTACTCTTCTTACTTAGGAATCTTATGAAATAGTAGTATGCAATCAAGACTAGATAATTACCCAAAGTGTGTTATTTTGTGTCTACATTTGCCCCCACTTTATGTTGGTGAGAAGAAATCTCAATAACATAAAGTAGGTAGAGATGTGTACCTGATAACCATGTATATTGATGACAAAAGTGTGTTGAGGGACAAGAAAAAGCGTGGAGTGATAAAAATGTGAAGTGTGGATGCTAAGGAGGAGAAAGTGCAAAAAGTGGTGATGAAAATGAACATAGGGTGGAAATGCATGTGTAGATTTTGTGATGTACCTATTATTTATTTTGATGTTGCTTTTGTTATTGTGATGATGTTGATGATGTTGACTACCGCTTCCCATACGGATGGACTTGCAAAAGATAAGAATGATCATGTAGTCAAATACGCATATATATGTGTAAAAATTATGTAAAAAATGCTAGAAATGTGACAAAGGAACATGTACACCTGATATGTTATGAGAAAAAGAGTATAGAAAGGATCCTGAAGATGTTGTAGAAGACCGCATTTTTTGCGCAATCTCACGCCAATTGTGTCGGTTGTGAATTTTTGGGGAAATCTCATGCAAGTCATGGAATAAGTGTAGGGAGAAAAATAAGGTGTTTTCATCCAATATTTAACAGCTTCCTGTAATGTAGGACACCACTGCATATGTTGTGTAAAATTGGTGAAAGTGTTAAGGATTGTATGCCCTGTAAAAGTCGTTGTGTGGAGTTATTTAGATTGTGTTGAACTACCAATCACTATGTAATTTCCCCATGGTTACAGGAATCTAGGAAGTACATCGTTGTGATAAGGACCTAAGTCTAATATTTTTGTATCGGTATTGTGTTGTGTTGTGTTGTGTATAACTCTGTATGGGGTGATTGATTCACCCAAATGATTCCCCCCTCATTTGGGGTACATGCGACGTCACTGAAGGAGTATGCAGCCCAAAAGAAATATGACCACTGTGCTAAAATTGTGCCCTATATGGGGAAGGGAATTTGTTTGGTAGAAACCAAGTCACACACAAAAAAAGTGGCTAGGAGACAAATGTTAGTAAAAGCAAACGTGCATGTAAAAGAAGAGTGTAGAAAATGTGTAAGCTAAGATGCAAAAAGATACTGTAAACAGTCAAGAAGACAATGTAGACTTTGAAAAGCGGGTTGCAAACATGGGACACCACTCATGAAGTCGGAAGACAATCAAATCTTAAAGTAGCCGTATGGAGACAAGTGTGCAATCAATACAAAGGTAAAATCTCGTAGACACGAGTAGAGAAAGAGAAAGCAATGACAAATAATGTATTAGACAACCATGGAAGTAAATATCCTTGCATAAAAAAATGTTGCACATAAATAACCCGTTAGTATGTTAGAAAGATAAAAATTGTGTCAAAGTGTATATAAGCCAATAGAGTAATGTGTTATGAAATAAAATGAAAAAATATCACCTGTAATGTACGAAAGTGGATGCCCCCAGGAATACACCAAACATCCATGTTGTGTTTAATAGATCTGTAAAATCTAAGACCACAACTAGAAATAAATTGAATGTGCATGTGTGTATTATAAATATAATGGCATACAAGATATCTATCTAGAATTTGTAATAATATGAACATGTAAAAGCATTAATAAGAAAGAGTAAACACAAACAAGATATGCAATATGTTGTGGATGAGAAAGAATGGAATGCAGTGTGAATAATAGGAGCAGTGTTCCGCCTAGTCGATGTGTATGTATGCAATGAGTTTCATTTATTTATTCACCCTCAGCAATCAAGAATGAACCATAAACGAGAGTGTGTCGTCGAGAAATGAGTTGAATTGTGTGTAATAGAAAGATGTGATCGTCAACACGAAAAGTGTAAAGTGTAATAGCATGAGTGAGTAATTGAGTGTGGTGAGGTTCATTTTAGATTAAAACCCTCAGGAGTCAAGTATGAACTGCATAACTAGAGTTTGTCATAGGGTAATGATTGTAGCATGTATAAGTAGATATAAGATAGATGTAGTGCGAAATGTATATAGTGAATGAGATGCAAAGGGGGTAGAAGAAACTGTGAGAGAGGATGTCCTAAGTGTATGATGTGCGATACATGAAGTATGTAGTGTCTAAAGTTTAATGTATGATGTGTAGTGTGTGAGGTTCATGTGTATAGTATGCCATCGACAGTTAAGTGTGAACCATAACACAAGAGTGCGTCATTGAGTAATGATGGTATGTGTGTGTATGTTTTGTGTAAAGATCTAGGTTTAATGTGATCCGATTATAAGATATGCGTGAATGTTATATGGAGAAGAGAATAATCGTAATGCCCCCCGAACATGTCATGGTGAGTGCACTATTCGATAAAAGTGAAAGATGAAGGCCCTCTACCTAATATTGGTGGAGATGAAGGTGTGTGAACATGCTCGAATATTGGTGGTGTATGAGAAAAATATTGTTCCAGTAAATGAAACCTATGTGCATGTGACCAATGTACATATGGTGGGAACCTTCATGTAACAAAATGTATAGGTGATGGAGACCTATGTGAAGTGGTGTGTTATGGTGATGGATGCCTATGTGGAGGAGAGCACAGAGGTGATGGACACATACGTGGAGTGGAACGAGGCGGTGAATTATGCCTAGATGTGGGATATCTCCACATGATGGACCTTAATTGATGTACTGGACTTGCAGAGTGAAGATACTACGTAGGTTTTGTGTGAACAAGTGAGTTAGGAGTGGATTTTGATTTAATATCAATAGGCCATGTGGAACTATATGGAATAGGTACTACAATGACAACCTCAAGAGGAGGTTGTGACCATGGAGTGGAGGGAGGCACACCATCAATAGAGATGATGTGATTATTGTGAATGAACTTTATATGCTATTGGTTCATGGAAATGATGGAGTGAGACCTGTGAATCTAGTTGAGACCTAAGAGAATGTCACACCCTTTGATTTTTGTTGCTACAAGGGAACAAGCATGCTGAGAGAAATGATAATAAATTTAAGCTTGATCACCCCTTATGAGTTATTGAGTGGATATGAAATTTGTGAGAGTGGATATCCAATAACAACAAGAAGTGGAAAAGAACATGTGTTGATAGGCCACAATGGATCAATTTTTGTGTTATTGATAGGGATGGATTTGATAGAAGCACTAAAGTGCAAGGGATCAGAAGAGATGTAGCATGGTAATCATGAGAAGAGAAAGAAATTATTGGTGGAGAAATGTCAACATGAGAAATTAGAAAATCAAGAGCCTCTGATGTAGGAGGATGCATTGCATCATATGTATGATTAGCCAAAGAGTCAGCCACTTTCTTGTCATGTTTTGGAAGCAGATTATTGAATATTTTGAGCATATGATTTTTATTTACTAGTGCAGAGGTTGTAGGCTGTGGAAGCTCAAGTTTTCTTGTCATCGATAACATCATGGATGATATTATAAAGTTTGAAGCATCAATTTGTAGAATGTATGAAACATTGATGATAGTGGCATCAAAATTTCTCATTTTGATTTTGACCTTTTGGACAAGATGGGTCTAACTTGAGTGGATGAGGAAGTATAATAATATTTCTTTGAAGAATTTTTGGAGAAATAGTCAACTTTTTGAATGTATGCTTAGGTACTTTCCATTGAAGTTATTTGGTATTAGAGACAGCATTGATAGTGACCTTAGGTTCAATAGGTTTGGTCATTGATGGCTTAACCATGGATTTATTTTAAAATCGCATAGAAGATGATGCTTGATCTTGATATTTAAGTTTTCCGATAGATAAGAGTTTTTTTCGTGTAGCTTGAGAGTATGAAAAAGTTGATCAAATGACAGAGATGTCTCGAAGAGAAAACTCTCCTGGAGAGGCAGTAATAAACTCTGAACATATAAATCTTGAATCTCAGAGTTCATAAGCACATTAGACATCTTATCTAGGTTTTTCTTGTACCACAAGACATAATCTGCAAGATGTTCATTAGACCCTTAAGTTTTGCAAGTTGCGCATATGAGATCTTAGAGCCTGTATTGATAGAGAAGTGAACGAGAAAATCATTCACTAGATGTGTGAAGGATGTTATCGAATGGACAGGTAGATCATAGAACCAACACATCACATAATCATGGAGATGTGAGGAAATATCTTAGCTAAAATAATGTGATCATCTGCAAAATCTAGACAGGCCACATGGAATGCTCAAGGATTCTCTTATGGGTCACCATGAACATTGAAAATGGGCAGCTTAGGGGTGATAAAATTAGGTGAAAGTGAGTAAGTGGATATGGAGGGTGTGAATGGAGTGTGAAATAAGATAGTGGAATACAAATATGGATACACACAAGAAGTATCATGTTGCAATTGGTTGATTTGCACTTGGAGGTCTTGATAGAGAGAAGCTAAATATTGAGTGCCAGAAGAATATACTTGTCATGTGTCAGAAAAAATGGGTGGCGAGAAGTGATTTGTGGGAGTAGGAACTGAAATAAGAATAGTAAATGTAGGCGGAAGAGTGGAAACAAGCGGCTGCGTGAAAATGGAGGTGGGGATGGCAATAAAATCAATAAGTTCCACAAGATTGGTAGCCTCTTCACGAGAAACATATAAAAGCAAGTCTAAATCTTAGGGATGTTCAATGATATGATCATTAAGGGATTTAAGATGGTCTTCATTTAATTCTTCATAATATTGAGCCATTGTGATAAGAGGATAAGAGCTTTAAACAAAAGGTGGCTTTTCACATTGGTTTCACCAAAATTATTAAGCTAAAATTCGAAATATGAGACTAATCTAATGTTATTGTAGCAGTAAAATAAATATGTAATTAAGTACAAAAAATACATCTAAACAACTAAGCAATAAATTATGAAACCCTAATTGCAAGGACGAGAAAAGGGTACTTAGATGATTCATAATTAAATCTAGAGTGTATTGAAGTGATGACAAGGTGAACAAAGTAGTAGGAGCGTCACAAAGAGACTAAAAAAAAATCATCTTTAGAGAGATAGGCTAGACTGGGGTACCTGGAGAGAGACAGGGTTGCCCGTGGGTGCTCAAGGTCTGTTTCTGGGCACCTGGGTCTGCTGGAAAAGCTTAGAAAACCTCCTCTAAGGTGTCATAAGTTTTTCACTTTTTTTTCCTTTGATCGTTATGAGGTTGCACCAAGATCATCAAGGTTGTTGTAAAACTGCAATGAAATATGAACCTTTAAAACCCTCAAATAAACATCAAATCCTAAAAAATAAAGATGTAAAATGAGGGGTCAGACTGTCATCGATTTTCACAATGGTGAACATATGAATTAGCACTACACTACATATTAGACCCAATGTAGTTCTATGTGTGTGTGTGTAGAATCTTTCCCTAGGTGGCTCTTGTGTGTGTCGCACTTGATAACAAGCAAGTAAGTTAAATGTAATGAAATGTAATAGATGTGTGCATAGAATCTAATAAACTTTCCTCCTATGAAGTCTATGTAGAATAACCATCCCGTGTGTTCCTTTTGATGGTGCTAGATGGATTTAATAGCGATATCTTAGATGTTTGATGGATGCAACCTTAGGTGGTGATAGCTAATGCTTAGTGTTTTGTCATTCATTATGATCACATAACTTTATATTTATATGATTCCCTTGCTTGAATTTTGTAATTAACCCTAAAAAGAATGACTACCAAAAATATAATATTCTCAAATGGCTATAAAGGACCTAAAAGATGTGAGTAAAGTACAAAGAGGTCAGGGGCGCCCAGAGGGGACGAGGGTGCTTAGACACTGGCATCTTGGCTAGGCATTAGTATCGAAGATGATAAAATCTAAAGTGTGACAAGACAAACTAAGAAAGTAAGGGTACAAGACTAGAAGAAGCAACAAAAAAAAAAAAAGGTGATCAAAGATATGGTTTAATTAGTACTCTTCTTACTTAGGAACCATATGAATAGTAGTACGTAATCAAGACTAGAGATAATTACCCAAAGTGCATGATTTTTTAAAACCAACTATTTCATAAATAAGTTATTTTGGGATTTAAAATTTCCCATAATTTGAATTTTGAGTCTTATATATAGATGATTATCAACCAATTTTAGAATAAAAAATGTATTTTTGTTTTAATAGTTCTTATATTTCATTTGAACAACTGTCATTCAAATGATTTACTCTAATTTTATTTTATATATACATAATATTTTTGTGTTGATTTAGAGAGAGCATGATTAGAACATGAAATTGGCTTAACAAATGGAGAATATTGATAAGTGAATTGAGAATCTTGATGATGATAAATTAATTTATTTAAAAATATTAAAATTCTAATGTTATTCTAATTATTGTTCTAATTTCTTAGTTTTGTTGTTCAGATTTTTGTTGTAATAGTTATGATTTTCAAATAAAAAACACTAGGTCCTTAGTTTTTCCTTCATATGATGTAGAGAATTATTAATCGAGGAAAAAAATCAATATTTTTGGGAGCAATGGGCATGCATAGATATGTTAATGGTTCACAAGTAAAAGAGTTACATTTAAGAAATTTATCAAAATTGTACATGATGTACACTTGTCGATGAAATTTTGAGATAATTATGGAGTTGTTCTCATATAGATAAAATCAAGTGTTACTAAGTGTTAACCACTCTATTTACTAGAATGATGAATGCAGCCATTTATAATACTATAGTTTAACTAAAATATATGCATATTAGGATCTAGATATAGGAATAAACATGAGAGAAACAATAGTTTTTGTTAAGGAATTTTTATTGGAGAGTTTGTATCACTAAATATTGAATATATTTAATCTTAGTTTTGTAAATTTTTCAAACGAATATTAGTTATATTTTTTCCCTTGCTCTCTTCAATATTATTTATTAAGTATGATATAATATGTCTTCTATAGTTATGTTAATAGTTTTTACAAAGTTGATATAACATTCATCTAGCACATAGTGTTTCAGGAGTTGATATGCATCAGTTGGTATCAAATCAACAAAAGATGTTGGGAGAAGTTGATAAGAGTTGGTGAAATCAAATAGATATAAAGATTTAAAAGCTTTTGAAAATAAAATATGATAATGAATAGTAGAGTGATTTCAGATTTGATAAAATATTATGTGGAATTAATAAGAAATATGTAGAAAAAAGTGTTTAATTACAAAATATTTTATCCTGGTTGAGTTGAGATAGTTTTGGTTACGAGGGGAACCATTTACAACCTAAGTAGAGATTTTGCAAATAAAAGAAGTGTGTGATATTATATTGAGGGAGTATATGAAGAAGGGTTTTGTAGTGTGTTTGTGTACATACACAACAAGATGTCTTTAAATAAAAAAGGATAGGAAACATTAAATAAAGAGATAGAGATGATCGATAAAATTAAGAGAATATTAATCAAGTAACTTCAAGGGAAAAGATTTTTGGAATTGAATTTTATGTACATGGAAAAAAATAAAAATAGATGGAGCAACAACAAATGAAGAAGCATATAATGAAATATATATGAAGGCCATCATACAATTGAAGGTGATGGTTGAGAGAGAAGATATTTCTTAAATTCATTAAGAAGAACAAGGAGGAGAAAGTGATTTCACCCTTTTTGAATTACGAATGTGTTATGTAACATACATAAAAAACTATGAATAACATTATAAGTGATTATTATGATTTAGTTAACTTCCAACATTAATTGCACAAATCAGAATAATGCTTTTCATACTGAATAACTACTTCAAAAATATCAAAACATAAGGGAGAGAGTGCACTTATTTGATTCTGTGTGGATCTAGAGGATTCCTGGTGGTATGACTACAACAAAATACATCTATGGAACTAGAAATTCTTCTTTTTTGAAAAGTTCACCTAAAATTGAGCTTGGTCAAAATTGTATAACTCATTTAATAGCATTTTGTATAGTCATGACCCTTGTTTACGGTCTTAGACCTACTTGGAATATAGTTATGAAATTTCTTGAGTGTTTATCTTTCCTATAAATGTGTTTTATTATTTTTCACTCTTCTTCACTCACCTTTAGAATAAACTTGGAAACTCTGCTCAAACCCTTGTAGGTCAAGAAAGAGTTCCTCCAAAACAACGTTAGATGGGTTATGAGCACTCATTTTCATTGTTAATGTATGAACTACTCCGAAGAGGCCTCAAACTACATGTCATTCTCCTATGATATAGATAACATAGTGCAATAAAAATTTGACAACTATGTTTTGGCAATGCCTTGCTTGAGTTTCACACTTGCTCAAATTCTTAGGAAGGGTCACTTTCCTTGCTTGTATGATGAAAATGGAGAATCCTAAATATATAAGGATACTTTAAACCAGTGGAGCGTGATGCCCTAATGGATGTGCATTAGTTATTTTGTTGTTTAGGGAGCTTTGAGTTCCTTTAGTGCTAGCTTTTGCATGAAAAGTTCATAAAGTGTCAGGTTCCTAAATGAGGTATGATTTACTTGCTTATATATTCTTCTGAAGGGTGTTATGACATTAAATATCGACTAAAGGGGTGTTCTTGTTCATATGAAGGTGATGGAATTGAAAATAGTAATTCACAACATGTCTGTTAAAAAATGTATGGTAGGGTCAATATGCATATTTCACAACCCGGTCGATACTGGTAGTTTTGAACAAGAGAGATAAAAATACATTTTGACTTTATGGTCTAAAGCATGGATGTTTCTAGATGTATTCTATGTAATTAGATTTTAAAAATTGTCAACAAAGAGGTGTGAAAAGATAAACAAGTACATGAAGTGTTATTAGGGTGTGTTAAGAAAGAGTGAGGAGAGTGCATTTGTCCATGCAATTGTGCAATGTCAATATAAATAGTGTCAAAGGATAGATTGTCATTTAGGTGTCTACATTCCCCCCTTTTTAATTATGAAATTGAAAATTACATGCTTAAAGGAAATTATACCAAAGTGTGTAGGAACAATTTGTCTTTGCTCGTAGAAACTTTGTTTGTAGTGGCATGTTGTGTTGGTGTTGTCATGCTCCAAGATGAAACCTGCAACATCGAGTGTAGTCAATTCCAGAGATAGGGAATTGAAATGTAACTCAAATGTAATAAAAGTAATGTAAAGAAATGTGCAACACAAAATGCCAAAATAGATGTAAAATATTAAAGGAATACATCTATTTGTTTTGCAGAGGGAATGTGCACCCATTCTTGTGCCTTGGAGATAATGGATTTTGTAAATTACGATGGAGGATTAGGGGTGATTAGTCAAAAATTGTATCAAACCAAACACAAGAAAATCAAAGAGAGGAACCAAAAAATGAGGATTCAAAGCACCCTAGAAAGGAATAATAGTGTGTATTAAAGTTATTCATCAACTCTATCATCCCCCCCTCAGGTGTAAGAGGATGTGAAGGAATTCCTACAAAGATCTTAATCACTTTGATACCTTTCATAAACCTTAAAACCATGTCATTGTAGATGGACATAAGCCCAAATTTTTAAATTAGGATACATAATAGAAAATATAATAAGTTCCCCCATATTCTTTCCATGTGCCACACAATTGAGAAAAAATTGAATAGAATTGATGCACGTTAAAATGTGAGTAGATAAAGGAGATCCATGCCCCCAATGTGCCCAAATTTGAAATTGCAATTGATTACCATGGAGAGAGAGAGAGAGAGAGAGAGAGAGAGATAGAATGATATACTTCATGCCCCTGAATATGTGCCAAATTGAGTCAATCTGAGTCTGAACCCATATGAAACCCTTGTGCCAATGGTGAAAAATGTGAAATTGCTGAAAAATTAGAGAAAATCCCCCTTGGGTAAAACTATATTAGGGTAAAAATTGTTCGTACAATCTTTACCAATCTATATGTCTATGACCTTGTGTAATATTTTCTAAATTTATGTCTCTGAGTCCAATTCTAAGTCATTTATGTCTACCTCTACATATTTCCATGCCCAGAAAAATGTATGTCTACTAGAAATGTATAATATACCCCAAATGTTTTCCCCCTATTTTGAGACGCATGTGATAAATAATTTGAGAAAATATGTATACCCATGTCTGATAATATGAAAAAAAAAATTATAACCTCTAAAATTCAGATGTGGTAGTGACTAAGAAGTATTTGTATCTACAAGGGGAATCCACATGGTAGATACCATGGCACAAAACAAGAGTGACAATAACAAGAAGCATGATAATCATAACTATGTAAAAATAAAAATAATAGGAGTAGTAAACCATGTGTCAGTATAAAACAAGTGAATATAATATAGAAACAAGTGCAAACATATCAAACAATATCACACAAAATACAAATTTCCTAAAAACATGGGACAACCACGGTGTCGCAAGATAATCAAGGCCCTTAGGCCAAAAAATAAAATATGCACAACAACACACAAGGAATAATACCACAAACATGGGACACCCATAGTGTCCCAAGACAATCAAGGCCCTTTAGGCCACAATAAATTTTAAAAACAAGCATATAGACACACAACTAGCAAATATACATGAAAAGAAAGTGTATTCAAATGTGATGAAAATCACATAACATATGATAAAAAAGAACCAATAAAGCAATAACTCTAAGCATTGCACAAGCCACATGTATTACTCCAAAATATAACATGTACACTATATATGTGTGTGTGTACGTGTGTAAACATGTGTAATGAGGAAAGAAAGGAACTATAATGTAAATATATCACCTGAATATAGTATGCACAAGTAGATGCCCTTAGACATTAGCAGTCTCAGTAAAGGTCAAGCCAACACCTATCATCATGTATCACTATTTGTATGTCTTGCATCATGTTCAATATACCATGTGAACATGTGTGTAAAGAAGAAATGATATCTATCAAATCAAATGAATAAACATGTATAGTGTAAATTACAAGCAATGTAAGCCATAAAAACAAGTCCTAATTTTGTATTTTTACAACTATTTAAATTTTTTTATATTTTGAAAATATTTCAATGTTTTTGTATTATTTGTGCATAACTATGTACAAGAAGAGGGTAACATAAAAGCTACCAAATATCATCAAGGAGATCTGTGATGACGGGGTTAAACTCAACCGGTCCGGGATCTGCCATATTAGTAAATTTGTGGAAGTTCCTTCGATAAAGAATCATATCTCAAGGAAGTGATTAAGTGGCATTAGGAAACCCTTATCAGTGTAAGAGGGACTACATCCTTACATAGCATAAGTCCAATGTTTACGATTGGTTTGATAGTCAGGAAAAGAATCCTTTCGAATAGTGACCATTCCAATAGTACGTGGGAAATTTATGATAGTTGTGTGTTTTTCAACAATACTATAAATACGTCATAACAAATATCTCTCAAAAAATGGGGTAGGTATAGAGTCAAAAGCAACACAAACCTTGGTTTTGATAACATGTAACCCAAAAGAAATAATGAGCGTAATATATCCTTGAAATTTGATGACAAGAGTGAGAAGAGGTATAATGTTAGATGGTGTGAGTCCTAGAGTAGTCAAGGCCTCATAAGTGCAAAATGTTGTTGTTTTGGTTGATATTGAGAGGCACATATCACCAATATCTCTCATGGATATACGTAGTGCTAGTAAAAGTATCAAAATGACGAGTCTCATCAAAAGGAGCTGATGTATCATGTAATACATTAAGAGTGTCATTACACTTTAGAGTGTTGATTTCATTGTTTAATCTTTGAAAATTATTAGTGCAATGACTCGAAACATGGTGGTAATCATATAAAGGACAACTAGGCTACCTAGAAAAATTGTGAGTAAAACGATGATGCTTATAATGAAATGTGATAAAACCTTGATCAAGTAAAATAGAAAGTAAATCATGTGGTGTATCAGGATGAGATGGAATTGTGATAGATGTGACATGAGGTGAAGCATCCAAATTATTGACTATATTATTCATAGGATCAAATCACATATCACTAGATTCAATATGATCAGATTGAATGCTAATGAAAGTAGGAGATGCATCAACCATTTAAAACTGGGATCAACATAAGAAACTTTATTCAAATGCGTAATACATGCATGGGTCTTATTAAAAGGATAGTAGCCCCTACTATAAGGAAAACTTAGAACCCTAGGATGGAGATGAAGACCATTTACTTTAGTGGGAAGGGGCATGATGAATAAAAGAGTTTGAACACCACAAACAAAGAATGAAACCCTAAGGCCCATAAGGTTAGAGATATGATGTTCAATAACATAGGGTTAGGTTCACCAAATGATTTCACCCTTTTTTAATTTAAGAATGTTTTATCTAACATACATAAATAATGATGAATAATGTTACATGTGATTATTATAATTTAATTAAGTTCCAACATTAATTGCACAAATCATAACAACGCTTTTCAAAGTTACTAACTACTTAACAAATATCAAAACAACACATTGTAGAAGCAATAATATAATGACATTATCCATAAAACTTGATCATGATCCCTTTATGCCATGTCATTCCATCCTTCATTATCTAGAATCTATGGGTAGTAAGAAATAGAAGAATCTTCAGATATATCTTTTCCTATACTCAAATACTGATAAGGAGAATTTAAGGAGTGATTTCGGGATGGGTGAATAATTGTTAAAAAAAGGAAAGATCCCAAAGGAAAGAGAATATGTTAAATCCAAAACAGATGGCCAAGTATCAACGAGTATGAAAAGGGAAGGATAACAATCCTACAAAAAATAGATCCCCAAAAAGTTGTTGGTGTAAATTAATTAATTTACATTTACACTTTAAATAAGCTCATGTGGAGCATATTTAGTTGATTAAATATGTTATTTGTGTAGCCTTTTGTTTTTAATTGAGTTTTTCAAACTCATGTTCAAACTTGGGAGGTTTAGAGAATCTCTCCACCCTGATTTTGTGGAGAGATCCTCAGCCCTCAAGTTTGGCTTCTTCCCATATTTTGTGGGAATGTTTATTTTATAGTTTTATTATTTAACTCACTCTTCCCATGAGTTAAATATAAATCTTTCAATAATAATATTTTATGTTTTCTCTGTAACTATTTGCAATAATAAAGTTGAGTTCTTTTGAATTATTAATCTATTTTTTTGCCTAGATCTGGTTCTTAGTCCTATTTATAGTTGGCTTCCACCTCCACCTAGAATGTTGAAACTAAACTTTCATGGTGATTATAAAGGTAATCCCTAAGTGAGGGATATAGAGTAATTCTAAGGGATTCTAATGGGAAATTCATCTCAGCAACTTCATGCTCTATTAATCGGGAAATTAGTAATGAATTTGAAATCATTGCATTAAGGGAAGGATTTAGAATGTTTTTACTAGATTATACTCCACCATTGATCATTGAAGGTGATTCCCTCCTGGTAATCAATGCAATAGAAAAGGGAAGGAATAACAATTGGTGTCTAAATTATCTATTAGTCCCAATCTTCCACCTCATCCAAGGTTCGAAGTTGTTCAATAAGAAACATTTCCTTTGAGAGTGCCATAATGTTACGGATCACCTTACCAATGTAGGCACCAATCTCACTTTATTATCTAAAATTAAGAGTAAATACATTAATGAATTGCTTAGCTTATTTAAAATCATTCAAAATGAAGGATCACTAGGGGATGTCAGTTAACTATAAAATATGTAATTTTAATGCCTCATCACCCAAGAATATGTAACAATGAAAAACTTTGATTAGACCTCAAGAAGGTGTCACTTCATAATGAGGTGAGGATTGAGAAACATGCTTCCACCTAGAGAATCTTCCATCTTCTGCCTCGCAAGTCATGATGAAGATTTCAAAAAAATGGTTTTTGAGATCTGTGGTACACAAGTGCTTCACGTAGAGAATCTGACACATAATGCAATGTGCCTGGACTTTATCAGTAAGATCGCAATAATGATACCATCATTTACAATATTTCAAGTCTTGCTTCACTATATCCTCCATCTAAAAGACCACATCAAGATAGAGACCTTGAAGAAATTTTTTCTTCCTCGTCGTCAAATCGTTAAGGTGGAAGCTCCGATCACCTCAGAGCCTTATTTTATTGCATATGTCCTCAAATAGGAACTCCCTCAGTTCAAGTTTGCAAGAAAGATTTGGGGCATGAAGGGAATGATTTCTTAGCATATTTAATCTTGTTGGTGAGGAATTTTTTGGGTGGAAAAACTTGTGGATTCCTTGCCAACACTCTGGCAATCTAAGTCCCTCTACTTAACTGGTGTAGCTTTCATGTATGCATGCACGTGAAAAGGTGGATTTCTGTGGTGGCATTTTGCCCGGGGATCCAATAGGGGCACTCCACTGACCCTGCAGCAAATGCTTGTAGTTATCTGTAAGGGAGGAATTTGCTATGAAGGTGGGAAAGGGAGTGAGAAAAGAGGTAGAAGAACTAATGTCCTAGGTAGAAAATCATATTCCAGCATGCAATAGTTTGAAACTTCAACACATGCATTCATGAGAAGAAACAACCCTGTAAATGGCAACAAGATGAGATAATATTATGAACTCAAAGTTTCTAAAATCTCCTCATCAAAGAGGATACAAAATCCTTCTTCTTTTATTGATGGTTAAACAGAAGTTGTACATAATGTGGGAATGGAAGAAATTTGAGAACAGAGGAAAGTAGAAGAAAAAGGCTATCTCCGTAGTTTTCTCTAAGTACAATGCACTCGTGAGTTTATAAGATCAATCACCAACCTTACAATGGAGTGAAGAAGCCATTAAATATCTTGCAAGAAATAGTTACAAATTCTTCTTTGTTAGCAAGAAACGGTTTATAATTCTTTTCAATCATTTGAGTTCATTCAAATTCTTGATTCGTAAAGAAACGCCCATGGCAACAAAAACCAAACTCTTCATAATGCAGCCGTTACACTCATTTTGTAACTTTGAATTTGAATCTTTCATCTCACCTTTGAAACTTTAAACTAGATCCATCCACGTGGGAGAAATTTACTGGAGCTGGCGCGGAGGATGCCTTTTGCATTTTGTGACTTTATAGAGATTTTGTATTTTTGACATTTTTGATCCACCCTTCCGCTTTTGATACAATCATTTTTTACCTTTAATTTTACCTTTTTTCAATGTGGGCTCAAAAACACAAATTGCTCTGCAAGCCCGCTTCCATGCTTTTACTCTTTTGATGCGGGATCAACATTTGACTTTTTCCTTAGTGTTTGGCAGGGCTACGTGTCACTTTTTAACATTTCACCTTTTTTACAAAATGGCTAAAAACATAAATTTCTCCACCGACTCGCTTCCCCGCTTTGACTCTTTTGATGTGGGCTCAACATTTTACTTTTTCCTTTAAGCCTGATCAGGGCTGCGAGTCACTTTATTATTTTTTGCCTTTTTTACAAAAAGGCTCAAGAACACAAATTGCTCCACCAACCCGCCTCCAATTAGATATATCCACGTACCCATGGATACTGGGACCAATATTTGATGGGGAAAAGACACCCACCATTAACGACTGTGGAAAAAATGTAGAGAAGAAGAAAACTCCACCATTTCGCGCCTGATTTTCAAATTTCTTTCATGAACCAAGGAATTGAAAACAATACAAGGTTTGACGATTCATGACCATAGAAAGATTGACAATTTCATTCAAATGAGGACAATAATAAAATTTTCACACGTCCAGATAGGAAAATGGAAAACTTATCAAAAGTGCAGACTGAAGAGTTTAAACAAATTCAAAGCATGAATTTCTCTATCTTTTTCGACTTTCAACTTTACTTGAACACTTCTTGAGGGCATGAGCTCAAAATTTTCAAATTTGACTTTTAAAATGAGGGGGGGATTTTGAGGGCAACAACAAATCTCTAGAGAAAAGGGTTTTTCCCCTTCAAAAAATAGTTATGAAATCCCCTCGGTAGACGTTGAAAAAACACCGCACTACTAAGAGTAGGAAAGAAGACTAGACTAGTTCATTTCCAATGCCCAAGTGAAAATACACTCTAGGGAAAAAAATTTCCTTTAAGGGTAGAGACGACCTTTTGTAATGGGTCTCGTCTCTTAAGAGGAAATTAGAATTGATTAGAATCCTCAATGGACCCCATATGAGTATACCAGACCTTATGGCTTTAGGTATACCCCACAAAATGGTGGGTGATATATAATTTGTTTTCAATGTAACTGATGACACAAAGTTTTTGGCTTGAAAGGAGAAATTTTTTGGACCCTCTTTTGATGTTTACAGAAGAATTTGTGAAAACTAAAACTTAATGTACTAAGTTTTATATTTACTATTATATCATATATGTTTATATATACAGTTCTATGGGTTGGGCTCCCTCTAGAATCCCATCTTTACTTTTAGAAAAAAAATGTCAAAACATAAAGGATGAAATGCACTTAGCTGATTTTGTGTGGATATGGAGGATTCTAGGTGGTCTGAGTGCAGGAACAAGTAAATATGGAACTGGAAATGATTCGTTTATGAAATTGTGACCTAAAACTGAGCTTGATCAAAACCATACAATTTATTCAATAATGTCTATAGGATCTCGACCCTTCTGTATGAGCTTGGACCTGCTTGGAATTTGGGTATGAAACTTCTTGAGTGCTTCACCTACCTACAAATGTGTGTCGTTGTCTATCAGTCTTCTTCGTTCACCTTCAAAATGGCTCTATAAACTCTACTCAAACCCTTGTAATGCAAGCAGGAATTCATGCAAACAAATTTAGTTAGGTTGTGGGAACCCCTATGCACCTCTAACATACACACTACTTTGAATATGCCTCAAACCACATGTCATTCTCCTAGTATGTGATATCTATTGTAATACAATAAGAATTTGACAACCATGCTTTGATAATGTCTTGTTTGAGTCTCACACTTGCTCAAATTCTTGGGAAGGATCACTTCACTTCCTTGTATGCTGAAAATGGATACTCATAAACATGGAAGGAGACTTTAGACAAGTGGAGGGTCTTGCCCTAATGGATATGCATCATTTATTTCACTATTTATGGAGTATTGAATGCTCTTAGTGCCAACTTTCTCATGAGGATTTCATAAGGTGCCAAGTCCCTAAATGAGGTACGATTTACTTCGTTATATATAC
This sequence comes from Taxus chinensis, assembly GCA_019776745.2. Lineage (NCBI taxonomy): Eukaryota > Viridiplantae > Streptophyta > Pinopsida > Cupressales > Taxaceae > Taxus > Taxus chinensis. Next base: position 125,726,869 of record CM034146.1, read on the forward strand.
TTTTGAAGGGTGTTATGTCTTGAAAATACAACTAAAGGGGCGTTCTTGTTCATATGAAGGTGATGGAATTGAAATAATTAATGTACAACAAGTCGGTCTAAAACCATATAGTAGGGCCAGTATGTATATTTTCAAAACCTGACTGAGATTGGTGATTTTAGACGGGAGAGATAAAATAGATTTTGACTTTATAGGTCTAAGCATGGATGTTTCTAGATGTATTTTGTGTAATTAGGTTTTAGAAACTATCAACAAAGAGGTGTGCAAAGATAAAGGAGTACATGAAGTTTTATTACAGTGTGTTAAGCAAGAGTGAGGAGAGTGCATTTGTCCATGCAAGTGTGCAATGTCAAGATCAACAGTATCAAAGAATAGATTGAAAAAATTTGAGTGTTTAAATAAATGTGGCATGGATTGTTATGCATTTTTGGATTGAAGAGGTTAAAGGCTTCCTAGAGCAAGAAGACCTCAAAAGAGATGAAAACATATCTTAAGAAATGAACTTTTTCTAGTGTCAAACATACACCGCAAATAATTTTATTGATAATGGATTCAATGTATGGAGGTAACACAATAAGAGATTTTCAACACGTCACAAAAATTTATCTCATGGAGAATGAAGATGAAAATGAAGATAATAATGAAAATAATGTAATCTTAAAGTTTCATCAAGACCATAAATTGAAAAAAGTAAAGAGCATACCAACTAAAGAATAAGTGTTGACATAAGAAAAACATGAAGAAAACACACTTATGTTCTCAGATAGATAAAACACTAAGAAGTTGAGGAGTTAACAACTAAAAATGGAGAAGTGCTTCCTGAAGATGAGAATAGAAGACCCCAAGAGGGTTAAATATGTTTGCACAAGGTTAGGTAGTGTATTTGAAGCTTCAAGGGAACTCCAATAGAGAAGAAAAAGAAAATGTAAAAAAAAAGTAAAAAGTTGGGATCAAATGGTCACCAAAATAATGGAAAGAGTAGTGGAAGATAGAGACAATGTTAAATGGTTAAAGAAGCTTCAAAGTTTGAGGCTTAAAGATAATAAAAAATAGAAAAAATTTCCAGAAGATCAACTTAATATTTCTATGAGGAGTAACAAAGAGGATAATATCAATTATAATCAACATATAAAAGGAGTCCTTCAAGAGGAGCATGTGTTCATAAATATTCCCAGGATGATTGCAATAATGATGAAGTTGCTGGATGAGAATATTGAAAGTAAATTTCCAATATAGAAGAGTATCCAACAAAGGGCATTGAATAAAATAATATAGAGGAGAAAATACATTCAAATGCACAAGGTAAAGAAGCTTTTGACGAGGCTCATATTAAAACTATGGTGGAGGAAATGCAAGTGAGATTGCATTTGCAATAGGGAGTGGGAGTGCATATTTTCATAATTGAAATAAATGTTGAAATTATTTCTTGTAAATAATTATCATATAATGCATATATAAAAGACCAATTTCTTGAAATTGTTAAGGAGACTTAAGGGTGGACTCAATTTTACAATAGGAAATATTCCTTAAAAGGGAATGATTTATGTAAAACGGTGCTAAGATCTCATGATAAGAGATTTGGAGCATAATAATTGGTGAGCATAAATGCTTCTGGATTGTGGTATAGTTGTTGGTCTTCTAGTTGTGAAAACTCCTCTCTTTTGATAGTTACTTTTCATATTTTAAATATATAATAGTTACATAAATGGTTTGGTGTTGGGCTGCAAAAGTAACTAAGTGTGGGTTGGGTAGTCTTTCGCTGTAGATGGTGTCAATCTCTTTTTGAAAATTTTAATATTCTTTCAGAAGTTTGGTTTGGTTATGAAATATTATGTTGTGGTTACGGAGGACTGTGATGTTTTTTGCTACTGAAGATATGTTTTTCTATAAAAGATTTCTACTTGGTTTTCCTAGGTTTTGGGAAACATTTTAGCTAAGATTTTACCAAGTAGGTGGTTGTTTTTTTACCATTATAGTAACATTGATATTGTAATGACAATCTTCATGATGATTAATTAAAGGGTGAGGGACCCACAAAATCTCTTTTTATTAATAAAAAAGAGAGAGAAGTGTGGGATTGTATGAACCCCCTTTTATTATTTGTGATGACATGAATGTAGCTTCAACCATGAGAACATGAGGTTTCCATTAGGAAGCAACCTAATGATGTCTTGAAAAATACTTGGACATGATGATGAAGAAATAAGTTCTTACGTGCACACTTGTATAAAATAAGAATAGATCTCTTGCAATTCATTAGGTGGAGTGGATGTTGTTGTGCTTGAAGCGATTTCCTAGGATTAAGAAAACACAAAAAAAGAGGAAAAGAGAGCCATTTTTGTGATGGTCATAATGAGTTGTGTGAAAGTGAAAAGACATAATATTGACTTCAATGGATTTACATTGAAGGTCGAGTATCATAGTATTTTTTTAATTGAGGTTGCAAGAAAGACAAGAATTATTCTTACAAATTTAAGTGGACTTGTACAAGAAAAGTCACGGTTAGTTGATTTATGGTTAGTAAATGTAGAAAGTCAAATAAAACCAACTCTATACGGGGAGCTTCATGATTTTTTAATAGGGGAGACTGATACATAGTATTACTGATCACGACAATACAAAATCCAATAATTTTAGACACTTAACATGCATGATTATATTAATATTTTGGGATTAGAAAAATTGTAGTTAAAATACTTAAACACATATATACATGATGCACACTTACTAATGAAAGATTAAGATAATTACAAAATTGTTTTCTTAACATAAAATTGAATGTTAGTGAGTGTTAACTATCTTGTTTAGTAAAAATGAAATTGTAGTAATAATATTAAATACATTTATTCTCAATTTTATAATTTTATTAAACATGTGTTGAGCATATTTTCTCCCTACCTCTTTTTTTATTACTCTCTATTAAATATAGTATGATCTATTTTCTTGAGTTCTTTTATTTATTTTTATAAAACTATTATAACTTTTATCTAACATTATATGTTAGAGGTGCTAATGTGCACCACCATTTCATAGAAGCCCTCTTGAAAATATCATACTTTATTATCATTAAAAGTACAAGCTTCTATTTTTTTCAAATTGAAAAATGTATTCCTCCAATAAACGTGGGCCATTCCAAAATTTAAATCTACAATCTTTGCTTTCCAGTTTAAAATGCCTTACCACTTAATTTGAATTTTTTTTCTAAATTATGAAAGCATTGAATACATCTTTTAAAGTATATATGTCAAATTGTCATGATTTCATGTTTATATATCATTAAATGGAATTTCAATTACAACTTGGAAAAACTAGTAGAGCATTTGTCTTTTTTGAATATATATATATATATATATATATATATATATATATATATATATATATATATATATATTTTCAAAATATTAAATTTATAATATTTATAAAAAGGAATAACTAATTCATAATGAGAAATTTTGAACTAAAATTTTAATAATTGAAAAGTTTATGCCATTTAAAAAGGTAGAGACATCTCAAATTAATTAAAGGATGTAATGTTTCTCTTTGACTGCCTCCTTTCTCTTTTACAATTTTATAACTCTAAATATATATATTACTATTACTTTAAATTAAAAATATTTTTAATTAAAATAATTAAGTTCACGAGTTCTACTCCCAATTTAATCTTAAGTCGTGAGTGGTTAACTAAACTTTATCCAAAAATTATAACAGGCTAACCCTATATTAAAACTCCATAACTCATCGTTTGGCCAAACCTCGATTTAGAAATTTATCCCATAAAAAAATGTATTTAAAACTATTTTTGTTTTGTTTTAATACTAATTTTTTTCATTCATTCATTTTTTGTTTTGTTTTAAATTTAAGGTGACTTACTGCCAACAGTTTGGATACCCTAATGATAGGGTGCCACGATAAAATGGGAACTCGCCAAAAACTTAAACTACCTTTCTTTGATGGTTCCATGACCAATGTGGGTTGGTGATGCCACAGGGGCTAAGCACAAAAAAAACAACCCCACCGATTTAACTGGTCCCCAATAGAAAGGATGTTGTTTTTTATAACATTACATCCAGACTACATAACATATTTCTTGTTTGAACCATGAGCTCAAGAACCATGCACGAAGACCAAAACAACTCAACATGAAATTAAATTTTGACACTACCAGTCAACCTTCAATATTGACTTTGATTGACACCTCATGGAGACACCTAAACCACCTCAACTCCCTTTTCCATCAATGGAAACTACACACACAATTCCCAACATAGTGGTCCTCTTATTCAACAACATTGACGTGTTGATGGGGTTTCTTTCTCCAATTCCCCTTCTTCTTCCCTTGCTTGTAGTTAGATTCTCCCAGTTGAGATTTTTTATTTTATGCGTCTTGAAATTCTTGATCAGCCCTTCTTGAACCTGTTGTAGTAATAATATTTCAAATCATGTCCTTTGCTACAAAGAAGACACTTTTTCTTTTGTTTTCCCCCTTAGTGATGCCACTTCTAGGTCTTATTGGACGATCTTACTTTGTTTTTTCCTTTCTAATGAGAAGAAAGTGCTTAATCTTCTTCTTCATCTTTCCTGTACATAGATTATTCTTGTTGCAACAAGTTGACCATATTATCAAAAATGATGATATAATATAACAAATTGATCATCATCATGGATATTCTGTATGAGGGATGAGATTCTCTCAAAATAATGGGAATGAGAACATCATCTGAGATATCCTATCCTTAGGCTAGAATTGAAGCCCTTAATGTTAAAACTCTTCTAAGAAAATCCTTGACTTTCTCATTTGGATTTAACTTCAATGTATGTAGCTTACTCTGCAAATTCAATATTGTGTTCTTGTTCTTGGCCTTATACATCGTGTTGAGTTTATCCCATGCCTCTTTGGTCGATTTCACATCTTGACTATGTGGTTACACATCGTCAAACACTCCAAACAAAATGACCAATTTAGAATTCTGATTATCCATGTTAAACTAACGTTGTTGTCTTGCATCGTCTGGTGATCTAGTTATGAAACCATTTACAACATGCCACAATTCTTTAAACTCAATTTGAGTTTGAATTTTGGTCTTCTTCATGGCATAGTTTTCACCACAAAATAATTACGAGTTAGGCAAAATTTGTTTTGAGCATTTTTGGCCATTATGGGAGATTACAAGTAATTATAAAAATGATTCGTTAAAACAATAAAATAATTACAATACACTAAAAACTCAAATTATCCCTTTTAAGCAGAAAAAATTGACTAACAGGTAAAAAAATTATTTTCAAGCTCTGGTGGCTTATGGGGCTCTATATATCTCAAAAATACAACTTTACACAAAAACCAAGAAAAATATTCCTTTTTAGGGACTTCCCTTTTACAAAATTTACAGAAAAATCACTTTTTAAGCCATGCGTGAGAAATATTTTTACCCTAAATTAGGGTTTTATCTGTTAAAATGTGGTTAGTTATGTCTAAAGAGTTTAGTGGGCTTCTCTTTTGGTGTTCTACAAAATTTTATATTTGTCACTAAACATTTCACCAAAATTTGGGGGTGGGGGGCTTAACCCCTAGACCTCCCTCTTACCATATTTTAACACAATTCAACTAGCCACCTAATTCGCGTAGGACTCAACTTTAAACTTGGTGGATGGGTACAGTTAGGGATACACCCAAATTAACTCTATGTAGAGATTTTCCTATCTAATGTGAGTTGCCCAGATCTTCTTTGGCTCATTCTTCTTTTTATTTTCCTATGTTTTTTGTAGGGTGATAAAGATCAATTGATTGGATCACTTTGGTGAGTAGTTTTTATATCAAATCCAGTGTTGGCTCGGTTAGGGATAGATGGGATCTACACTACCTAGAAAAGAAATCAAATACATTCAATGAAACTTGGGAGGGTAGATTGCTCTGTGGGAGCTCTAAACCCAACTCACCCTTGTCTTACTGCAACGCATCCCCAATGCAGAGCTTGGCCAGCCCAAATTTCCCTCAACTTGACAGCACCCCAATTCGTTAGGAAAGATCCAACTCATCCTCAATGCAACCATCTTGCCTAACAGTCATCCAACTCAATCTAAAACTTTACAGAAATGATTAAAATGCTTCTACATTTAGAGATCCACCCCAATTTCGAGGTTGTCACCAATTTAGGTGAAAAAACCCTTGATGGGGGAAAAAATCACTTTTTTTTTATATTTCCTAATTGTTCATGAGATGGTTAAAAGGTGCCTAGTGTAGGAGGCAGTGCCTAGGTGACTCTTCCTTATCCAGTGTAAAAAAATACTAGTTTTTCTCCTCGGGTGCACTTTTTTGTGTGTCAACAGGGATGTCTACAACTTTGTACACCAACTATGGTGATGACGAAATAGAGATGGGGGTTTTCAATAGGATAGGACCATCTGTGGCTCTCAATGTGCTTAGAATTTCAGCAATGGTCTCTAAACTCTTATGTAACCTTCAATCACCTCTCGATCAAGCTCGTGACCTTTCCAGTTTTGATACCAAATGTAGTGAGAGAAATAAGGAGGCAACATACTATAGTTTATTAATCATGAAAATGAACGATTACATAGAAATTAAGTGTTGCAATACTTATAGGTATTGAACAACAGATACAACACATTAAAATGTTACACATGTGCAACAATAAACCAAATATGTAAACATACATAAAAAAAAATGTTATAACAATATAACCATATAATGAACCACCTAACCACTATTAACTTGGTTACAGTAAAACATAATTATAATGTAAAATTACTCTACACTGTGGCTTTTACCTAACAATGTGGAGCTATATTTTATATATTTTCTTAAAAACTTCACTATTGGGGATCCAAATTACTATCCTTTTTTGGAAGAATTGAATTTACTAACAATTTATTTATCACAATACATTTTTATCACTCTTCATGTTAGTTATCTTCTAAATCATACCACGAAATATTTATCAAACTCGTTATAAATTCATTTGAACCCAATGGGGTGAAAACAAAGATATATAGGAAATATCATGTAAACAAATATTCAACACAAAGACAAAGAAGGCGTTGGAGTAATGGATCCTTGGATGTAAGATAAATATTTAATTCCCAAATTAATTTGGCATGCTCTTAATGAATTTGAACAATGGAAATTTATTGTTCGGTATAGAATATTAGTTATTAATGGTTTAAAGGTGAATGTATAGAAGTTCTTATGAATGACAAGATGTTTCTTGATAAATAATTCAATCTTTCATCCTCAGCCTTGCTTAAATTTATGTGGAAATCCTATAAAGAAGGTTTTTGAAATGGAATGAAATTTATCGTAGATGTAGTCATAGCTTTGTCACTTCATCCATTTGGTGGAATAAACATGTGAAAATCAACGAGTTTATGATTTCTCTACACTCTAGGCTAAAATTAAAATGACCTTATTAAAAAATGTATACATCAATTTGGAGATCTCTGAAACTTATCATGCAGTTTATGGGAATATTTGTATATTTTAAAGGGGTTTGTTCACCTACAAGCCACTGATATAACAATTATAACTAAATTTTTATAACTTTTAAAAAACTAACTTCTTGTTAAGATGTTCACTCCAGTTAAAAGAAGCTTCATGAAGGAATGGGGATGACATAACATTAACATATTAGATTATTTCCCTCTCAAACATGCTTTTTGGAGGGTCATTTTGGGGTTTCTCTAGGATGAAATGTTAAATCAAAGTGGAGATGAAAATTAAAAAAATGTACACATTCATTTTGGTAATTCATGGCTTGAAACAACAAAAATTATACATTACCTTTTCACTAGCCCACACTTGCTCAATTTTACCAATTATATTGTCCCTAACTTTATCTCCCTCATTTTTCCTTGCACACACAACCTATTGGTTCACATAATGGTCATATTAATTCATCAAATCAATCTATACCCCCATATATTACAATTCCAATTTTTAATTTACTCACACATGCATCTAGGACCACCATATCCAAAAAGGGTCATAGTGTCTGTATATTATGGGCTAACTTAGACACTTTCATCCCTTTCCCTCCAACGAGTCTTTTCTTAATTTGAACTTCTTTGTTACAATCCTAGTCAGCTTCACCTGAGTTTACATATCCATGACACATATATAAGTTATTCACCTCTCATTAGAGGATGAGAAGAAGAGGGCATTATGTTTACTTGGAACCTAACATTCTAATGAGAAAATACTAAGGGAAATCACAAGAAAATATACTCCAAGAATCCCTTGATCCTCATATGCTCTACATAGCCATTTAGGGTAGTCCTCTACTTAGATTTGCAGGCATAAAGAGCACATCATCTCAAGTTAAGCTAGGAAAAGGGTCAAGTACAAACACATTGTTGCAATCTCATGGTTATCAATTTGGTTACATAAATTCTACATATTACATGCTAGGAAAGAACAATGTATAGTTTTATCCCTCTTTGAAGTAGTGGAAACGTCAGTTGTGCATGAGAGTGCCCTCAACCAAACTAATGTTTGTTTTATAGGACTCTACCACCATCTAGGGTTTTCAAGATTCAATCAGCTACACAACAAGCATCACACAATGTTGAAGGTCCAAATTGCATACGGTAACATATCAGGAAGTAGTGTACATACCTAAAAAAATTCAGGAGATGAACACATAAAGGGATAAGACATTGTGAAATGACCATAATGCCCGTATGACTTGGTTTGTGTCATACTCTTGGTTTTGGCATATTTTCAGGACATTCTTAGAGACAAATATTTTTTAAATAAGTTCTAATGATTTTTAGTCAACAATTTGATCCATATCAGTACACAGTCTAGAATATCATCTAAGTCACTATTTATTCCCTATTGTCCATACTTTGTTTCGTTAGCTATCACTATTTATATTCAATCATGTATTATCTTGATATTGTTACAATTAGCTTTGGAAACTGAATGATTAGAATAATCTACCATCAGTTACCAACCCCATTAAATTTAACCATTTCAGTTAAATCAAGAAGATAAATGGCATTGGAATTCCAAATATGTTACTATGACTAAAGCCAATAATTATAAGTTTCTCTTTTGTAATATACATATTGATGACAACATGTAGTTTTTACAATTACCTTACTACGTGCCCAATCCATAATCTCTTTAAGTATGTCATTCATACCTTTTTGAGATGTAATTTCTCTAAAAATACATGGCTTTCTACTCACAATAGTATCACTGTTATTTTTTAGCAGCAAATATTTTAAAAATAAGTTATTTTGGGAGTTGAAATTTCCCATAATTTGAATTTTGAGTCCTATATATAGATGATTATTTGACTAAGCTAAAGTGTGAAATAATAAGCTTATAAGATACTATTGTACCAGTAAAATAAATATGTAATTAAATACAAAAATTACACCCAAGAAACTAAGGAATAAATTACGAAACCCTAATTGCAAGGAGGAGAAAAAGGTACTTAGGTAATTCACAATTAAATCTGGGGTGTATCAAAGTGTTGACCAGGTGAACAGAGTAGTAGGAGCATCACACAGAGACCCAGATAAATGTATATCTGGAGAGATAGGTTAGAATGGGGCACTTAGAGAGGGACAGGGGCACCTTAGGCCTATTTTTGGGTGCTTAAGTCTACAATAAAGCTTATGAAACCTTCTCTGAGGTGTTGCAATAACTTTTTTTCACCTTTGATCTCTTCGAGGTCACACCAAAATCCCTGATGTTACTAGAAAGCTACAATGAAATATGAACCTACAAAATCCAGAAAAAGACATCAAATCCTAAAAAAGAAAGATGTAAAATGAGGGGTCAGACTGTCCTTTGTTGTCACAATGGTAAACTTATGACTGAGTGTTGCACTACATCTCAGACCCAATGTAGTTCTATGTGTGTGTGTGGAATCATGCCCTAGGTGGCTCTTGTGCGTGTCCCACTTGATAGTGAGAAAGTAAGCTAAATGTAATAGATGTGTGCATGGAATAGAATGAAATTCCCTCCTATGAAGTGTATACATAATAACTAGCACTTTTGATGGTGTTAGATGGATACAATGGAGATTTTAAATGCTTGATGGATGCAACCTCAGGTGGTGATAGATAATCTTTAGTGCTTAGTCCTTTATTAAGATCACATAACTTTATATTTATATGATTCCTTTGCTTGAATTTCATAATTAACCTTGAAAGGTCTAACTACCAAGAAGATAAGATGTTCAAACAGATAGAAAGGGCCTAAAATATGTGAGTAAAGTATAAAGGAATCAGGGGTGCCTAGAGGGGATGAGGCACCTAACCCTAACATCATGGTTGGGTGTCAGTGTCCAGGATGATAAAATATAGAGTGTGCCAAGACAAAATGATCAAGTAAGGGTGAAATATTAAAAGAAGCAACATAAAAAAAAAGGGTGGCCAAAGACATGGGTTAATTAGTACTCTTCTTACTTAGGAATCTTATAAATAGTAGTATGTAATCAAGACAAGATAATTAGCCAAAGTGTGTGATTTTGTGTCTACATTTTCCCCCACTTTATGTTGGTGAGAAGAAAGCTTATTAACATAAAGTAGGTAGAGATGTGTACCTGATAACCATGTATATTGATGACAAAAGTGTGTTGAGGGACAAGAAAAAGCATGGAGTGATAAAAATGTGAAGTGTCGATGCTAAGGAGGAGAAAGTGCAAAAAGTGGTGATAAAAATGAACCTAGGGTGGAAAATGCATGTGTAGATATTGTGATGTACCTGTTGTTGATTTCGATGTTGTTTTTGTTTTTGTGATGATGTTGATGATGTTGACTACCGCTTCCCATACGGACGGACCTGCAAAAGAGAAGAATGAACATGTAGTCAAATACGCATATATATGTGTAAAAATTATGTAAAAAATGCTAAAAATGTGACAAAGGAACATGTACACTTGATGTGTGATGAGAAAAAGGGTGTAGAAAGGATCCTGAAGATGATGTAGAAGCCGAGTTTTTTGGGCGATCTCACGCCAGTTGTGTCAGTTGTGACTTTTTGGGGCAATCTCATGCAAGTCATGGAATAAGTGTAGGGAGAAAAGTAAGTTGTTTTCATCCGATCTTTAACAGCTTCCTGTAATGTAGGACACCACTGCATATGTTGTGTAAAATTGGTGAAAGTGTTAAGGATTGTATGCCCTATAAAAGTCGTTGTGTGGATTTATTTAGATTGTGTTGAACTACCAATCACTATGTAACTTCCCCCTGGTTACAGGAATCTAGGAAGTACATCGTTGTGATAAGGACCTAAGTCTAATATTTTTGTACTAGTATTGTGTTGTGTTGTGTATAACTCCGTATGGGGTGATTGATTCACCCAAATGATTCCCCCCTCATTTGGGGTACATGCGACGTCACTGAAGGAGTATGCAGCCCAAAAGAAATATGACCACTGTGCTAAAATTGTGCCCTATATGGGGAAGGGAATGTTGTTTGGTAGAAACCAAGTAACACACAAACAAAGTGGCTAGGAGACAAATGTTAGTAGCAAAGCAAACATGCATGTAAAATGAAATGTAAGTGCAGAAAATGTGTAAGCTAAGATGCAAGAAGATACTGTAAACAGTCAAGAAGACAATGTAGACTTTGAAAATCGGGTTCACAAACATGGGACATCACTCATGATGTTGCAAGACAATCAAATCTGAAGTGGTCGTAAGGAGACAAGTGTGCACACAAGACAAAGGGAAAATCCTAGAGACAATAGTAGACAAAGAGAAAGTAATGGAAAACAACGTAACAGACAACCATGGAAGCAAATATCCCTGCAAAAAAAAATTGCACATAAAATACCCATTAGTATGTTAGAAAGATAAAAATTGTGTCAAAGTGTATATAAGCCAATAAAGTAATGTGTTATGAAATAAAATGAAAAAATATCACCTGTAATGTACGAAAGTGGATGCCCCCAGGAGCCGTTGTGGGACTGGTACAAGGTACTACACCAAACATCCATGTTGTGTGTAATAGATCTGTAGAATCTGAGATCACAACTAGAAATAAATTGAATGTGCATGTGTGTATGATAAATCTAATGACATATAAGATATCTATCTAGCATGTGTAATAATATGAACATGTAAAAGCATAAGTAAGAAAGAGTAAACACAACCAAGATATACAGTATGGTGTGAATGAGAAAGAATGGAATGCAGAGTAAATAATAGGAGCAGTGTTCCCTCGAGTGGATGTGTATTTATGAAATGAGTTTCATTTATTTTTTCCCCCTAAGCAATCAAGAATGAACCATAAATGAGAGTGTGTTTTCAAGAAATGAGTTGAATTGTGTGTAATAGAAAGATGTGATCATCAACACAAAAAGTGTAAAGTGTAATAGCATGGGTGAGTGATTAAGTGTGATGAGGTTAATTTTAGATTAAAACCCTTAGTAATCAAGTATGAACCACAAAACTAGAGTTCATCATAGGGTAATGATCGTAGCATGTAGAAGTAGATATAAGAGAGATGTAGTGTGAAATGTGTATAGTGAATGAGACGCAAAGGGGCTAGAAGACACTGTGAGAGAGGATGTCCTAAGTGTATGATGTGCGATGCGTGAAGTATGTAGTGAGTAAATTTGAATGTATGTTGTGTAGTTTATGAGGTTCATGTGTATAGTATGCCATCGACAGTTAAGTGTGAACCATAACACAAGAGTACACTGTCATCAGGGGAATGCCGATACAAGCGTGTGTGAAGATGTATATGCTAAAATATAGCTATGAAATGATGTGAATATAATATACACGTCGATGCTAGAGGGGAGAAATAAACATAATTCCCCCCAAGTATGTGCTGATGAATGAGCTATCTGATAAAATTAAAGGATGAAGGAAATCTACTGAATGCTTGGGGTGATGAAGGCATGTGACCATACTCTTAGAATGGTGGTTTATGAAATAGACGATGCGCAGGTGAATTAATTCTATATACATGTGATTGATAAGTATATGGCGGGTGAATTTATGTAACAAAACATGTGTGGTGATGGAGACCTATGTCAAGAATGGAATGTTACGGTGATGGATGCCTATGTGGAGGAGAGCACAGAGGTGATGGACACATACGTGGAGTGAAACAAGGTGGTGAATTGTGTCTGGGTATAGGATTTGTCCTGATGATGGACCTAGACTAAGGTATTAGACTAACACAGTGATGAGACCACACAGGTCGAATACGAATAAGATAACTAGGAGAAAATTGTGTTTTAGGTTTGATAGGCCACGGGGAACTAGATAGAATTAGTGATGCAATGATAACCTGAAGAGGAGGTTTTTACCATGGAGTGGATGGAGGCACACCATTGATAGAGATGACTTGATTGTTGTGAATGAACTTTAGATGCAAATGATTCATAGAGATAATAGATCAAGACCTGCAAATCCAATTGAGGCCTAAGAGAATGTCACACCCTTCAATTGTTTGTGCTACAAAAAAGGGAACACAGCATGGTGAGAGGAATCAACAATAACTTGAAGATGGACTAACCCTATATGAGTTATCTGAGTGGATTTGAAAATTTGTGAGAGTGGATAGCTGAATAGCAACAAGAAGTGAAATAGAACATCCGTTGATTGGCTGTGATAGATAAAATTTGGTATTATTGATAGGGATGGATCCAATAGAATCACGAATGTGTAAGTGATCAAAAGAGACTGTCAGCATGTTATAATCATGATCAAGAGAAATAAATGACTAGCAAAGAAATATTAGCGATGAGCAACTAGGAAATCAAGATCCCCCTGATGCAGGAGGAGGAATTGCACAATATGTATGATTAGCCATAAGGAGTCAGCTCACTTTCTTGTCATGTTTTTAAAGTGGATTATTGAATATTTTGAAGGTTATGATTTTGATTGACTGGTTTAAATGCCATAGGCTCTGGAAGTTCAAGTTTGTTTGTCATTGATAATATATTGGATGATATTAGTGAAGTTTGAAACACCTATTTGTAGAATGTATCCAAAACATTGATGATAGTATCACCGAAAGTTATCTTATTATAACTTTCGGCCTTTTAGAAAAGATGGGATCTAAGTTGAGAGGAGGAGGAAACATAATAACATTTCTCTCAAGAAGTTGTAATATAGGTTGTGGAGCAATAGTCAACTTTGTAAATGTATGCTTAAAGGAAGTTTCCATTAAAGTTATTTGGTGTTAGAGACAATGTTGATAGTGACCTTAACATCAACATGTTTGGTCATGGTAATGGTTTAAATGTTGGAATTACTTTAAAAGTGACATAGAGGATGTATGATTTACTCCTAATATTTAAGTTTTCTTATAGATAAGAGTTTAGTTTTTCGTGTAGCTTGAGAGTGTGACATAGTTAATCAAATGAGAAAGATGTCTTGAAGACAACACTCTCCTAAAGAGGTGGAAATAAAATCTTAATGAATAAATCTTGAATCTCATGAGTCTCACAAGAACATTAGATATCTTAACTATGTTGTTTTGGTATCGTAAGACATAGTATGTTAGATGTACATTAGATCCTTGTTTAAGTTGTGCGAGTCAGGAATATGAGATATTTGAGCTTATCTTAATATAAAAATGAGTAAGGAAGGAATTGGCTAGCTGTGTGAAAGATGTTACCTAGTGGATAGGTAGGTCATACAACCAACACATTGAATAATCTTGAAGACTACGAGGAAACATATTATCTAAAATAATGTGATCATCCAAAAAATTTAGACAAGCCATATGGAATGATCAGAGATACTCTTGTGGGTCACAATGCACATTAAAAATGGGAACATTAGGGGTGATAAAATTAGGTGAAAGTGAGTAAGTGGATATGGAGGGTGTGAATGGGGTGTGAAATAAGAGAGTGGAATACAAATATGGATACACACAAGAAGTATCATGTTGCAATTGGTGGATTTGCGCTTGGAGGTCTTGATAGAGAGAAGCTAAATATTGAGTGTCAGAAGAAGACACTTATCGAGTGTGAGAAAAAATGGGTGGAGAGAAGTGATTTGTCGGAGTAAGAACTGAAACAAGAATAGTAAATGTAGGCGGAAGAGTGACAACAAGCGGCTGAGTGAAAATGGAGGTGGGGATGGCAGTAAAATATATAAATTCTGCAAGATTGGTGGCCTCCTCACGAGAAACATATAAAATCAAGTCTAAATCTTAGGGATGTTCAATGATATGATCATTAAGGGATTTAAGATGGTCTTTATTCAATTCTTCATAATATTGAGCCATTGTGATAAGAGGATAACAGATTTAAACAAAAGGTGGATTTTCACATCGGTTTCACCAAAATGATTAAGCTAAAATTTGAAATAAGAAACTAATCTAATGTTATTGTAGCAGTAAAATAAATATGTAATTAACTACAAAAATTACATCCAAACAACTAAGCAATAAATTATGAAACCCTAATTACAAGGAGGAGAAAAGGGTACTTAGATGATTCGTAATTAAATCTAGAGTGTACTGAAGTGATGCCAAGGTGAAAAAAGCAGTAGGAGTGTCACAAAGAGACTAAAAAAAGTTCATATCTAGAGAGATAGGCTAGACTGGGGCGCCTGGAGAGGGATAGGGTTGGCCTTGGGTGCTCTAGGCCTGTTTCTGGGCACCTGGGTCTACGGAAAAGCTTCGAAAACCTCCTCTAAGGTGTCAAAAGTTTTTCACTTTTTTTCCTTTGATCGTTATGAGGTCGCACCAAGATCACCAAGGTTGCTGGAAAATTGTAATGAAATATGAACCTTTAAAACCCTCAAATAAACATCAAATCCTAAAAAAGAAAGATGCAAAATGAGGGGTTAGACTGTCCTCAGTTTTCACAATGATGAACTTATGATTGAGCACTATACTACATATTAGACCCAATGTAGTTCTGTGTGTGTGTGTGTAGAATTTTTCCCTAGGCGTCTCTTGTGTGTGTCGCACTTAATAGCAAGCAAGTAAGTTACATGTAACGAAATGTAATAGATGTGTGCATAGAATCTAATAAACTTTCCTCCTATGAAGTCTATGTAGAATAACCATCCCTTGTGTTCCTTGTGATGGTGTTAGATGGATGCAATAGAGATCTTAGATGTTTGATGGATGTAACCTTAGGTGGTGATAGCTAATGCTTAGTGTTTCGTCATTTATTATGATCACATAATTTTATATTTATACGATTCCTTTGGTTAAATTTCGTAATCAACCCCAAAACGTTTGACTACAAAAAATATAAGATGCTCAAATGGCTATAAAGGACCCAAAAGATGTGAGTAAAGTACAAAGAGGTTAGGGGCACCCAGAGGGGACGAGGGTTCTTGACACTAGCGTCTTGGCTGGGCATTGGTGTCTAAGATGATAAAATCTGGAGTGTGATAAGACAAATTGAGAAAGTAAGGGTGCAAGACTAGAAGAAGCAACAGAGAACAAAGAAATGTGGTCAAAGATATGGTTTAATTAGTGTTCTTCTTACTTAAGAATCATATGAATAGTAGTACATAATCAAGACTAGAGATAATTACCCAAAGTGCGTGATTTTTGAAAACTAACTATTTCATAAATAAGTTATTTTGGGAGTTAAAATTTCCCATAATTTGAATTTTGAGTCTTATATATAGATTATTATCAACCAATTTTAGAATAAAAGTGTATTGTTTTTTTAATAGTTCTTATATTTCGTTTGAAGAACTGTCATTCAAATGATTTACTCTAATTTTATTTTATATATACATAATATTTTTGTGTTGATTTAGAGAGAGCATGATTAGAACATGAAATTGGCTTAACAAATGGAGAAGATTGATAAGTGAATTGAGAATCTTGATGATGATAAATTAATTTATTTAAAAAAAAAAAATTTCTAATGTTATTCTAATTATTGTTCTAATTTCTTAGTTTTGTTGTTTAGATTGTTGTTGTAATAGTTATGATTTTCAAATAAAAACACTAGGTCCTTAGTTTCTCCCTCATATGATGTAGAGAATTATTGATCGAGGAAAAAAAATCAATCTTTTTCGGAGAAATTGGCATGCATAGATATGTTAATGGTTCACAAGTAGAAGAGTTGCATTTAAGCTATTGAACACAATTATACATGATGTACACTTGTCAATGAATTTTTGAGATAATTATGGAGTTGTTCTCATATAAATAAAATAAAGTGTTTTTTTTTATCAAGGGCAAATAGTTTTGAAGGGACTATACCCTGTATACAAAAGGGCTCAAAAGCCAGATAGAAAAGATGAGAAAAGCAGCCAGAGAAGGGCAAAACAGTCAACCAAGGAAGGCTCAACAGCCAAATATTACAATATATGTGAAAAAAGGATCAAAACGTACAAAGATCCAGAGAAATGAAGGCAAGATCAAAAAGAAACCAAAAGAGAAACAACATAAAGAGCTCCGCCAAAAAAAATCTCCAGAACCGCCTGATGACAGCCACATCGCAGCCAAAAAACAGCATCACAACAGCCCGTTACTTGATGGCTCTGTCAATTTTGGTCTTGATAGCCTGCAGTGACATGAAGAAGGTAATGGCAGTGGCCTGAGAAAAGTCTTGCAAATCTTCTTGGGCAATTGCAATGTCCCTTTTCTCTTTAGGGCCCCATATGTCCTCATTAATCCCACTTAAACTGCAAACACTGTGGACATGTTGTTCAATGAAATTATAAATGCTTTTGAGGGCAGACAATATGCAGTCATTGCAGCTTTTAGCATTCCCCAATCTGCCATCTAAGGACTGAAGTTTCTTGAAGACTTCACCAATAAACCCCTCTTCCTCCTCACTTTGAAGGATCCTTTTACCCTTTGCTCTTTCCATGTTTTTTATAGCCCCTTTGAGCTCTTGTCTCTCCTTCTCTAATCTGTCCACCCTATCCAGCAATTCCTCCTCTTTGGGCTCCTCCACTGGCTTGCTAATATGCAGGAGGTTTTCAGCTAGTTCCAAGTCTTTGTGACTCCTTAGGACTCATTGGGAAGCAAGGATTTTAGCTTTGAGGCTCTTGCTTTTCTTGTTGGAGACAACATCTTCATTCTTTCTTTTTAGCAGGGGGGAGTGGGAGCAATGTGGGCAGGTGGAGGTATGGAGGAGGGAGGTGGGCTAGGATTCACGGGAGGGCAGCTGGAGAAATGGCGGTGAATCAAGAGGATAAGGCCCTAGTGCAAAGGGACAGCCATAGAGTGGCTTTGAACTTCCCTTATAGATTTCTCTAGAGAGTTAATCAGATAGTGAGGAAAGCTAATAATGTTATTTCTACGAAAATGATTCAAAAAAATTAGATGCTTATGAGGTATAGTCACATATCTTCCTTCAAGGGTAACATACCTTACCACCATTTTGGCCAGTTCATCAAAAGGTTCAGGGATCGACGTCACCTTGAGGCCAGCAGTCACGAACTCAAGATTCTCCCCCTCTTCCAGAAATTTCTTAGTTTCCACCTCCCTGTCTACCTTCTTATTGAAGAATTTTGTGCCTTCCAGGCTGAGGCCCGTGATCTAAGCTATGAGCTCTTCCGTGATTTCCATTTTCATGTTACTATATTTGACTATTCTATTCTTCCAACCCTTGGTGAATTTGATAGAGATGTCTTGGTCGAAGCCTTGAATCCTTTCAATGAAATTAGACAGACCCCCGATTTGCAAGTAATTCCAAAGCTTCGTGTTCTCTTTCCACTCAGGATTGTGGGTCGGTTCGGTTTTGCATGGCGGCCCCCCCATGTTTCCTCTGCTCCTTTTCCTGTTCTCAACGGTAAAATAGCTACCAATGTGCGGGACAGGCCGAACTTTGATTTTGGTATTTGAATCTTTCCTTCCCGTGAAAGCCGGTTTAATTATTATGCTACACTTGTTATTATTTCCCCGCTCCTTGGTTTTCCTCCTATGCCAAGAAATGATGACAATCCAGCCCACACAGATCGCAACAATCATCCAAATCTTTTGTGATTTCATCATCATGTACTTGGGGATCCGCACATTAGCGTCTAAAATACAGCGGTTAGTTATGATTTTCACTTCCATGTTGATCAATGATAATGGCTTTATTGACATGAGTGGGAAGAACGTTCCCCCCAATCCAAGTTTGAAAGTAATTATTAACACCGAAGTTAGCCAAACTGTCAGCGACCTTATTTCCTTCCAGGTAGGTGTGGGTGATTTGGACATTTTCAAAGTTTTTGCATATATCAATAGCTTCCTCAATATAATCCCTTATAGACTAGCTGGGGTGTTGCTTTTTTATTTAGAAGATTGATAATATTAAGAGAATCACCTTCAATTATGATATTAGGAATATTACAATCTCTGGCAAGTCTAATACCCCAAAGAGCCGCCATGGCTTCGGAATAATGATTATTATGTCTAACCCATTCTCCCAGAAAAAGTAGCAACATATAGCCTCTTTGATCCTTGATGATTCCCCCTCCTTCAGAGTCCACCCGGATTGCCCTTAGAGGCCCCATCAAAATTTAACTTATGCTAAGCATTGGGAGGCTTAGTCCATCAGACTGGTGGTTTTATCCAGTACCATTGTTATTCTCTTTTGAAGGCAGTGGTAATATTCCAATTCAGTCAAAATGTATTCTTCTTTCTCAAGGTAAATTGTATTTTTAGGAGGTTTAAATCTAGCAATATTATCCTGCACAGCAATGATAATTTTCTTATAGACTTTATTACATGCCTTTCTAGTGTTTCTGAAGATGCCATCATTATGAGCATTCCAAACTTCTCCACATAGTGTGAGGTAAAACAAGTTGCCACAATCTCTTCACCACACAATGCTTATAACAGAGAGTCTCCATTGTTCCCAAGCCTGAAGACAGGTAAGGGGGAAAGATCCATTTCTGATTTAAATTTTGCAAAAACAAGATGCCAAATTTTGGAAGTGTATCTCTACAATGAAGAAATAAATGCTTTATGTATTCTGCCTCTTTCTGACACATGTAACATCTATTCAGCATGATGAATCCCTTCTTAATGGGGTTTTCATTAGTTAAGAATCTTGCCATTCAATGATGAGCCACCAGAAGAAGTTCACTCTAGGGGTTAGCTTTGGCATCCACAACTTATGCCACTTAATTTCACTTTCAATAGATGGAAAAGAAAGAATTGTATCCTAATTTAACTGAGTACTCCCCATCAAAATAATCTTTCCAGATGAGTTCATCCTTAAGATTTTGATTACTAATATGGATTAGAGAAAGTTGATTCTGTAAAGATGATAACATCAGACTATACATTATCCTTCTCCACTTTTAACTGTTTCCATTTTCTTTTGTTTTCATCCACCTCAATGTATCCCTATGGATTTTGTGTCCATACTTTGTAATTAAGTTTTCTTTAATGTGATGCATAAGAAGAAATCCAATTAAAATCCATCCATTTGTCAGTCTATAAGTTAATGTCTTACCCATCCCCAAGCTTCTAGCTACACCCCTGAGAGAGAATATGTCTGATGTGAAGAAGATTGTTCCAGAAAATAGAACCATTCGGAAGAGACTGATCAGAAATAAAGGAAATCTTGCTTTCATTTGAAAGGTATTTGATCTTAACTAACTCTGTCCAAGGCTTGTGCTCTTTTATAAGTCTCCAACCTAACTTTGCAATAAGGGCAACACTCATATGCTTGATATCTTTGATACCTAACCCCCCAAGCCTCTTTGGTTTACATACCTGCTCCCAAGCCACTAAATGATACCTAAACCTGTCCTCAGTACCATGCCATAAAAATTGCTTTTGAATCTTTTCAATATTGTTCGTCACTACTGCTGGTATGCTAAACATTGACATGATGTAAATAGGTAGGTTTTGAAGCGTGCTTTTTATCAATAAGCACTTGCCTGTGCTTGAAAGTAGAGCTCCTTTCTAGCCAGCTAATTTTTCTTTGAAATCTCTTAATAAGATCATTCTAAACCTCATTAGAAATCTTTCTAGTAATTAAAGGTAAACCTAAATAAGTAGTGGGAAGAGAATTAATAGTGCATCCTAGAATATTAGCAATCTTTCTTTGTCTTTCCAAAGGAGTATTGAAGAAATATATAGAGATTTTGTCAAAATTAACTTTTTGCCCCGAGGCTTCCTCATCAAATCTAAGGACAATTTTGATAGCCTTTGCCTCATTTATTGAGGCCATCAGAAGTAGCAGAGTGCCATCAACAAACTGTTGGTGGGAGGAGACCAGATTGCCAGAAGTTGGAGGAAACCCTTTTATCATGCCAATGCTCCAATATCTTTGGAGATAGATCTACTTAAACTGTCTAGCCATTATAATGAATAATAGAGGGGAAATTGGGTCTCCTTGCCAGATTCCTTTGTTGCTGGCAAAAAAACCAACTGGTTCCCCATTAACAACCACTGAGAATCTAGAAGTAGAAATACAAGAGTGAATGATTTTCTCTGAATTTATTTTGAAAGCCAAACTTGGATAAGACATCATCCATGAATCTCCAGGAGACTTTGTCGAAAGGCTTTATGCATGTCTAGCTTGATAGCCATCCCTACCTTTTTACTTTTATCCATAGAATGTATTGTTTCATGAACCATGATAATTCCATCTTGAATAATTCTTCCCTGAATGAATCCACTCTGCTATTGTGAAATGATCTCCATAAGAATAGGTTACATTCTAGTGGTAAGAATCTTTGTGAAGATCCGATATATTACATTAACCAAACTGATTGGCCTGAAATCTTTGAAGTCCTTTACATCCAACTTCTTCGGAGCAATCACAATGTGTGTATTATTTAATTCTTTGATAATATTTCTAGTTCTATAAAACTCATTAACAACTTTCAATAGATCTTCAGAGCATATTTCCCAACATCTTTGGTAGAAGTTCAGCCGAGAAACCATCTGGGGGCCTGGAGCCTTATCCCCCTCTAAAGCAGAAAACAGCCTTTTTCAATTCCTCAATGGTGATAGTTTTGGAAAGACTTCTTAAACCTCTCATAGCTGGTATTATATTATTAGGAATGGAGTCTAAGAGGAAAGGAGGCCACTTGTTCATTGTATGAATTATTCTTCAATGAGTAGATTCTTGTAAAATTTGAGGGATTCTTCTTTGATATCTTCAGAATCCTTAGTAATGTTCCCATTTTCCTTTAGAAACCTTAGTAATTCTGTTACAAGCTCTATGCTTGAGTGGCTATCAAATGAAAAAAAATTGTATTCTCTGTCTCCATGCTTTAAGCCAAAGGGCTCTAGACTTCATTCTCTAAAAGGATTCTTCATGGTTGTTTATATTATGTAGATCTAAGAGAAGTTTTTTTCCTGCTGATGATCCTCTAGAGTCATACCTTTCAAGGAAACATTGAGTTCAAGCTCTTCCAACTGCTGCTTAAGTTCTTTCTTCTTTTCAAAAATATTTCTAAAAACCTCTTTATTCCAGATTCTAACCTTTCTGTTTAACATTTTTCAACTTCTGTAGAAGCCTGAATTGGGTCGTCCCTGTGCCTTCCCAATACCCACCACTCTTTAATTTTGTCCAGAATATCTTCATGCTCGAGCCACATTTTCTCAAATTTGAAATTACCAGTGAAAAGGTTTGGTCTAATTGAAGAAATTCAGGACAATAGGATTATGATCAGAGCCCGTTCTGGGAAGAGAAGAAAGATGAAAATTTTGATCTTAGATCCAATTAGCAAAAATAAGAGCTCTGTCTAGTTTAACATGGATTAATTTCTCCCCAAATCTTCTGTTAGACCAGGTAAATTGATTACCATGAAGCTCTATGTCCATAAGAGTAAGAGTCGAAATGAAGCCAGCAAACTCTTCCATACTGAGTGAAAATTCAGAGCTTCCCCCAAAATTTTCTCCTAGGATTTAAAAGAGTATTGAAGTCTCCCATAATCAACCAATTCATGTTTTGAACATTATTTCGAAACAAGGTTAACTCCTTCGATTAATTTCTTTTACCAGCAACAATATTGGGTGCATAAATATTGGAAAGAATCTAGCTATGATTATTCTCAAGACTTTTAAAGATTATAGCTAAATGATTCTGGGAGGAGGAGAGTACATTACCATCAACCATAATTTGTCATCTTAGTCATGATATTATATGGTATAGTTTTAGCCTTTTAAAAAATTCAACACAAAGGCAACGTTCTGCCAATTGTGATCTTATTCAGTCTTCAACTGGTTCCTATTTTTCATTTTAGTTTCACTATAATGATACATAAACAGGTTTGTCTGCCAATGAAATTACTTTATAGCATTCTTTGCTTAGGTCCTCCATTGAAGCCCTCAACAATATCCAAGAGATAACCTTCATTAAAATAAAATTGGAGATGCATATTCAATATGAATCAAAATTCTCTGTATACCATCTACAATTTTTTTAGAGTCTCTTTTTCTCTTGCTTCTACTATAGATGGAAAAAAATTATTCTACAGGTTACTCCATAATTTAGAGTACTTCTAATAGTGGCAACTTGTCATTCAATAAAGTAGAAGGATCCCAAATATGGAAGCTGATATTTAATATCCAAGCTTTTTTGAAGAGATTTCTTTCAAAATTCACTAAGATGTATTCATAGACCATCACAATCATTTTACCTTGAAATTGGGGTAATTTCCCCATTGATCCTTTCCTATGTTACACATCAGCCTAATTATAAATATAACAAGTCATCTCAACATCCCCAATACTGTGTCCTATTATAGCAATGATAGTAAAAATCGTGCAATGGATTCAAAAACACTTCACTTACCTTCTCTTCCTGTCTCATTTATCTTGAATCTAGCAACACAGCTTCCATTCTTAAACAGCTATTAGATGAGGCACTGATTTTGTCAACATCATCGTGTACCTATAAATATTCATAGAGACATATAGCCTTTTCAGATTCATAATCAACCTAGCATATATCAGTGAACCGGAGTTGAAGTCAAAGAGTTCAGTACTGAACACGTCACTTTTAGCAAAATTTTAGCATGTTGGGATCCTAATAATCATATACATATCACTAAATCTAATTCCATGATAATATAATCAGCCTCTAAAGTTTCCATAGTTTTCTATAACATACGGTGACACTCTTAGACAATAGGCCCATTAATTTCATCAATCATAGTAGATTGGATTATGCCTACTCCAAACATCTTATTAACAAGTGGACAAGAGCATGTAATAGAAATCTGAAGTTTATAACCATTATCTCTCTTTTTATAATCAAAAAATTTAGGAAAATGCATGAGAAGTAGTCCACTTTCACATGAAAATGTTTGCAATCAAACTCACAAAATTATGCTACAAAGTACATCATCATGTAAAGGAGAATCAAATGCTACATCGTAACACATGGAAAAATTTATATACAATCGTGCTGTTTAAAACTTATACAAATTTGGATTATCAAAACAGATGTTATCGGGGAGTTCCTGATCCATTTCTATGTGAGACACATATAACATAAGAATTATGCCCCAACCTATTTTCATCATGGGCCCAAGGGGATATAGGTGAACCAATCGATTTGGCAATGTGAATCACTATCTCTAGAATCCCAAATATTTAGAGGAAGCCCTGGGAATTTTTTACACCAGATGGGTATGGCATGAATAGTTTCTACAAGTGGTTTAAAAATGGATAAAATTGTGTTCACTTCATAAACATAGCATTTCGTATTCACACACATGATCACATAAATAAGAGGCATGTGAACATGCTTTGGAGATTTTTGAAATCAAGTTATAAACATGGGTGGCTACTAGTGGTGAATTTATCATATTATAGAATAATTCAATGTTTCCATCTAAATGAATTGCCAATATACAATAAGATTATATGCTTCACATTGGGTCTTATGTTCTCAATAAATTTCTTCGATAAGTGCCAGGTTGGTTTTCTCCAGAGCTCTTTGCAGAGATCCGTAAAAAATTTGTAATTCTCTCATCCTTCTAGCATCTTTCAATACTTATAAAAATCACATGCATAATTGAAGTGGGGATTATTCTTGTCTCCAGGACTCTATCAAAAAATAAATCCGCCTAAATTTAGACCCAAGAACTTCACCAATAATCTTATTGAGGATTTCATAAAACAAGTTCCTCATGGCTACATCTGAATCAAGACTTTGAATAAAACATATCAGCATCCACACCTTCATTATCATTAATCAAATTGTAAAATTCCTTAGAATTTCCTTCCCCCTTCATCTCTATAGACATTCACCAGCCAGAACTTGGGAAGCATACCCTAATTTGAAACCCTTAGTGAAAGCCCGCATGAAAATTAGAGAAATATATAATATCCACAATTTTTTTATCTATGAGTAGAAAAGGAATTATAAGGAAGAGGAATACCCTTAACATGATAATAATTCCTCTTACTACTACATAGATGTTCAACACATGATGCAATCATAAATACCACATATTAATCATCATTTTAATGAGAATGAGATTTACCTAGATCTCCAACAAGATTAATAATGGTTGTCAATTTTTATCACCACAATTCTATCCTTTATAAACATTCACATGTTATAACAATTTCTAAGAACCACTTATTTTAATCCATAAAATTTATTTGGGTGCAATCCATAAGGAGGATTCACCAAGAAAAATAAAATGTGAGCCAATATTGAATCATTTTTCTAAAATTTAAAATGTAAATGATAACTAGTAAATAAATGTTTCAATGTAAATTTAAATAATTCACACTCTCCTATAAATCAATATGGAGTAGCCTCTATAGAATAAAGATTAAAATTAGAGATGCATATAGGATCATAAATCTAATTATAGCAGAGGATATGAGATATTTATACAAAATCTAACACAATGACTAATATTTTAAAGATACTGAGAATATAAAATAAAATTAGGCATAGAAACCAAAATTGGTGTATTCCTAACAATGATGCCAATCTTTTGGATCTGATTTCACTTTTTTATGGATCCTATATCATTCCCTTTTAATTTTTTAGTTTGTTTTCTAACTAAAAACATAAAACGAATGAAATAATGCAATAGTTGAATATTTTGATTTAATGTAACTGTCCAACATTAGATGTAAATATCATAATAACACTGTCTTTAAAGTGACCATCTATCTAGACACTATCAAAAACACAAGGGATCATTTCTCTTAGTTGATTCTATGTGGTTGTGAGAAGAGTCTAGCTGATCTAAATGCAAGGAACAAGATTATCTACGAATAAAAATTCTTCATGTACATGGAAAATGACACCTGAGACTGAGACCTGGAAGCAAAACCATAAATTGCTAGTAGCATATCCTGACCCTATCTATGATGGCCATCATACAATAGACTGTTATGGTTGATGAGAGAAGATATTCTTAAATTCATTAAGATGAAAAAGGTTGAGAAATTGATTTCACACTAAATGTATTATACAATCTTCATGTATTCTAACATTCGAGGTAACCAAAAACTGTGAATAACGTTTTCATGTGATTAATTTTATGGGTGTTACTTAACCCATAGGTTTATGGGTCAATTTTTTGGCCCATGGTATTAGTAAAACTGCTTAGATAGTTACCTATTGATGTGCTTATAAATAGTTGGACATACGGTAGGGAAATATATGGGTGTGTGAATTCAAGTGTGAATTTGTGAGACAGTTTGTGTGAGCATAGCTTCAAGAGGATATCTTGGTGGTATTTGTACATTATGAGAAATACATGATATGAGAAGTGGATTATACTCTTTTTGTCTCGTAATAAAATTTTATCTAATTTTTTCTTGGTGGATGCCTAGCCCACATTGGGTACAACTCACGTTAAATCTTGACTTCTTGTGTATTTTTGTTTCTATGACCCTTATGTTCATATTTCTTATACCTACTGTGGAATTTTGTGGGATTGAATCTTGCATATATATTTCTAGCTTATACCTATACATGGACCTGCCAAGAATCAGGTGTTTGTCAACTCTTCTAAGTGATTCACCTTCCTGGAAATAGTGTCGATATGTTTCAGTATCTGTAAACTCTACTCAAACCCTAGAACCCTTATAGTATAATGAGTTCCTATAAAATAAATGTTAGGTGGGTTTTGGGCACCCCTTTGCACCATCAACATATGTCACTACTTTGAAGAGGGATCAAACTACATGGATCATTCTCCTATCATGTGATATCTACCATAGTGTCAATTAGAGCTTGACAACCATGCTTTGACAATGCCTTCAACTTGAGTTTCACACTTTCTCAAATACTTGGGAAAAGTCACTTTTCCTTGCTTTTATGAATTAATATGGATACTCCTAAACCTGTAAGGATATTTTAGAGATGTAGATGGTGATTTCCCTAATAGATATGTGCATGAGTTATTTTTTTATTTTAGTGATCTTGGAGTGTCCTTTTGTACTTGTTTTTGTATGAGGAGATCTTAAAGTGTCAGGTTATTAAATGAGGTATGATCTAATTTCTTATATATGCTTCTGAATGGTTATTATTTCATAAAAGGACAACTAAGGGGGTGTATCTTGTCTCATAATGAATGTGATATAATTCAAAATAATTAATTCACAATTATGTCGTTTAAAAATATGTATAATAGGTTTAACTATGTGGAATTGTACACAACCCGTCGAATAATGGTAGGTTTTGAACTAGAGAGATAAAAACACATGTTTTGACTGTATGGGTCTAAAGGCATAGATGTTTCTAATATGTATTTTATGTTGTTAAAATTCATAGAAATTGACAACAGGGAGGTATGAAAAGCTAATACATGTAGTTGAAGATGTTATCAAGGTGTGTTAATCAAGAGTGAGGAGAGTGCATTTGTCCATGCAAGTGTGCAATGTCAATACCAATGGTGTCAAAGGATAGATTGTCATTTAGGTGTCTACATTCCCCCCTTTTTAATTATGAAATTGAAAATTACATGCTTAAAGGAAATTATACCAAAGTGTGTAGGAACACTTTGTCTTTGCTCGTAGTAACTTTGTTTCTAGCGTCATGTTGTGTTGGTGTTGGCATGCTCCAAGATGAAACCTGCAACATCGAGTGTAGTCAATTCCCAAGATAGGAAATTGAACTATAACTCAAATGTAATAAAAGTAATGTAAAGAAATGTGCAACACAAAATGCCAAAATAGATGTAAAATATTGAAGGAATACATCTATTTGTTTTGCAGAGGGAATGTGCTCCCATTCTTGTGCCTTGGAGATTATGGATTTTCTAAATTATGATGGAGGATTGGGGGTGATTAGTCCCAAATTGTATCAAACCAAACACACGAAATCCAAAGAGAAGAACCAAAAAATGAGGAGTCAAATTACCCAGGAAAGGAATAATACTGTGTATTAAAGTTATTCATCAACTCTATTATCCCCCCCTCGGGTGTAAGAGGATGGGAAGGAATTCCTATAAATATCTTAACCACTTTGATACCTTTCATAAACCTAAAAACCATGTCATTGTAGATGGACATAATCCCAAATTTTAAAATTAGGATACACAATAGAAAATAGAATAAGTGCCCCCATACTCTTTCCATGTGCCACACAACTGAGAAAAAATTGAATAGAATTGATGCACGTTAAAATGTGAGTAGATAAAGGAGATCCATGCCCCCAATGTGCCCAAATTTGAAATTGAAATTGATTACCGTGGAGAGAGAGAGAGAGAGAATGATATACTTCATGCCCTTGAATATGTGCCAAATTGAGTCAATCTGAGTTTGAACCCATATGAAAACCTTGTGCCAATGGTGAAAAATCTGAAATTGCTGAAAAATTAGAGAAAATCCCCCTGGGTAAAACTATAGTAGGGTCAAAATTGTTCGTAAAATATTTACCAATCTATACGTTTATGACCTTTTGTATTTTTTTCTAAATTTCTATGTCTGAGTCCAATTTTAAGTCATTTATGTCTGCCTCTACATATTTCTATGCCCAGAAAAATGTATGTCTACTAGAAATGTATAATATACCCCAAATGTTTTCCCCCTCTTTTGAGGTGCATGTGATAAATAATTTGAGAAAATATGTATACCCATGTCTGATAATTTGAAGAAAAAAAAATTATAACCTCTTAAATTCAGATGTGGTGGTGACTAAGAAGAATTTATATCTACAAGGGGCATGCACATGGTAGATACCATGGCACAAAACAAGAGTGACAATAACAAGAAGCATGATAATCATAACCATGTAAAAATAATAATAATAGGAGTAGTAAACCATGTGTCATCAGAAAACAAGTGCATACAACGTAGAAACAAGTGCAAACATATCAAACAATATCACACAAAATACAAAGTTCGTAAAAACATGGGACAACCACGGTGTTGCAAGATAACCAAGGCCCTTAGGCTGAAAAATAAAAGATGCACAACCACACACAAGGAATAATGCCACAAACATGGGACACCCATAGTGTCATAAGACAATCAAGGCCCTTAGGTCACAATCAATGTAAAAAACAAGCATATAGACACACAACTAGCAAATATACATGAAAATAAAGTTTATTCAAATGTGATGAAAATCACATAACATATGATAAAAAAGAACCAGTAAAGCAATAACTCTAAGAATTGCACAAGCCACATGTATTAGTCCAAAAAATAACACATACACTATATATATTTGTGTGTGTGTGTGTGTGTGTGTGTGTGTGTGTGTGTGTGTGTGTGTGTGTGTGTGTGTGTGTGTGTGTGTGTGTGTGTGTGTGTAAACATGTGTAATGAGGAAAGAAAGGAACTATAATGGAAATATATCACCTGAATATAGTATGCACAAGTAGATGCTCTCAGACATTAGTAGTCTCAGTAAAGGTCAAGCCAACACCTGTCATCGTGTATCACTTTGTGTATGTCTTGCATCATGCTCAATATACCATGTGAACATGTGTGTAAAGAAGAAATGATATCTATCAAATCAAATGAATAAACATGTATAGTGTAAATTACAAACAATGTAAGCCATAAAAACAAGTCCTAATTTTGTATTTTTACAACTATTTGAATTTTTTTATATTTTGAAAATATTTCAATGTTTTTGTATTATTTGTGCATAACTATGTACAAGAAGAGGGTAACATAAAAGCTACCAAATATTGTCAAGGATATAATTGATGACGGGGTTAAACTCAACCGATCTGGGATCTGTCATATTAGTAAGTTTGTGGAAGTTCCTTCAATAAAGAATCCTATCTCATGGAAGTGATTAAGTGGCATAATGTAATCCTTATCAGTGTAAGAGGGACTACATCCTTACATAGCATAATTCCAATGTTTACGATTGGTTTGATAGTCAGGAAAAGAATCCTTGCGAATAGTGACCATTCCAATAGTACGTGGAAAAGTGATGATAGTTGTGTGTTTGTCAACAATACTATAAATACGCCATAGCAAATATCTCTCAAAAAAATGGGGTAGGTTGAGGGTCAAGAGCAACACAAAACTTAGTTACGATAACATGTAACCCAAAAGCAATCATGAGCGTAATATATCCTTGAAATTTGATGACAAGAGTGAGATGATGTATAATGTTAGATGGTGTGAGTCCTAGAGTAGTCAAGGCCTCATAAGTGCAAATGTTGTTGTTTTGGTTGAGATTGAGAGGAACATATCGCCAATATCGATCATGGATATACGTAGTGCTAGTAAACGTATCAAAATGAGGAGTCTCTTCAGAAGGAGCTGATGTATCATGTAATATATTAAGAATTTCATTACACTTGAGAGTGTTTATTTCATTGTTTAATGTTTGAAAATTATTAGTGCAATGACTCGTAAGATGGTGGTAATCATATAAAGGACGACTGGGTTGCCTAGAAAAATTGTGAGTAAAATGATGATGCTTAGAATGAAATGTGATAAAACCTTGATCAAGTAAAATAGAAAGTAAATCATGTGGTGTATCAAGATGAGATGGAATTGTGATAGATGTGACATGAGGTGAAGCATCCAAATTATTGACTATATTATTCATAGGATCAATGCACATATCACTAGATTCAATATGATCGGATTGAATGCTAATGAAATTTGGAGATGCATCAACCATATAAAAATTGGGATCAATATAAGGAACTTTATTCAAATGCATAATACAGGCATGGGTCTTATTAAAAGGATAGTAGCCCCTACTATAAGGAAAACTTAGAACCCTGGGATGGAGATGAAGACCATTTACTTTAGTGGGAAGGGGCATGATGAATAACAGAGATTGAACACCACAAACAAAGAATGAAACCCTAAGGTCCATAGGGTTAGAGCTATGATGTTCGATAAGATAGGGTTAGGTTCACCAAATGATTTCACCCTTTTTGAATTTAAGAATGTTTTATCTAACATACATAAATAATGATGAATAATGTTACATGTGATTATTATAATTTAATTAAGCTCCAACATTAATTGCATAAATCATAACAACACTTTTCAAAGTGACTAACTACTTAACAAATATCAAAACAACGCATTGTAGAAGCAATAATATAATGACATTATCCATAAAACTTGATCATGATCCCTTTATGCCAGGTCATTCCATCCTTCATTATCTGGAATCTATGGGTAGTAAGGAATAGAAGAATCTTCAGATATATCTTTTTCTATACTCAAATAACGATAAGGAGAATTTAAGGAGCGATTTCAGGATGGGTGAATAATTTGTTAAAAAAAGGGAAGATCCCAAAGGAAAGAGAATATGTTAAATCATAAACAGATGGCCAAGTATCAATGAGGATGAAAAGGGAAGGATAACAATCCTATAAAAAATAGATCCCCAAAAAGTTGTTGGTATAAATTAATTAATTTACATTTACACTTTAAATAAGCTCATGTGGAGCATATTTAGTTATTTAAATATGTTATTTTTGTAGCCTTTTGTTTTTAATTGAGTTGTTTAAACTCATGTTCAAACTTGGGAGGTTTAGAGAATCTCTCCACCCTGATTTTGTGGAGAGATCCTCATCCCCCAAGTTTGGCTTCTTCCCATATTTTGTGGGAATGTTTGTTTTATGGTTTTATTATTTAACTCACTCTTCCCATGAGTTAAATATAAATCTTACAGCAGTAATATTTTGTGTTTTCTCTGTAACTATTTGCAATAACCTCCACCTAGAATGTTGAAACTAAACTTTCATGGGGATTATAAAGGTAATCCCTAAGTGAGGGATATGGAGTAATTCTAAGGGATTCTAATGGGAAATTCATCTCAACAACTTCATGCTCTATTAACTGGGAAATTAGTAATGAAGTTGAAATCATTGCATTAAGGGAAGGATTTAGAATGTTTTTAGTAGATTATACTCCACCATTGATCATTGAAGGTGATTCCCTCCCAGTAATCAATGTAATATAAAAGGGAAGGAATAACAATTGGTGTCTAAATTATCTGTTAGTCTCAATCTTCCACCTCATCCAAGGTTCAAAGTTTTTCAATAAGAAACCTTTCCTTAGAGAGTGCCATAATGTTACAGATCACCTTGCCAATGTAGGCACCAATCTCACTTTATTCTCTAAAATTAAGAGTAAATTCATTAATGAATCACCTAGCTTATTTAAAATCATTCAAAATGAAGGATCACTAGGGGATGTCAATTAACTATAAACTATGTAATTTTAATGCCTCATCACCCAAGAATATGTAACAATGAAAAAAATTGATTAGAACTCAAGAAGGTGTCACTTCATAATGAGGTGAGGATTAAGAAACTTGCTTCCACAGAAGCATCTTATCAACATCCTTCATCACTCGTGTTAGGCATTTTAGAAAGATATGTTGCGAGTTTGGAGATTAATAACCAACACATACTAATTTTGGAGAAGCGGTTTTTAAAAAATAATTTCCCAGCATCGCAAACCATAAAGTTTTTTTAAAAGTAGAGAGAACATGACGATAAAGAATTGATTAATGACAATGATGAACATGGATATAAAACATAGGAGTTGTCCTTGGAGGAACTGCAATCCATCTTCTGCCTCGCAAGTCATGATGAAGATTTCAAAAAAATGGTTTTTGAGATCCGTGGTATGCAAGTGCTTCACCTAGAGAATTTGACACATAATGCAATGTGCCTAGATTTTATCACTAAGATCGTAATAATGATACCATAATTTATAGTATTCTAAGTCTTGCTTCACTATATCCTCCATCTAAAAGACCACATCAAGACAGAGACCTTGAAGAAATTTTTGCTGCCTCATCATCGAATCGTTAAGGTGGAAGCTTCGACGATCTCAGAGCCTTATTTTATTAAATATGTGCTTGAATAGGAACTCCCTCAGTTCAAGTTTGCAAGCAAGATTTGTGGCATGAAGGGAATGATTTCTCAGCATATGGAATCTTGTTGGCGAGGAAATTTTTTGGGTGGACAAACTTGTGGATTCCTTGCCAACACTCTGGGAATCTAAGTCCCTCTACTTAACCAGTGCAGCTGTCGTGTATGCATGCGCATGAAAAGGTGGATTTCTGTGGTGGCATTTCTGTCGAGGATCCAACAAGGGCACTCCACTGACCCTGCGGAAAATTCTTACAGTTATCTGCAAGGGGTGAATTTGCTATGAAGGTGGGAAAGGGAGTGAGAAAAGAGGTAGAAGAACTAATGTCGCAGGTAGAAAATCAGATTCTCACACGCACTAGTTAGAAACTTCAACACATGCATTCATGAGAAGAAACAACCCTGCAAATGGCAACAAGACGAGATAAGATTACGAACTCAAAGTTTCTAAAATCTCCTCATCAAAGAGGATACAAAATCCTTCTTCTTGTATTGATGCTTAACCAAAAGTTGTACATAATGTGGGAATGGAAGAAATTTGAGAACGGAGGAAAGTAGAAGAAAATGGCTATCTCCGTAGTTTTCTCTAAGTACAATACACTTGTGAGTTTACAAGATCAATCGCCAACCTTACAATGGCGTGAAGAAGCCATTAAATATCTTGCAAGAAACAGTTACAACTTCTTTATTAGCAAAAAATGGTTTATAATTTCTTTTCAATCATTCGAGTCTATTCATATTCTTGATTCGCAAAGAAACGCCCATGGTGAGAAAAACCAGACTAATCATAATGCAGCCATTACACTCGTTTTGTAACTTTTAATTTGAACCATTCATCTCACCTTTGAAACTTTAAACCAGATCCGTCCATGTGGGAGAAATTTACTAGAGCGGGCGCGGAGGATGCCTTTTGCATTTTGTAACTTTATAGAGATTTGGCATTTTTTACATTTTTGATCCGCCCTTCTGCTTTTGATACAATCCTGACACATGGCTTCATTTGAGTGGAGACAGAGTTGTGGGTCACTCTTATAATTTTACCTTTTTTCAATGTGGGCTCAAAAACACAAATTACTCTGCAGGCCTGCTTCCCTGCTTTGACTCTTTTTATGCAGGCTCAACATTTGACTTTTTCCTTTGTGTTCGGCGGGGCTATGGGTCACTTTTTAACTTTTCACCTTTTTTTACAAAAAAGCACAAAAACACAAATTGCTCCACCGACCTGCTTCCCCGCTTTGACTCTTTTGATGTGGGCTCAACATTTGACTTTTTCCTTTAAGCCTGATCGAGGCTACGGGTCACTTTATGATTTTTTGCCTTTTTTACAAAGAGGATCAAAAACACAAATTGCTCCACCATCCCGCCTCCAATTAGATATATCCATGTACCCATGGATACTGGGACCAATATTTGATGGGGAAATGATGCCCACCATTCATGACTGTGGAAAAAATGCAGAGAAGAAGAAAACTCCACCATTTCGCGCCTGATTTTCAAATTTCTTTCACGAACCAAGGAATTAAAAATAATACAAGGTTTAATGATTCATGACCATAGAAAGATTGACAATTTCGTTCAAATGAGGACGACATTAAAATTTTCACGCGTCTAGACAGGAAAATGGAAAATTTATCAAAAGTGCAGACTAAAGAGTTTAAACAACTTCAAAGCATGAATTTCTCTATCTTTTTGGACTTCCAACTTTACTTGAACACTTCAGGAGGGCGTGAGCTCAAAATTTTTGAATTTGACTCTAAAAATGAGGGGGGGATTTTGAGGGTGACAAGAAATCTCTAGAGAAAAGGGTTTTTCCCCTTAAAAAATAGTTAGGAAATCCCCTCGGTAGACGCCGAAAAAACACCGCACTACTAAGAGTATGCTAGAAGATGAGACTGGTTCATTTCCAATGCCCAAGTGAAAATACACTATAGGGAAAACTTTGTCCTTAAGGGTAGAGATGACCTTCTGTAATGGGTCTCGTCTCTTAAGAGGAAATTAGAATTGATCAGAATCCTCGATGGACCCCATATGAGTATACCAGACCTTATGTCTTTAGGGATGCCCCACAAAATGGTGGGTGATATATAATTTGTTTTCAATGCATCTGATGACACAAAGTTTTCTGGCCTGAAAGGAGAAAATTTTTAGACCCTCTTTTGATTGTTTACGGAAGAATTTGTGAAAACTAAAACTTAATGTACTAAGTTTTATATTTACTATTATATCATATATGTTTTTATATACAGTTCTATGGGTTAGGCTCCCTCTAGAATCCCATCTTTACTTTTAGAAAAAAAATGTCAAAACATAATGGAGGGAATGCACTTAGCTGATGTTGTGTGGATATAGAGGATTCTGAGTGATCTGAGTGTAGGAACAAGTAGATATGGAACTGAAAATGATTCGTTTATGAAATTGTGACCTAAAACTGAGCTTGATCAAAACCATACAATTTAGTCAATAACGTCTATAGGATCTCGACCCTTCTGTATGAGCTTAGACCTACTTGGAATTTGGGTATGAAACTTCATGAGTGCTTCACCTACCTACAAATGTGTGTCGTTGTCTATCAGTCTTCTTCGTTCACCTTCAAAATGGCTCTGTAAACTCTACTCAAACCCTTGTAGTGTAAGGAGTTGTGCAAACAAATTTAGTTAGGTTGTGGGAACCCCTATGCACCTCTAACATACACACTGCTCTGAAGATGCCTCAAACCACATGCCATTCTCCTAGTATGTGATATCTATTGTAATGCAATAAGAATTTGACAACCATGCTTTGATAATGCCTTGCTTGAGTCTCACACTTGCTCAAATTATTGGGAAGTATCACTTTACTTCCTTGTATGTTGAAAATGGATACTCATAAACATGGAAGGAGACTTTAGACAAGTGGAGGGTCTTGCCCTAATGGATATGCATGATTTATTTCACTGTTTACGGAGTACTGAATGCTCTTAGTACTAGCTTTTGCATGAAGAGTTCAGAAGGTGCCAGGTCCCTAAATTAGGTACGATTTACTTGGTTATATATACTTTTGAAGGGTATTATGTCATGAAAATACCACCAAAGGGGCGTTTTTGTTCATATGAAGGTGATGGAATTGAAATAATTAATGCACAACAAGTCGGTCTAAAACCATATAGTAGGGCCGGTATGTATATTTTCACAACCTGATTGAGATTGGTGATTTTAGACAGGAGAGAGAAAAATAGATTTTGACTTTATAGGTCAAAGCATGGATGTTTCTAGATGTATTTTGTGTAATTAGGTTTTAGAAACTATCAACAAAGAGGTGTGCAAAGATAAAAAAGAACATGAAGTTTTTATCAGGGTGTGTTAAGCAAGAGTGAGGAGAGTGCATTTGTCCATGCAAGTGTGTAATGTCAAGATCAACAATATCAAAGAATAGATTGCCAAAATTTGAGTGTTTACAGAAATGTGGCATAGATTGTTATGCATTTTTGGATTGAAGAGGTTAAAGATTTCCTAGAGCAAGAAGACCTCAAAAGAGATGAAAACATATCTTAAGAAATGAACTTTTTCTAGTGCCAAATATACACCACAAATAATTTTATTGATAATGGATTCAATGTATGGAGGTAACACAATTGGAGATTTTCAACATGTCACAAAAATTTATCTCATGGAGAATGAAGATGAAAATGAAGATAATAATGAAAATAATGTAATCTTAAAGTTTCATCAAGACCATAAATTGAACAAAGTAAAGAGGAGACCAACTAAAGAATAAGTGTTGACATAAGAAAAACATGAAGAAAAGACACTTATGTTCTCAAAAAGATAAAATATTAAGAAGTTGAGGAGTTAACTACTAAAAATGGAGAAGTGCTTCATGAAGATGAGGATAGAAGACCCCAAGAGGGTTACATATGTTTGCACAAGGTTAGGTAGTGTATTTGAAGCTTCAAGGGAACTCCAATAGAGAAGAAAAAGAAAATGTTAAAAAACTTAAAAAGTTGGGATCAAATGGTCACCAAAATAATGGAAAGAGTAGTGGAAAGATAGAGACAATGTTAAATGGTTAAAGAAGCTTCAAAGTTTGAGGCTTAAAGATAATAAAAAATAGATTTTTTTTCTAGAAGATCAACTTAATATTTCTATGAGGAGTAACAAAGAGGATAATATCA
The DNA here is from genome assembly GCA_019776745.2 of Taxus chinensis. NCBI lineage: Eukaryota > Viridiplantae > Streptophyta > Pinopsida > Cupressales > Taxaceae > Taxus > Taxus chinensis. The sequence goes on from CM034146.1 coordinate 125,764,186, forward strand.
ATTATGATCAACCTATCAAAGGAGTCCTTCAAGAGGAGCATGTGTTCATAAATATTCCCAGGATGATTGCAATAATGATGAAGTTGATGGATGAGAATATTGAAAGTAAATTTGCAATATAGAAGAGTGTCCATCAAAGGGCACTGAATAAAATAATATAGAGGAGAAAATACATTCAAATGCACAAGGTAAAGAAGCTTTTGATGAGGCTCATATAAAAAATATGGTGGAGGAAATGCAAGTGAGATTGCATTTGCAACAAGGAGTGGGAGTGCATATTTTCATAACTGAAATAAATGTTGAAATTCTTTCTTGTAAATAATTATCATATAATGCATATATAAAATACCAATTTCTTGAAATTGTTAAGGAGACTCTAAGGGGTGGACTCAATTTTAAAATGGGAAATATTCCTTAAAAGGGAATGATTTATGTAAAATGGTGCTAAGATCTCATGGTAAGAGATTTGGAGCATAATAATTGGTGAGCATAAATGCTTCTGGATTGTGGTATAGTTGGTGGTCTTCTAGTTGTGAAAACTCCTCTCTTTTGATAGTTACTTTTCATATTTTAAATATATAATAGTTACATAAATGGTTTGGTGTTGGGCTGCAAAAGTAACTAAGTGTGGGTTGGGTAGTCTTTCACTGTAGATGGTGTCAATCTCTTTTTGAAAATTTCAATATTCTTTCAGAAGTTTGGTTTGGTTATGGAATATTATGTTGTGGTTGCGGAGGACTGTGATGTTTTTTGCTACTAAAGATATGTTTTTCTATAAAAGATTTCTGCTTGGTTTTCCTAGGTTTTGGGAAACATTTTAGCTAAGATTTTGCCAAGAAAGTGGTTGTTTTGTTACCCTTATAGTAACATTGATACTGTAATGACAATCTTCATGATGATTAATGAAAGGGTGAGGGACCCACGAAATCTCTTTTTATTAATAAAAAAGAGAGAGAAGTGTGGTATTATATGAATCCCCTTTTATTATTTGTGCTGACGTAAATGTAGGTTCAACCATGAGAACATGAGGTTTCCATTGGGAAGCAACCTAATGATGTCTTGAAAAAGACATGGACATGATGATGAAGAAACAAGTTCTTACGTACACACTTGTATAAAAGAAGAATAGATCCCTTGTAATTCATTCTGTGGAGTGGATGTTGTTGTGCTTGAAGCGATTTCCTAGGATTAAGAAAACACAAAAAAAGAAGAAAAGAGAGCCATTTTTGGGATGGTCATAATAAGTTGTGTGAAAGTGAAAAGACATAATATTGACTTCAATGGATTTACATTGAAGGTTGAGTATCATAGCATTTTTTTTATCGAGGTTCCAAGGAAGACAAGAATTATTCTTACAAATTTAAGTGGACTTGTACAAGAAAAGTCACGATTAGTTGATTTATGGTTAGTAAATGTAGAAAGTCAAATAAAACCAACTCTATACGGGGAGCTTCATGATTTTTTTAATAGGGGAGGACTGATACATAGTATTACTGATCACGACAATACAAAATTCAATAATTTTAGACACTTAACATGCATGATTATATTAATATTTTGGGATTAGAAAAATTGTAGTTAAAATACTTAAACACATATATACATGATGCACACTTACTAATGAAAGATTAAGATAATTACAAAATTGTTCTCTTAAAATAAAATTGAATGTTAGTGAGTGTTAACTATCTTATTTAGTAAAAATGAAATTGTAGTAATAATATTAAATATATTTATTCTCAATTTTATAATTTTATTAAACATGTGTTGATCATATTTTCTCCCTACCTCTTTTTTAATTATTCTCTATTAAATATACTATAATCTATTTTCATGAGTTCTTTTATTTATTATTATAAAACTATTATAACTTTGATCTAACATTGTATGTTAGAGGTGCTAATGTGCATCATCATTTCATAGAAGCCCTCTTGAAAATATCATACTTTATTATCATTAAAAGTACAAGCTTCTATTTTTTTCAAATTGGAAAATTTATTCCCCCAATAAACGTGGGCCATTCCAAAATTTAAATCTACAATCTTTACTTTCCAATTTAAAATGCCTTACCACTTAAATTGACTTTTTTTCCTAAATTATGAAATCATTGAATACATCTTTTAAAGTATATATGTCAAATTGTCATGATTTCATGTTTATAATCATTAAATGGAATTTCAATTACAACTTGTAAAAATTAGTAGAGCATTTGTCTTTTTTGAATATATTTTCTATCCATATAAATAAAATTTTCAAAATATTAAATTTATAATATTTATAAAAAGGAATAACTAATTTATAATGAGAAATTTTGAATTGAGATTTTAAAAATTGAAAAGTTTATGCCATTCAAAAAGGCGGAGACATCTCTTATTAATTAAAGGAGGTAATGTTTCTCTTTGACTACCTCCTTTCCCTTTTACAATTTTATACCTCTAAATATATAGCTTATTATTATTTTAAATTAAAATATTTTCACTTAAAATAACTAAGTTTATGGGTTCTACTCCCAATTTAATCTTAACCCGTGAGTGGTTAATTAAATTCTATTTAGAAATTATAAAGGGTTAACCTTATATTAAAACTCCGTAACTCACCCTTTAGCCATATCTCGATTTAAAAATTTATCCCATAAAAAAATGTATTTAAAACTATTTTTGTTTTGTTTTAATATTAATTTTTGTCATTCATTTACTTTTTTTTTTGTTTTATTTTAAGGTGACTTACTACCAACAATTTAAATACTCTAATGATAGGGTGCCACGATAAAAATGGGAACTCGCCAAAAACTTAAACTACCGTCCTTAGATAACTCCACGACCAATATGAGTTGGTGATGCCACAAGGGCTAACCACACAAAAAACAGCCCCACTGATTTAACTGGTCCCCAATAGAAAGGATGTTGTTTTTAATTCTACCCCACCCAATTTAACTCCTTCCCCGTGTCGAGGGGAAAAAGCACGATACCCAACTGCACGATTATTATTAGAAAGTAAGTAGCCCACACCGTTTCAACAAACCAGTCAAAATAAAAAGCAATCTGTGGAGTCGGGTCCACACAATTTAAAACCAGCGTGATGAACACCAAGGGCGAAGTGGAAGGAATCCTCATTTCATTACAGGCCATGTTCCAAAACAATAAATATATTCCCTCGTGCTGGAAAGATTTGTACAGTTTGTTGTCTTCTCAGCCAACACATATCATGGTCCACACTTGATTATCAAAATATTTCAAATCGAACTGCCCCCTTTCAGGCACAGTAGCCTACACCAGTTCTAGTCAAATGTCGTGCCATGCATGTTGCGCCCATAACCGATAAAGACCACTGTAAGTAAGTATTCGTATCCCTAATGCGTCCCCACACACATTCTCTTTTCTGCAGATTCTCCTCTACCCATGCACAAATATTTTATGTATTAAGGGGGAGTTCTCTGCCATACGCAAACATTGAAGCCATTAAAAATATTTGTAGTCTACAGAGTTGGTGGTCAGATCGCCGAAAAAATAATATATACGGTGGTCAGATCGTATATTGTGTTTGGAAATCAACATAATCATCATAGCCTTAGGGATGATTTCAAAAAGTGTTTTAAAAAAGTAGTTTTTAAAGTGTAAAGTTTAGTGGGAATGTGAATGTGATAATGTTTATTTTGAAACGTAAATCGGGCGCAGTTCTAAATATCAAAGTACAGGCGGTGTTTTTTCTGTTGTGAGACGGTAAAATTGCTCTGATTTTGGAGTGTTTGAATTTGTCTTTAGGAAAAAAGTAAGTACTTCTCCTTGGGGTCATTGGACGGGAATTTTCCTGTCGTATTTACAGCCTACATACATACTGACACCATAGGTTGTGCTCCTGTTCAGAAAGCTTTACGGCCGCCGCTTACGTTGAAGATTTGGCCGGACGTCCAGATTTTCGTGAATAACATAATGTTTTGAATTCCATTTTTTTTGGTACGTTTCAGACGGCAACGCAGGGGTTTTAAGAATCTGGCGGGCTCAGAGCGAATTGAAGAGCGCAGAGATTAAATTTGCTTTTGAATGTACTGTAAATCCGCGGAAATCTGGAAATTTTGAAACAAAAACAAACAAGAAAAAGGTAATGAAAGCGCATTTTTACTTCAATTTCTTTTTGTTTAAAGCAGAATTAGTGGAGAATTTGAGTGAAGTACAGATTATATTTGCTGTTTTAAGCAATTTGTAGGGTACCGTTCAGACGGCAATGCGGAGGGACTAAGGATCTGGTGGGTTCAGAACGAGTTGAAGAACGCAGAACGCAGAGATCAAAATTGCTTTTGAGTGTACTAAAAGCCGTGCGAATTTGAACAATTTGCCAAAAAAACGAAAAAATTGGAACAAAAACGCAGGTAGGTATGAAAGTGCATTTTTTTTAAAGCTGAATTAGCGGAGAATTTGAGTAAGGTACAGATGATCTTTTGCTGTTTTAGAGAAAAGGTTTTGTTTTTAAAAACTAAATTGGCGGTGAAATTGAATAAGATGAGATTATCTTTGCTTTTCTCGAATGTCCTAACTTGAGTCCCTATTAATTACTTCAGGCCGGACATTTGGCTTCGTTCAAGTTGCCAGTGAATTTGAGTAGGGTTGAGACAAACCTTTCCTTTTCCTGTGAAAAAATCTGTTAATAATTATATAACCGCAAACGTTAGACTGGAATTTGATCCGAAGGCGGTGGCAGTGGGGGCGGGAGAGTGGAAACTGAAGCGTATATGAATCTGTTTTTATTGATGGAAGTCTGCATATCAGAGCTGGAAAAAGGCAGAAAATGGCGAATAACGCTTAAAGATTGTGCTTTATTTTGAAGTTTCCCCAAAACTATGGAGTTTAAGCGTCAGTTTGAGAGAATTTCCAGCTTTTCCGTTAAATTATAGATTTAAGCTCAAAGGAAACTTGGAGGCTTGTCGAAAAGATTTTGAGGCTGTTTCCTAAAGGAGTTATAGCTGTCGGAGAAGGACCGGATTCAGAGGAATTTGAGGTTTGCAGAAAAAAGCTTAATTTGAAAAATAAAACCTTCAGATTCAGTGAACTTTGAGATTTGCCGAAACGCCTTTTTAGGTTGTCTCCTAAATTAAGGAGTTAAGCCGTTGAAAAAGCTCCGGGTTCGGTGAACTGTTAGGTTTGGAGGTTGCTGGTATTGATGACACAGTTGAGATTGATAAGATTTTGAAGGAAAGTTTTGATGATGGCCAGAGAGAAGGGAATCATTGAGGATTTTATTCGTGGAGGAGGAAAAGTTCGTAAGAGAGGCTCATCGTCATCTTCGTCGTCGACAATACTGCAGAATGTAAAGCTGAAACGTGCGATTATGGCCGGGAGACGAGGGGGTTCGAGCACACCTGTACCGAATTGGAAAATGTCCTCTGAAACGCCTCCTGCCATGGCGTCTTCGCCCTATCCGCCTTCACTCAGTGGTATTGCACGCGGTAACAGGGTTTCCATTTCTGCAAGAAAACTGGCTGCAACTCTGTGGGAGCTTCAAGAAATACCGACCTCGTCTACAATAGCAGCAGGGGCACAACGAGATAAAAAGGTTAAAAAGAGCTCAAGGAACGGTGATTATTACAAGACCAGAAGCCGCGAGAGAACGCCGCTGCAATCTCATTTTTTGCCTCCGCATTTGTCTGATCCATCGCACAGTCCAAGCTCTCTGGTAAGCATGTTGACCTCGAAATTTAGGGTATTTGGCTAGATTTACTTATAATTTTTGCGAGGATGCAAGCTCTTTTTCAAGAGATTTTTACAGTTGTTTTTTTCGCTCATTTAATTTGGTTTGATAGGTCATTTGAGTCATCAAAGATTTTTACCGTTGGTTTTTTGGATCTGGGTTGCTTAGGACGGGAACACAAATTTCTGTTTTGTGTGTTTGACTTTCATGTTGCAGGAGCTGCCACTGGGACGTGAACCTGAGACCTGGCTAAAACAGCTGCCCTTTGATCAATATTAATTTGTTATATTCTTCTTAGTTTCTCCCGGTTATCTTCACCAGAATATTCTATTAATTTTAAAAACAGCTCCCACCTGATCGTAACAGCCCTGCCCACTCTTTAGAGAATATTATTATACTCTCTGACTCGATTTCCAATCAGGTAGGGAAAATCCTTTGCTCGGTATGCAGCGGTGAGACGTGTAGAATTTTACCCTTTCAATGACTGCGGTGATTCCTTCCCTATGATTTGATGTAATTCCAAGGTCAGCTGGCAAACGCAAGCAAAACCCCTGTTTTAGAATTTGTTTAAGCCAAGCCTTGAACTGTGCATCTTAATAAGCGTAGACTAGCTATTGAGCTGTGAGCCTTATTTTTAGATGCGGAATCAGAACAGTACAGGAAAAAACCGAAGATAACCACTACAGTTACAAGTAGATTCCTATAGGAAGGCAGTTTGCACGCAATACAAATGCAAAACCATTATCGGGCGGTTCCATGAGGAACCTTACAATGGGAGCTCAAATAAGTGTAGACTAGCTATTGAACCCCGAGCCTTAAAAACTCAAATTTGGTCCCCTGTCACTTTTATGGTTAGTGATAACTATAAAGACCTTTCTGGTGCTGGAGATTATTGACGGTTTTGCACTGTAGTTTATCTCATTACATGGAGTTGTACTCTTACAGGCATTGGCTATTGCCATATATTCCTGTAAAGCCTTAAGATATTTGATTTTACATAATATTGGTGCGTTGGGTTTGACAGCACGCTCAAGTTCCCTTGACTTACAGTGATCATTTGAGGATATTAGTAAATTGTCTTTTTTTTTTTTTGTTTGGGGTTTCTGGACATACAGATTTTTCCTAATTTGTAAATTGTCTATTTCTTTGTTTGGGGTTTCTGGACTTACAGATTTTTCCTAATTTGTGCAGCACTATATTTGTTTGATTCAATTGTAAGCCTTTATATGGTTGCATTTTCAGAATATTTTAAATTGGAATTGAAATATTTAATTTTCTTGTTTGATTGAACTGTAAACCTTTATATGGCTACATTTTCAGAATATTTTTAATTAGAAATGAATTATTTAATTTTCTTTAGTATTCTTATAATTATTTTCTGACTACAGACAGCAGATCGATCTGGGACAGGCAGCCTCAGAAGACAGATAGCTACACTGATACAGAGAAATGGGCATGCTCGGAAAATTGGTGGATCTTTCCTGCCTTTGCGATCCCCTAGCAATGTGAGCTCGATGGAGGTATATCGGGACTCATTTGCCACAGGATAACCTAAATTAGTGTAATGGACAGATATTAAGCTAAAAATCCAGTGCAAAATATTTATGTTTCTGTAGCACATGTTGATTGAAACACTTCCAAATTATGTATGTGATTTGATGCCAATCTTTAATATGATTTAATAGATTGTAATCCCTATTTGTAGAGAAATTTGATAATCATAGCCTTTTCCCTATGATAATTTTATTGTGTATGAGGATTATGTTTTATAAATAAATCAGAGCCCTGGACAAAAAACTATTCTAAGACCAATCTAGTTCTTCCAAATTTGTGGAAATTGTCCTAAATTAGCCATAGATCCTGTGTGTGTATATATGTAATTATGCATTTATATGTGGATACATATATACACATATATGTTTGTATTTAAGAATGAGTTAAAACACAGATGCTAAACTTCTTATTGTTTGCAGATCGAAACTCGTGATCGGGCTTTCACCCCTTCAAGTTCCCTCATGGGTTTGAAGGTCAAATCAGGAGAATCGGGTTATAATCTCACTACTTCTACTGAGCTGTTGAAGATTCTAAACCGAATATGGAGCCTGGAAGAACAACATTCATCCAGTGTGTCATTGGTGTCTGCTTTACGTTCTGAATTGGAACATGCTCGGTCTCGAATCCGGGAACTAGTGCAAGAACAGAGAGCAGATCGTCACCAAATTGATAGTTTAATGAAAAGGGTTGCAGACGAAAAGATGATTTGGAGAACCAAAGAGCAAGACAAAGTCAAAGCTGCCATTCAAACGGCAAGAGAAGAGCTGGAAGATGAAAGGAAGTTTCGGAGGAAGGTGGAGAGTGTGAATAAAAAACTTGCAAGAGAGCTGGATGAAACAAAGGGGGCAGTTGCAAAAGCATTGCAAGATTTTGAAAGGGAGCGAAAAGCCCGAGAACTAATGGAAGAAGTTTGTGATGAATTGGCAAGGGAAATTGGCGAAGACAAGGCTAAGGTGGAGGAACTGAAACTTGAGTCTGCTAAGGTTTGGGAAGAGGTTGAAGAAGAGAGGAAGATGCTTCAGATGGCAGAGGTTTGGAGGGAAGAAAGAGTTCAGATGAAGCTTGCAGAAGCCAGGCTTGAGCTTGAAGAGAAAAATGAAACTTTGGATAAGCTAAGAAGTGAGCTCGAGGCGTTTTTGAGAGCGAAAAGAGCAAATGATTTGAGAACTGAGGTTCAAAACAAGATTGATGCAAGAGAAGCAGAGCTACAACGAGACCCAATGAATGAGGTTAAAAGTGCGGCTCAAGAGATGGAAGATGAAGATTCAGATTCAGCTGACAGTGATCTACATTCAATTGAACTCAACAGGGAAACATTGGAGGATAATACAAGAGCCTACAAATGGAGTTATGCTACTGGTGGGAAATCAGAAGAAACAAAAGGCCGAAGATCAGATCAGAGGGCAACCTTGAATGAAGAATCGAAAGGTCGAAGATCCAGCGAACAAAGGGGTGCTCAGCTTGAAGACCAGATAGGAAGTAGTACATGGCATGGTAGCAAAGCACAGATATTGGATAGGCTCAAAGGCAACAATTCCCTTGACAGAGAGATGGTGGCAGAAGGAATCGAGTGGGATTTCACAAGTAGTTCTCAGTGGATTGAGAGGAATATTGAGTCCTGGGACGATGGTCAAGATCATGGAAAATCCTCAAAGCATGCTACCGAGAGTCTGAGCAGAGGTGGGAGTCTGATTCAATCTGAAGGCAATGGTTTAAAGCAGGATCTTGACAAGGCAAGGAAGTTCAGGTCTGTTGGTGGAAGTGGCAGAGATCATTTGATTGGCTCTGCATTAGCGTCTGCACAGGGCTCTGCCAGCCCAACCCGACAATGGAATCACCACTGGCCTCCTCCCGATCCTGGAAGTGCAAGGTTTGGAAGATCAAAAGGTGGTTCAGAGTGGGCCAAAGGATCACGAGAAAACACTTTGAAGTCAAAATTACTGGAAGCTCGTTTGGAAGGTCAGCAAACTCGAGTGGGTGGTTCAAAATATTTGGAATATTAGGAAGGGGAGAAGAAAGGGAAATCCTGTTTTATGGAGGATCTATTCCATATCAGTTGACACTATTCACAAACTATCCTAAACTATTTTATTTCAGAAGCTTCTTGAAACTTAGTAACCAACAGTGCTATTCTAATTCAAGAATGGATACTCCATCCTTTATAATTGATCTTCCATACCTCAGATTTCACCTTTTTCCATTGGAGTGACCTGTTCTACTCAACTCAGGCATAATCTCCCCATAAGAGAGGCTTCAAAGTCAAATGAACATAGTGCCTCATCGAAAACCCTTCTTGATCTTTTATTGCGGATTTACATTCACAATTAAATTTCGGAAGGTTTTCTTCTGACTGACTGCTTTCACAGTACAAAATCATGAGAATTGGTGAACAGGCTGTTCAACTTTTCATTGGGTTTAAAATGTTCCCAGGTATCCAAATACTGTGGATAAACTTGAGTCTCAGAAGTTGGTACCGTAGAGTGCCCTGTTTACCTGTTTGTACATTATTTATTTGTTTAGTATGAAGCTTATATTTCCTCCCATAAAACAACATTTACAATTGCCATATGAGATTTTGCTAATTAACTGAAGAAATGTTGGTCTCTTGCAACCATATTCATAACCTTATTTTTTTTACTCTTACTGTTCATAACATACTTACATTTCTTATGCACATTTAGACACCAATTATATATTATACTAGGCTTATAAATATATTTTATTTGCAAATCCTCTGAGTGATAAATGTGGTGAACTATGCCACATTGATAGCAATTAAATATTATGTTTTGAAATAATTGAAAGTATTGTATTTTATATTAATAATAAAATTTCTGCAAATGCGGTGTTACAAATGTAGTGTACCATGCCATATAAAATGAATGGATGTAATATTAGTAAAAAATTTCTTAGTAAATGTAGGTGATTTTTCTTTTTAAATCATTTTTTTAGTTCTTTATTCTTGAATTTTTAATTTGGTTTTTACCTAATGTGTTTGGTTTTTTTTTAAAATTCATTTGAATATTGTAAGGTAAAAGGTAGATGGCAAGACACTTTATTATTACTTATGTTAAATGACTTGCTGTGATTGAACACGGAAACTATGGACGTCACCATTCTATATCTATATGGCAGCCAACCCTATCTATAGAATGGATGTCGCCCCTATATAGAGACCATAGATATATAGGGCCTCCCAACACCTCCATATCTATATGGTGATGAGCAACCAACCCCTATCTAATCTATATGGAGGGGAGGGCGCCGCTGTCCTATCTTGTATATACCAACTAACTTTGCTCCAACGGACCCCCCTCTCTTTGTATGGGGGACTAGTGTATTACACCTATATATGGGATGAGGACCCCCCTATATAGATATGGGAGCTTAGATATAATAGAGAGGGGTGCGGGGGGATGGGGGGGCGAGGGTGATTTTTTAAATGATTATATTTTGTTTGGAGAAAGCTCTGATAAGATTTTACTACCACTTAAAAATAGAAAGTTTAAATTTTGACTGACTAGTTTTTATATTGATATTTTTTAAATTGAAAAATATTATTTTTATTTTATGAATGATGGTTTAGTGTTCTTACACCATCTCTTACAATACAAATCTTGAATTTAACCATTCCCAGAGTTAAATCCAAAAAACACTTAACAAAGTGTTTAGAAAATAATAATATCTAATTCATTTTTATTTGTATAATTTTTAATTTTTAAAAGAGTAATCAATAAAACCATGGATTTAATGATCTAGATAGTGCAACCTTTTATTTAAATGAACTAAAAATTCTCAAAACTTGAATAATTTAAATTATTTATCTAAATTAATTTTGAAATATCTAGATCTAATAATTATTATAATATTGTTAAAAAGTTGGACACATTATTTTAAATTTTGAATGTTTTTTTTACTTTAAGATTTCAATACAATTGAGAGCCACTCTATGCTAGAGATTGTAAATTTATATTGAATTTCAAAATTTTAATTAAAATTAAAAATAATAAATTTATTATGATTAAAAATGTTCTAAAGAATGTCATAACTTTAATTGAGTGCACGACTCTTTTTAATTATTTAATATTATGTTTAATTACAGTTATGATTATATAAGATTTTGTTACTAAAATATATAAATATAATTATGATAATAGTTGATTAGGACAATTGATGATCTTTTAATATTATTGTTCAATAATAATTAGAATTTTATTGTTTAATGATAGATATATTTAATTAGTTATTATTATGATAGTTTGTTGACTTGAAAAGAGAAAATAAAATTACTCTAAATTGAATCAAAATATTTTGTATTGAATACATTTTATTCGATTTATTTTTAGATATAATTTATTTTTATTAATAATTTTAAATTGAAACAAAACTTATAATTATTTTATCAAACAATTTTTATTTGTATTTATTTTATTTATAGTCTAATTATTTTTTAAATTCCTTTTTTTTAAATAATTATAATTCTTAAAATATATTTTTAATATATATATATTGCACTTTCATCAACCTTTTTAAAAACCCGTTAGGAAAGTTAACTTGGTCAACTTGTATATCTTAATAATTAAATGGGTCAAAAATACATGAGAACTATACAAAGGATGGAGACTTATCTCACCTCCTTACCCATTCAAGAAAGTAAACAAAACAACAATCCTTACATATGCAAGATAGTGAAAGAAAACAATACGAAATTCCTTTTTTAAGTATGTGGTGACAAGAATGCCTAGGCCGATTGCCATTGCTATTTATTGCTTAGGTAGTTGGATGATGATGTTGTTTTGAAGGGAAAGGAATTATTTGATGTGTCAAGACATACTCTCTCGACAAGAGATGGTGGATGTCATGGATTATTATTTATCTATCCCATCATACCCAACCTTAAGGAAAAATACAAATTTCATATGAAACAATATATGCTTTATACCACGATGAATTGTTTTTAGATCTTTATGCAAAAACATTTAAACTTTATTCCAAATGCAAGCCCCCGCTTAATTAAATCGGGTACTTATTTAATTTTAATTATTATAATGTTTAAAAATACATTCTTAACCATCAAGATTTACCTTAAGTTTGTCCCCACCAAGACTTTGTAAAAATTAATTGGGCAAGCAACCCAATTATTCTTGATTACGAGGAAGATTCTTGTTGTTGGTTGGTAGCTTGCTCTTGATTTTAAAGTGTGTTTTGGGATCTATAAAAGCATGTTAGAAGACCATTTATCATTAGTATATGAAGTTGATATGTATTGTGGACCCTAAGACTATTGTGTAAGGGAATGATGTCACACTTATAGATAAGAGGTGGATGGTAGAATGTGTAAGAAGACCACACACACACACACACACATATATATAAATATAAAACTTATTCAAATATTGTTTTCTTACAAAATTTAGTTTTGAGTGCAACTAATCTCATAGATAATTATATTGGAGCAAAAAAACCCAATCTAAGTTATAATCTAAAATATTAAATAGCCCTCAATAATATTTGTTTCTATTTCCATAATTTTTTGCTCTCTCCTCATTTTTATTTTGATATGATTAATTTTGTTATGAACACAATCAAATATTTAACACTTAAGCACCCTCTATTTTCTTCCCTTAATTAATGACATTCCTTTGGAAAGTTCTTTTCTTGACTTCTATCACAACAACTAAATATCATATTTACATGTCTATATTACTTGAATGGAGATGCCTTTCACATAGTTTACCCACATATTTTTACGCCGAAGGCGTGTTTTAAAATCAAATTATATATGGAGCGCATCCAACCTATTCTGTCATCCTTCAACGACACTATTATTAATTTATTTAACTCCAGCTCGTTGTTCCACGTCATCCTCTCTCTCATCGTCAACGTCCAAATCCCAAAAGAAGCTGTTCAGTCGACTCTCTGATCTGCGCAGTCCGGTGAGAGCGGCGTAATAACAAGGAACATTTGGGCGTGGCATATTCGAAGAATCAAGCGTTGAGAATACATTCGAGCCCGTGGAACAGACAATTGGGAAACCAGAGGCGGTGCAGTGAAGATCGACTGGACCAAATCCCCCTTTGTTGCTTCATAGCGAAATTTCAAAGCACAGTTGTGCCGTAGACCTTCTGATTGCTCCTCAAAATCATGGTATACTTCACAAACATTGATGTCGAGTGAGCAACATAAACTCGAATGGGTGCAGAAGAATTACATGGTATATGACTACTGTTCAGACACCAAAAGGTTTTCGCAGGGTCTTCCCGCTGAATGCACTCGCTGGAGATCCAATTGAATTCAAATATGAATGAGTTTGGTCGATAGATCGCACAACAGATTCTGTTAATTCTTTCATTTATAAGTACTTCTCCAGTTCTTTTATTCCTTCATATTTTTTCAATAATCCTGAGCCGAGGCTAGGCTATGTTGAACCCCTTAGTATTTACTTTGTAAGGTTACCTACCAAAGTTTATGTAATATCGACAAAAATATTTTAAAAACTGGTGACTGCAAATAATGAAAAGGGTAGAGGGTGGAAAACCCAAAAAAAATCTTGTTCCTCTTTCTAATAATAAATGTTTAATGTATTTGTGTGAGAATTTTTTAATGGTAGAATAATAAACCTTTCACTGTTTTGTATTAAATAACATAAAATAATACTTAATTTTTTCAATATTTGACGATGCACGCACATGCAGTTAATGTGATCAAGTGTTTGGTCTGTAAATATTTTCGAACATGAAACTAAAGTTTGGTTTATTTAACAACTTAGGTGACATATTAAACCATTTGGATTTCGAACCTGGAACCAATTGTATTTTCTCCATTTTTTTATTTTGGCCCTTTTAACTGCGAATTACACTCACATGAATAGTGTGAGCAAGAAGTGGAGCACACATAACAAATAATTTTTTGGCAGAAACAATTTGGGTTGTGTAATAAGTGTAGGAAAATCAAGTCTTTAATTTGCACCTTTTTATTTTCATCTTTCCATTCATGTCTATGTCTTATCTAGACTAAATTAAACATTTTTCAATCGATTACCTGAATGTCGTAAAAAAAACACAACAAAAATTGTTCAGTAGATGAAGTCTACTTGTTGCTTATGTGACCAAACATTGGAGGGGCTCTATCACTGATGATTGTTTGTGCATCACATGTTTCCCTATAATTACTCGAGCTTAAAGTTGAGAAGGGATCCTATAAAATTCTACAAGAATCAATCAATGTGGTTGGGTTTCGAACTTTGAACAAAATTGGATTTATAAATTTTGACACCTTTAAGCTCATATTGTACTCATGCAAATAATGCAAGTGAGATTGAGATGATAAAGGGGATCACTGGTAGAAAATATTTTTTGGGTAGGGACACTTTAAGATGTGGTTTAAGTGTACAACATGAATGTATTTTATTCTGACCTTTTTATTTCCAACATTCCAATCATGTGTTTGTCTTATCTAACAAATTAAACCCCAAATCGATAAACTTGATGCCAAAAAATATAAAATAAAATAATAGAAAAACCATTTTTTATGTCAGTGGTTGTGATGTTACAATTGGACAACCCTTGGCAGATGTTGAGATGGTTGTCCTCCTTGCCAATCAAAGTATAGATAGAACCCATCCATGAAGGACATAAGAGCCATTTCTTCCCAAGCCAAAAACAAGGAACGTGGTATTTTGTATTCATGAGGTTGGGTTTAAAACCCATAACCTATTGGATTTTACCCATTTTTTTATTTTGACCACTTTAAGAACAAATCAGAATCTCATGGAAAATGCAAGTGAGATGGAGAGGATAATGTGGATCATGATAAAAATAGCAAATCCCACTTTTTGTCCATGGTTATTGATAGAAAACTCTATCAAGACTATTGACGACGGAGACCCTGACTGTTACCCTGATAGCTATAGAACTTCCTTAATCACAAATGTGCATGAAACTGTTACCACTGGATGTCAGGTCTATTACATGTATCCCTATCTCTAAACATGTGTCTCGTGACACGCGCAAATGAACTCACTTTGAACTTACGTATGTTCTACCTACCATAAAAACACAAGGATTGAAATTACAAGTAACTATTAACATTAATAGTATTGATCGACCACTCCTTTACTTCTAAGATTTTTCCAAAATAGGTTTCCTTGATATCTTGAACAGCGCAACCATTTTCTCCTTTTAACAATTGAAAAATAATTACATGTGGTAATAGGAGAGAAAAGTTTGACATCGGTCCCCCACAACACTTTCCCTCTTTTTGGATTTATCATCCCTCTGCTCCTTCTTTATCAACCATATTCCTCTTCATCTATCCCATTCCCTCCATTTTCAGTTCTTAATTGCATCCCCTTTAGTGTTTTCATCGTACATTTCACGTACGATTGCTAATTTAATGTTCAATCACATTTTTCTAACACAATTTAAACTAAATGTTAACATGTAAAGGCACTGTTTTAAACTAAATTTCAACATATCAAGGCGCTATGTTTTCAAACAATTCTAGGGGTTTAATGATCATTAATTTTCTATCCCATATACATAATTTCAAGTTATTATTTATGCATGTGTATTTGGTCATATAATAAGACTGGTCTTTAGCTTGTCTGATAACAACATTGTTGGTAGTAAATTCAATAGTTTCTTCTTCTTTGGAATGAGGATACCTAGATATAAAGTTCACAGATAAACCTAGAACATGGCGAAAATTATTGAATATGTCATTTTCCATTTCAATGGACTCTTTTCCTTCAAAATTTAGAATTTTGTTTCCCACAAAAACCTATTCTATGTTACTATTAAAGAGATTCAAGAATAGAGACAGTTGATTTTCTAGGTGGTTTGAGGCCCCTAAATCTAATATCCATTCATCTATTATTGATCCACTAGGTGTTGCATAAAGAATAACACCTATCTTAGAGGGAGAAAGTTGAATCTTTTGATCTTCTCTTCCAAGAATCCCATTTTATTGAAACATTTATGTTTAATATGACCTGGTTTACTACAAAAAATGTAACATTATTTAATAGCTTTTCCTTATATTTCCCTTTACCTTTGTCTTGACTTGGGGTAGAGTTTTTTTATTTTCCAATTAATTTCCCTTAGGCTTAGGAAGTGTTTTACATTTTTTTGGTAGAGCCTTTTCCTTTTTCAGTATTAGGTTGCCGAATTGTATTAGCTTCATCTACTACTAGGGTCAAAACATGGTGTTATGTCCCATTCGTTGTCCCAAAAATGCAAGTGGGCAATGTGGCGGGGTGGGAAATTAGGGGTGTTCGCGCGAAAATTCCCTTTGTGCGAACCCCCTACCACATAGCGTACTTTTGTGCCTTGTATGACACAGAAAGGGGTTCACGCGAACACACCTTCGCGCGAACCCCCTAGTTTATATATTGGAGGTGGTTCAAAGGATTTCACTTTTCCTCCACCCACCTCCTTCGTGTGAAGCACAGAGCCGACAGAACCGACAAAGACCGTTTTGGATCCCACAGAGCCTATAACCCACCCCAAGCGAGTTCTAGTCATCAAAGAGCCCATAGAGCCCATAGCTAACCCCAAGTGAGTTCCTCAGCCTGTTAGGTATGCTCATTTTTTTTTGTTTTTGTAAAAAATGGGCAAAGAAAAAAGAAACCTTAGTTAAAACCCTAGTAAATCTCTTGTAACATGACCAGGCTTCACAAATTTCGTTGTTCATTGGGCATCATGAGTATGTTGTGGTCTTCTTTCAATGCGCTTATCAACATAACAATTACTATTTTTAAGAACCTAGTAGAGAAGTTCTACCTATTATAGATGAATAGAGTGTTCATTTTGCATTGAAAGAAATGCAATTAAGAAACCAACTACCAACTATTACCTGGAACAGAACAATCTTAATTCAAGTTAATATATATACCCACACCCGTCCTAATCCAATAAGCATATTATTCTTGTCATTTATCTACATAATTATATCTACAATTAAGTTTATCTTGGTCTGAACTATACAAGATGCTCTCCGTCTAATGTAGCAAAAATAATATCAACACAATCTTGCTTGATGTCCCACTTGTAACCAAGATTCCACTAATGCATTTTAGAATTCTGATTAAAATCAAGAAGTCAACCCCACTTACAAATAGTTTTCTGTGAGTAATATTATTTTGCCAGTGATTGACACTATTTTTGATGTTGCAAGTTGAGGACTACTATTGATGTCTGAATATTGTAAATTATGGTTGACTTAGGAACCAGATTTCAATAAGACAAACTATAAAATCCACATGAATTATATCTCTTAATATGATTCAACAACCTTGGTTTTTTGTTATTTGTATCCATTATACAATGGAAGGATTAAACAACCTTAAGATCGTGTCAAGTATTTTATGTGGCATAAGTTATTCATATTATGTTTTGTCAAGGTTTCCTAAGGGACTAGCTCGCCTTCTCACAGTGGCCCCCATTATAGTTTTTCACACAGTTTTTTCGGGTTAAGTATCCGGTGTTCATATGAGAGGACTGGTGGCATTCATGTTTATGTGGGTAAACTCTTTCAAGTTGTTAATGCTTTGTTTTGATGTGGGTCCTCTTGCAACACCATGGGCAAGGTCCAATCTACTTCATTTCATGGTTGTAGCTACTGTTCCAATAGAGTTGCAACAATCCCAGTCTAAAACTGACACAAAAAATCCTTCTAGATGGAAAATATGCATCAAATTGGTTCTAGAAGTATGCACTTATGCAACAACTATTTACTATTTTTCATTCAAAAATAAGATTCCCCATGGCCTAATAAATTTTCTGTATGGATTGCGAATATATTTGAGCCTTGAAAATTTTATTTAACTATTTTTCTTGTGGACCCTTATACAATTAGAGCAGGCAACACCATAAGAGTGTACTACTACTTTTATTGGAAGTGGATTGATTTAACTTTGACGAAAACATTCCTCTTGGAAAAAAATGCCCAAAAGCCAATTTTTCCCCTTCCAAAAGAAATTCATACAGGGGTTTCGAGTGGACTAATTAATAGCTGAACACAATGTTGATTTTCCATTGAATTAAATACAATTAAGTAGCCAACTGTCGACTGTTACTTGGAGAGAACAATCCACACTGTCAAATTTATGTGTTGACCTATAACTCTATTTTTTTAATTTTTAAGCCTTGTTTTTTGACTTATAACTTGGTTTCTACTCCCTCATTCATCCTGTGATAACATCGATACTTCTTTAATTCGAAATACCATGATCTCAAATTCAAATTTAACCTCACTCCAACTATTTAAATGAGGATCTTACAACACAATTTTTTTTTAACAAAGGTGGACACTTCATTTTAGTAAAGGAGCTCAATTACTTTGTGGAAAGTTTAATTTTAATTTTTTTTATCTCTTATATGGAAAAATTGAGATCTCATTTCTTGAATCATTAGCAAATATGCTCTATTTTTACAATTGATTTTTGAATGGCATTTATATATTGGTTGGTTGATAGAAAGTTTTTCCATATTGTTTGAGAATAAGGCTAATATTATAGTTTCTCCTTATAAAGAAACATGACATTCCTCCAATAATAACATTTTCAAATATGGTAAGATGTGTGATTATGTAGCTCTTCACATATTTTATATTTGTGACAAAGGACCCCACCTTCATCTGGGTATCATTTGAAGAGAGGTTTTTGGCCAACATGGAAAATTATCAATAATGGTAGGAGGGTTAAGATCCTAATAGATATAAGAGAAAAATGCTGAGAAAAACTAAGAAACATATGTTCAATATCTTAAACCACTATTGTAACCACTTGAGACCAAAGAAACAACCTAGGGTTAGCTAGAAAATTATGGGATAATTTTTTTTATTTGAAGTGTCTACAACTAAATTGCAAGACATCAGTTTTCACTAATAGGTTCCAGAATAAACCTGTTTACTAATACACAAGTTTCCTTTATTAACTTATATCAAGTTCACAGGGTTCCAAAATTAGGGTTATATGTTCTAGTTAGATTCAGGGAGTAATCTTACCCCATACCTGCTCTCTAACAGGCTCAGAACTTCAACTGGATTTTTCTCATATTCAATGCTGTCAAAATTTCCCTAAACCATTCCCAATGGATAGGAAATTTTCTCACCTTTCCAGTGATATAAGGAAGTCCTCCTAACTCCTTATAGAACTCAAGATATAAGCGGGTGGAGTCTTGGGGTCAAATTTTCCCAGAGGGACACGTGGCAAGAGGAGGAGGAGTGCACCTTGGGTGGGTTGGCGGGTCGTGGGGCGGCATTGGGAAATTTTCCCAATGCATGGCTCAAAGTCAAAAAACACTCCGCACCCCTGCGGGTCCCTAGGGGACACGTGTCAGGTCCTGGCGCAAGGTGAAAAAGGGGAAAGGAAAAGCGGAGCGTCAGACCGATTTGGTGCTTTGCGCCAACGAAGGGAAAAAAGGGAGAAGGAAGTGTGCAGGTCCATGCACCCACTAAGGGAAGCAAGTCCGAAGGGACAAACGGGGAAAAGTTGGGAATTTTTCCCAACGCATGTCAAACGGTGCGCGGGTCCACACACCCGTGGGAAGACAAAGAAAAAGGGGAAGCGGAGTTGCGGGCGGCGGGAGGAAAATTAGAAATTTTCTAAAGCCAAAACACAAAACATAAGGGAGAAGGAAGGTCCACCCTCCCACTTCCACCCCCAAGGTGCCACGTGGCATGCTTTCATTGGCCGCGGGCCGGCGGGGTCAACATGGGAATTTTTCCCCAAAAATTTATAAAAGCTAAGGGTTTTAAAAGAACTTGCACCTCCGCCGTAGCCACAAGGGGACAGATGGCACCCTCTGATTGCTTGCGGGCCGGTGGAGGGAAAAGTGAAAATTTTCCCAAATTTTTTCAAAAAGTTTAAGGGGTAAAAATTTATCCATGCCTCTGCCTCAACCCCTAGAGGACACGTGGCAGCCTCTGATTGGCTGCGGGCCGGTGGAGGGAAAAGTGAAAATTTTCCTGAGCCCAAAATTTTGAAAATTTTCTAAGGGCAATTTTGATGGGAAATTTTTGGGTTGCGGGCCCGCCAGGGAAAATTTTCCCAAATTTTCCCGCCAAGGCACAAAAACTTCAAAGTGTCATAACTTGAGCTAGAAAGCTCAGTTTTGGGAAAACAAGGACTTTTCAGAAATCTCTCGATGCCCTCTTTGCACAGGGAACATAAAATTTACTTTTTGATGAAGTTTTAAGGGTCAATTTTGTAAAAATGATCTGTAGCCTTTATTTGGCAAACTGGCAATTTCCAACTTATAATTTTGATAAAATTAGAACTCCTCCTTCACTCAACATGTCAAACAGACATGGAGGATCAGTCTAGGGAGGGTTTAGAGTGTTTTAGGGAAGTCAATTTATCCAATCTGTTCAAGGTTGCATTTTTCTGGCAATAGATGGAAAAATGACTGTGCAAGCTCCGAATTGAAATTCATTAAGTTTTGGAGATTCATTCTTGACTGTTATAGTGAATTTGAGTTCCTTAGGTAGTACTAAGTCTAATTTTCAATGTTTCATAACTTATTGTTTAGTGCAAGTATGAACTGTTCATTTTTATTAAAATGTGAATTGCCAGGATGAAGTATATTACAGTGAACTGTTTCTTTAAATTGGAATCTCCATTTTGTCATTTAAATGTGCATATGATTCCTAACTTAGTCAAATACATTGCTTATTAAATCATCCATCCAATTCTAAATGAAACTACATCTCTGATTTCAGTTTTAATATACATTTTGCAAGGAAAATAACATTGACTTTCATTCCATATGCATTCTTCTTTCAACATTCCAAACAGAGGTTTCTCATTGCAAGTAAAACTCAGACTTCCAATGGAGAAGATAGCATATGAACAAGGTAAAACACTTTTGAGAAAGGAATGCAATCCTTCATTGATCATCAATACAATTTTACAACTTTCCTTTCTATTTGATTTCAAGCTACAATACATACAATAACAACATTGTTTCTTATTCCTTTTCAAAACAGAGATATCATTCTTGGACAACAAAAACAATTCCAGTATACAATCCAATTTTGAAACTACTTCAATATTTTATACATAATTCAATGACACTTTTACAACTTAACACTCTTCCAATTCGATTACAAAATACAAATTACAATGCTTATAATATCCTTTACATTTCTTTCCAAAAACATAAAACAAGTGTAATTCTTCTTTACATTCCTCAATGCAACTACAACTTCCATTAACAATGCAATGCTTCACATTACAACATTTATACATTCATCCACTCGAAGTGGGAGAAGTTACATTGAATTACTCAAAGGGAAATGACTGTCAAACTATGAAATTCCTTCTCCAAACAACAACATGCTTGTTTCTTCTTCTTTCATCTTGATCACAACAAGGAAGGGGGAAAGGCAATGCTCTCCACCCAACCAAGACATCCAATGAGAAAGGAGAAGCCATCCTTTCCTCATTGGCCCCTGAGCCCCAACCATATTGAAATAAAGTATGAACATCAACACATGGCAACAAGGCTTCTTCCACAACAAACAAACATTCTTCACATTGCATACAAACAATAAAATACACAGTCCAACAAGACAGCAGTTCCCAACTGCATTTGAAATCATACACACAACACATAGGCTTGATCAAGCAAGCCAACAAGAGCAAGAACTATGGGGAACTCCTTATGCCTCCCAATTTGGAATTGGGCATCCACCAAAATGCATACCACCAATAAACATATCAACCCCATAAACCTTATATCTCCCAACCCCTCCTTATGCCCCCCCAAGTTTATCCCTTATGCCCCCCCAAGAGTAAGAAATGCAAGCAGTTTCTTTTCCAAGGTGGATCCCAAACCAAAACTCCCTCCTCAATAAAATAGTGCCATTGGCAATCCCTTATGCCCCCCCATATGAAATCCCCATAGCCTTCTCCTACACCATGCCCTAAGCATTCTACCCAACCAGCCAAGAATGCAAACACAAACACCATTTAAACATGCATGCAAGAGAAGGAAAAATAATTAAAACACAGCTCAAGATCCTACCTCTCCATACTGAAGTTTGTTCCAAGCTCACAAGCTTTCCAAGATGCCAAATACAGTCCAAAATCAGCAAGGTTCAAGCAAGCAAAAAGACTCCAAGCTCTTCCTCAAACAAGCTCCAAAAGAAACAACACCAAAAATGCGCCCCCAAGAGGAAATGGACAAAGTTTCAACAACCATAAACAAGCAAGGAGTTTCACTTTTATAGGAGAGGGAAGAGAAGAGGATGATGTGGATCCATGTGGGATGCCACATCATTCTTCCTCAACCCCAAGAGGAAATTCAACATCCTTCACCAAATCACAATAAATAAAAATGACAAAATCACTTACATACTCCAAAAATGCCCATACTCCAAAAGGACCAAATTTAAAACATGTAAGGGAAGTGCAATTAAAACTTACATATTGTCACTTCAAAATGCATTATAAATGCCTACATTTAACCTCCAAACCATAGGCATGGTTGGTGGATCATTTTAAGAGGTGTGGGACAAGTTTAACTTGTCCCACAAGCCTCCAAATTTGGCCTCCAAGGTCAAATTCGAATTTCATAAAAGATGGAGTGCTTGACCTTCCAAAATCTGCCTTACAAGACTCTTACATATTTCTTACACATTCTTACATGTTAACTTACACACTCTTCCAACATTATTATTTAAACTCAACAACTTTATTAATTACATTCCATGTCCCAATTAAATTTAAATAAAATTTAACTATATGATCTCTCACATTAATCTACCACATTTAAATTAATTAAAAGAAGGAACACATTACAAATAAAATACATACAACAATAATTCAAAAAGGAACACATAAATAAAACACTTATCCCATGGTCACATATAATGGAAATCCCCCCCATGGGAAATCCTAACATAACTCAACACACAAACGAACAACACAGTTGCCATGGTGACCTTGTTGATTTCACCCAGAATTTCAATATGGTTAGTCTCCAGTCCCCCGACATTGTTGTGATTTTTAACCTACAAAATGAAAATACCTCCTTCAGCCTCGTGGCCATATCAGAACATCCAAAATGATATAAACAACATTTCAAGATCATCTAAACACATGAATCACAACAATATCAAGAATTCAACATTATCATTTTTAATTCATAAATCAACTATATCATCATCAAGAATCTACCATACTAGGTCTACTCCAAATATCAAGTGTCACAAGTCCAAATCAATATCCATAATATGTCCCTATCAAACAGTATATCATCAACCACATATAGAAAATGTCTCTAGTAACCATCATGCATAATAACCGAATCCAGATCAATAATAATCCATGATCTAACATCTAACCATCATACTAAAACAAAACATAATAGTGTCCATAATATGATCAATAGTATCAAAATCAGTATCTAAAAGTGTCAAAGGGAAGTGGGCACTACATCCCCGAGGTCCTGCGATCTATGATATGGATGGGCTCCACCATCACATGCCCCTGATCCTGCACCTATAATGATGTCTAATCCAACACATGAGAAGGATCTGCAATGTACCTCCTAAGGACAAAAACATGAAACACATCATGTACGCGAGACAAGCTGGGTGGCAATGCTAGACGGTAAGCCAAAGGGCCGATACGCTCCAAGATCTCAAAGGGACCAACAAATCTAGGAGCTAACTTAGAACCTTTTCCATAACGAATAGGGCTCTTGTGTGGTCTAACATGAAGGAACACCTTCATGCCCACATCAAAGCTACGATCAATCCTATGTTGATCCGCATTCTTCTTCTTCTTGTCCTATGCCTCCTGTAATATCTGCCTGATCAACACTACATGTTACTCCATCTCCTGCAAAAGAGCTGGTCCAAGAGATACTCTATCCTAGTTAAGAGGTGTCCTGCACTCTCTACCATACAACACCTGAAAAGGAGTAATGCCTATAGAACTCTGAAAACTATTATTGTAGGAAAAATCCACTAAGTACAGGTACTCCTCCCACTTAGACTGCTGATCCATCACATACATCCTGAGCATATCCTCCAAAATTTGATTCACTCGCTCGGTATGTCCATCTGTCTCAGGGTGATATGTTGTACTGAAGTTAATCCTCATCTCGAGGACATACTGCATGGTATTCCAGAAATGTGAAGTGTATAAAGGATCGCGGTCACAAATGATCTTCCGCGGGATCCCGTGTAACTTAACGATCTCATCCAAATATACTCGTGCCACTGCTCTAGCTATATAAGTGGTCTTCATTGGAAAAAAGTGAGCCACTTTTGTCAATTATCAACCATGACCATAATGGCATCGTGGTGATATCTTGACATAGGTAGTCCAACAATGAAATCCATGGAAATGGTGTCCCACTTCTATTTCGGTATGGCATGAGGATAAAGAAGACCTGCTGGATGCTAGTTCTTGGCCTTAACCCTCTGGCACTCTAAACACTATGACACAAATTGAGCCACATCTCGATGAAGTCCTCTCCAGTGGTACAACTGTCTCAAGGTAGCGTGCATCTTCTTCGCCCTGGGATGGGGTGATTAGGGTGCACGATGTTCCTCTACCAAGATGTCCTGCCTCAATCCTCCATCTCTGGGAACATATATCCTGCCTCTGTGCTCTAGAAGACCATCTACCTCTAAGGAAAAGCCATAAAACTTCCCCTCAAGGGTCTCTGTGACTCAATCTCTGTTTGTACTGCCATGTAGAAGATGTCAAGAGGAAGGTGTTGAAGAATCCTGCTCTGCAAATTTGTGCTCACTGAGGTGGTCATAGCCACATGTCTCTGTCTGCTAAGAGAATCTGCTACCACATTCTCCTTCCCTTTCACATGCTCTATCTCCATGTCATACTCACAAAGCAACTCCATCCAATGCCATTGACGAACGTTTAGATTGGGTTGCGTGAAGAGGTGGCGAAGACTCAAATGATCTATCCTAAGTGTGAATCTCTGTCCAAAAAGAAAATTCCTCCATCTGACCAAAGCATGCACAACTGCTGCAAGCTCAAGATCATGGGTAGGATAATTAAGCTCGTGATCCTTGAGTTTGTGTGACTCAAAAGCTACAACCCTGCCATCCTACATTAACACACCTCCAAGCCCTACTAAAGAAGCATCTATGCAAACAAACAACTCACCCTGTGGATCCGGCACTACAAGAATGGGTGCTATAGTGAGGCACTCCTTCAATTTCCTGAAGGCCTGCTCGCATCTGTCCGTCCAAACAAACTTCTTCCCTTTCCTCTAAAGGGAAGTGATAGGGTGCACAATCCACGAGAAGTCCTGAACAAATCTCCAATAGTATCCTGTTAAACCCATGAAATTGCACACCTTGGTCACTGTAGTGGGTACTGGCCAATCCACAATGGCTCTAATCTTGGAAGGATCGACTGCGATACCTTCCCCAGAAATAACATGTCCCAAATATTGAAACTCTGACTGAAAGAAAGCACACTTCTCCAAGTTCCCGTAAAGCTGATGCTCACGAAGACACTGAAGAACCTGTCGAAGGTTCCCCTCGTGCTCCTCACGTGTACGTGAGTATATCAAAATGTCATCTAGGAAGATGAGCACGAAGCTATCTAAGAAGGTCCTGAATACCCCGTTCATCAAACTCATGAACACTGAGGGGGCATTAGTCAAACCAAAAGGCACCATTGTGAACTCATAGTGCCCTAAATCAAAGCATATATATGTGTCCCACTTTTTTGTAATTTTTGTACCTTCAGCAAAATATATCTGACAACCAAAATGTAACCAAACACATATAAAATGACCAAACATGTATTTTTAAGAGTTTAAATATACCATGGCACAAGGCATCACAAATTTACCTAATTTTTTAAATTTTTAATATTATTTTTAAAATTTTATTTACTAGTCATATTTTAAAGTATTTTTGGCCACCAAGTGGGACACACTTATATGCTTTCCATTTTCTAAATTTTTATTTTTCCACAAATATTTATAGAATTTATTCTTGGTGAACATCAATGGAATGTCATCTACCTTTTGTGTTTTCTATCATCTCAACCATAACCCAGCTTTTTTTGCACTACCATAGGGGGAAAATTTGAAAGAGAATGAACCCATGCCCTTGATATTTTTAGAGCCGACCATAACTTATTACTGTAATTTTCCCTATTTTATTCAAATCAATTGCTTTTCCACCACCTTCATTGTTGCACTTTCCTTGGGTCGTATTAAGCACATTACAACTAGTTAACAAATTGAGGGTTACATTTAAATCATTTCTAGCATTTATTCATTATAAAAAAATGTTTAGGGGTTTCATTGTATTTTCTATGTTTTTATTTATTAATGTAGATAATCATTTCTCCTTATTAAAAATTAATATGAGGTCCAAAAAAGATAAGAAGGAATAAAGAAGTAGATTAGTACTCAACTTATATTATTGCTTAATTGAATCCTTATCTTTGATCTAGATTCTATCTCGCTACTAAATCAAATATAGGATTAGTTTATAATAATTCCATTCTTGTTATTAGATAGTTAAAATTGTCTCACAATTCATTTAAATTGAAGTGGAAAAGAAAATGCTTCACCTTCTTGCATTTACATTGGAAAAGTGTTAGATCTATTCATCAATTGCATCCATTTAGAGAAACTCTTTGCATTTGTAGATTTTAAATCTTATCATTTCACTCTCATTTACTTGGAAAGATATTTCTTATTGTGTATCCACTCATGTATTACTTAACAATCTGAAATAAATTATGCATTGGTGTTTTGGATTTAAACTTGTTTTTGTAATTTTGGTTGCATTCAATAGATCTTAATAATTGTTGTTACATTATTAATTAGATAAAATTGCAAAAAAAACATTGTATCTCATATTTACTACTTGTAGACACAAAAACACAAATCAATTTGTGTCCCGCAACCAAAAATTACTCCATACATTCTCAACAATCAAACCTACACATGAACATTACATCCCCCTTCAGACCAAAATTATTTTCATCCTCAACAAACTCTCGTCAAGTTGTTGCAATTTCGTAATCACTCCAAAACCAAAAAACATACCAATTTTTAAAGCATTTTCAAATTAACACTTCAATAACTCCTAGAAAAAACAAAACTAAATGCTTCACTCTCAATCCATCCAGTGCAACTATATGGAATCCCATTGCACCATTTATATGTCACTTGAAAACCAAGTAGTTCTAGGTAGGATAAGGAAATTGTCACATATTCCCATTTTACTTAGCGGTACAAAATACAAGACATTATTCACTTATAGTTTAGACATGGGGTCTTTTTCTCTGCCATTGCATCCAACTTTATTATTGAAACAATTTATGTACTAGATGCAAATTTCTTTACAATGCATGAAAAAATTTGCTAATATATCCATGATGTTAGACGAGTATAGGCTAACCTTAGGATTTGAGTTATCTCTTCATCCTTGATTCTAGTCTCGTTTTAATTCCCTTTTCATTCTCTCACTTGCATGACCATCCCTAGGGAAGACTAGCCTGAAAGAAATGTACAAATTTCATGAGTGATCCAACCCAACTTCACTACATTTTCAAATACCAACATCAATGATGAACTATGATACTTAGCTCTCTTTGAGACCAACTATTATAGGAATTTCATGTTTAGGCAAATCATTATTGTGGATAAACAATTAAAGTAAAAAGAAATTTTTATCATAGGTTGAAGCATATTTCTAGGAATATAAATCACCCATATCCAAATCACTATTAACTAACACCACATCATCCTCACATCAGCTAACTCTTCCCGTTCTAGATAATTTTAGTACATGTGGAAAGTTCTTGTGTTTTTCTAGCACATATAAATATACTCAAGGAAAACCAATTTTCTCTTATCTAAGATGTTTTTATGTCATTTAATATTTGTGGGTGTGTATATCAAATTCACAATATATGCTCAAGTTGATTCTACAATATATTTATATACATGTAATTTTACTATAGGGGAATTTATAATTGACAATGGTTGCAGGAGAGATTGTCACAAAATAGAATTTCCTTCCATGAACGATTGATGACTATGATACAACATGTGACATGTTTAGAATATGCCTTGATATAGAATAATTGTGGAGTATGCCACTTGGTGTGTCACATGGCAATGAGTTGTTAACAAGTGGATGTAGATTGTAAAAAAAAATTAGGTAGAAATTGGGATACATTTGGCACGATGAGAAGCATTGTGCAAGAACATGTAGAAGTGTTATGAGGATTTGATGTGTTGTGTAATATTTTGAGGCAGTGTGCAACGTTATAAAAATTATTAATAGGATTTGATGTGTTGTGTAATATTTTGAGGCAGTGTGCAACGTTATAAAAATTATTAATACTGCATAGACTAATGTGAGACTGTAAAATCTACAATAACTATCAAGTGGAAGTATGATGTGCATGAGAATGTGAGGATAAATGCACCAAGGTTTTATATGACTTTAGAAATGGCACAAAGTGTTGGGAGAGATGAAAAAAATTATGGAGATATGTGATATGTTGTGATCATTAGCATCAATGCTATGAGATATTGTAATTCGTTATCTTTGTTGCAAGTTAATGTAAGGGTGAGGAAAATAAATTATTCAATAAAAGTGAGGAGACTTCACATTTATAATATATGGGGATATAGATTAAAAGGCTTCACATGGATCTTCCTTTCATGCGGATAAATGGTTCCTATTGTGTCCTCAGTTCGATTCCATAATCAAACTTGAAGATGCTAAATATTGAACCATAATTTGATCAACATATTTCATTGTGTTGACCACTTGGAACACCTGATGTATAACTTTGGTGGGTATGAGTGTAATTTGTCTCAATGATCTAGTTTTTATTTGTGGGATGTAAGTGATCAGGATCCAAATTAGAATCAGGTTGTTTCATTATTGGCTCAAGAATTTAAAGGAGGTAAGGTTTAAGGAGCTCCACATTGAATATCATGCGCAAATTACTAAGTATGGAGTGAATTGTAAAATGTCAAGTTTGTATATTTCTAGAATTCCCAAAATTACACATTTTTTTTCATTTGAATTTTATCCAAAATGAATTTTTCCTTAATGCTTATATTATTATAATGGCATTAGAAATGATGTATTTCTTGTGAACCATAAATAGTAATAAAGGAATGGAAACAAACAAATAACATATAGTATTTTACCTCAAAAACCCTAATGTGGGGGAAACTAGTAAGGAGTCGAAATTGTAAATCCTCTTGATTCTTGTTTCAGTTGAACTAGTGAAGACAAAGGGATCAAAAGCATATAAATCATACTTCATGTTCTCTCTTATCTTTATAATGCCTTGATGGGAGAAATAAAACAATATAGAATGGTACAGTGCATGATAATTGCACAAATTTGATACTTTCTCCTATGAATTCACCAATTCAATATCAAGTCTCGTAGGTCCTACTTCAATTATCATTGTTACATCCCACTTTCACAATGTTATATTTTCAAGGAACTTTCATGTGATTAGCATGATCAATAATAGATATATTGGGTCATGGTTGTATAATTAGGGATGTCGATTATCAATTAATTTGAGTCATAGGTTTTGGATGACATAATTGTTTCTATTATGATTCATATGTGCATGTGATACAATTAATGGAATTAATTTTATTTCATAAAAGAGAATTTTATGTAATTATGTGGAATAATTGTTCACTAGTATGCTCAATTATTAGTTCATATCATGTGGATTTGATTTCAATAACTAGACAACTATGATTTTTTTGTATGTTTGTGACACATGTATAGCCCCTTTTATGTGAGGAAGAGTATCATCAAAGACAAGGGCTTAGAAGTAGAGTGTGGATGATGGAGAAATAAATTGACGAATAAGTTTACATCCATTCTAGTTGCACTCTAATTATAAACATTACTTTATTTCATTTTGGGATGGGTAGTGACCACCGATGGGTGGTAAAATTATATGTATAATATCCGCTCATCTTAATTATTTTAGTAGATATATTTAACTTAGGATTTGCTTCAAGTCCTAACATAGGTTATGGCAATGCATGTAATTATTGAACTAGTAAACACACATAATAATTTGTTTTCTTGGTTTTTAATCAAATGTGTGCAATTATTGTTAGGTATCATCATACTGAAGTTATGGTCATGGGAATCACCTATATTGGACATTGGGTCGAGAACCATGTGGACCTATATATACTATCATAGGTGTTAGTGCTCAAATTGGCACTCTATGGATTAGGAGGAAGGAACTAAGGCATATTGTTTGAGCGAAGTTTTTCTTATCAAATTTAGCTTAATTTGAGGCCAAAAACTGATGAGGTGTTTAACTCCTTCCTCTTCATGCTTTCTGAAACCTAGGGGAGAGACCCTTAGTAACTTTAAAGCATGAAAATGACAAAATAACATTATGAGAGGTGTAGTAGACCCAACTAATAAGCCTAACCAATTTGATTTCCTATCCAATTCATTGTCATTAGCAAGAGAATCATAATTCGTCTAAGATTGGATAAATATTTTTGGAAAGGATAAGTTTAAGATAAAGGCATCCATAATCCATAAACTCATTTTTCTAATACAAACAAAGTAAATATATGTAGGACTTACATACATGAATCCTCATTCATAATAGAAGATATATCAAAGGAATTTACAACACTAAATGGAGATCTCGGTAGTACATAAAAATTAATGAAAATATTGTAAAAGATTTTGGTCATATTAACCATTATAAGTGCCTAGAATCAGTTGGGGAAGGAGTCTCTATAAGTCAAATAAATTGAACTAATAACATCTGAGTAATATTTGTACACTCCACCACAATCCATGCTTACAACAAGTTGATTTTACACAACATCTCATTATGCATAAGAGTAATATTTCACAAAACATCAAGACAATGGTATTGAGACAGTTTGTAAAAAATACAGAGAAATAAGATCATAGGATTTTATAAATCAATATCTACAAATTCCTATGTCACCAGTGACAATTTCATTACCAAACAATGATCTTCAAATTTTATGACCTTCAACGAAATTGGAACACTTGTTCAACATTTCATGTAAATTACACCTTGAATCAGGATGGTTGCTTGGATTAGAAAAATAAGTTTATAGAAAACAAACATACATTTTGAGGAAACAAAATAGTTCAATGTAATGTCCTTAAGTGGGAACTTTAAATTTAAGATTTCTTGAAAACTCTACTTTTAATCCTTACTGCAGAAGTGATGGAAAATTGATTTTTCCATAAATCCTTATAAAAAATATATATCAATCTAGAAATTATGGGAAAATACCCTTATAGATGAAGATACAAAATTTTGAAACTACACTTTTATTCAAATAAATTTAAACTATGCCAATGTATATTTTTATTGTAAACCCTAGGGGAAAATACATAATTTTTATAGTAAATCATAGTTTTCTTCATACCCTCATGGAAAAAATACAACAGTTTGATTTCTTCCCTTCATTTAAGAAATATCAATAAAATAGAAATACTAGTAAGGGGCAAAGCATAGAGAAATCCTCTTAACACATGATTATGATGCAAAATAATTTTTACTACAAAAGTATGAATTTATTTCTATCTATTTTCTAGCTGAAAGTAAACAATAAATATAGTTGACAGTATGAGAAAAAATAAGGTGAAAGAGATACACAATTTGGATGCAAATATTGCCCTAGGACAGGTTATGGAATGAAGCAATGCCCATCACATAAGCAAGGCCCATCACGTAATGTACCTCAGTTTGCAACTGAAATAGCTCCCAAAGGAAAGGGGGTCATCCAACTCTAAAATGCCCAAAATAAGGTTCAAAACATAGTTACGCGAGGACGCGCCCCCCCCCCCCCCCCCCCCAATTTTGACACGTTCGGGACGTCCCAGACATCTTGGGGATGTGGGGATGTGAGGGAAACGTTTCCCACTGTGTTTTTTGCTGGGAAACATCCTGGGGACATCTGAAGATGTTGGGAAATGTCCTAGGGATGGGGAAACATGGGGGGGATGTTCAGACGTCCCCCATGTGGTCTACCAGTTTTTTTAACATAAAAACATAAAAACAACACTTTAAACTATTTTTTTAAATTGTAAATCACTTATAATATAAAAATAACATTACTAACCTAACCCTAACCCTAAAAGTGCAATTTTATGTTATAAATTTACATTATGGGCTCATTTCATATTCACACCAAGAAAGAGCAAGAGCAAGAGCAAGAGTGAGAGCAAGAGCAAGAGCAAGAGGGAGAGAAAGAGCAAGAGCAAAAACAAGAGC
Organism: Taxus chinensis; assembly: GCA_019776745.2. Classification (NCBI taxonomy): domain Eukaryota; kingdom Viridiplantae; phylum Streptophyta; class Pinopsida; order Cupressales; family Taxaceae; genus Taxus; species Taxus chinensis. Next base: position 125,796,713 of record CM034146.1, read on the forward strand.
AAGCAAGAGGTATTTATATTTATAATTTTATTTTCTTACAATACCCGTAAAAGTTTTTTTTTTAAATTTAGATTATAATTTATATTTGCATTTTTTAGGGGTTGTTTTTTAGCATTTGCATCTACATTCACAATGTAATCAAGCATGTAGTTTTTAGGATTTTAAAAAATACATATTGCATAAGGTTTGGTTGTAAACGGTTACGTTTTTTTTTTAAATTACATTTTTATTTCTATTTTTAAATTTACATTATATTTGCATTTTTTAGGGGATTTTTTTTATCATTTGCATCTACATTCACTAATCATGCGTATAGTTTGTAGGATTTTAAAAAATGTATATTGCATAGGGTTTGGTTGTAAATGGTCACGTTTTTTTTTTAAATTACATTTTTATTTCTATTTTAAATTGTATATTATATTTGCATTTTTTAGGGGTTGTTTTTTTAGCATGTGCATCTACATTCATAATGCAATCATACATATAGTTTGTGGGATTTTAAAAAATGCATCTTGCATAGGGTTTGGTTGTAAAATTTAAATGGTTACATTTTTTTAATTACATTTTATTTCTAATTTAAAATTTATATTATATTTGCATTTTTAGGGGTTTTTTTTAGCATTTACATCTACATTCACAAAACAATCACGCACGTCGCATATAGTTTGTAGGATTTTAAAAAATGCATATTGGTTACATTTTTTTTAAATTAATTCATTACATAATCAATCAATCATATAGTTATGGTTTTTTATAATTCATTGCAGCAATCATCACCATGAGTTCTTCTTCTAAGTATGAGTATGAATCAAAGCATGAATCAGAGAAGGAGAGGGTTGAACATGAAGTTGAGATAGGTGGTCATGGAAGAGTTGGTGATGCCACAATGGGGGAAGAGTGGAGAAGGGATAGAAATTGTAGTGGTATTGGCAATTGGTAGTTCAGTTGGTAGTGATACTAAGTGCCCCTCTCAAATGTTGTCCAAATTTGTCATTGGACCATTTGATAAGAAGAAGCCATTGCAACAATTTACCCAAATAATTGATAACCCCACCTCCAAGTCTCCAGGGAGGAGCTAAGTATGGAAGTGCAACATATGTCCACTGACTTGGCATGGCAGTATCACTAGGACCAATGCACACTTGTTGCACCTTACAAGAAGGGGGGTTGGCAATTGTAAGGGAATTTCACTAGAGAAAAGAGTTGAGATGGTGAAAATATTCAATGGATATACTACAAACAATGTGCCAGAAGTTCATGGTTCTAATATTGACAAACATAGTAATACTCTGGCTGGTTTTAGTTTTGGAGTGTCAGAAGTGGAAATCAGATGGAAGAGAAAGGTTGTGGGGGCAGCCCCAAATTCAGTTGTTGACATGTTTGATTCAAAGGCAAGGGAAGAGGTAGATGATGGTATTGGGAAATTTTTCTATGTTGTTGGGATTTCATTTAATGTCACTCGCTCTCCTTATTACAAGGAGGATATGGCTAAGGTTGTAAAAGAAAGTACAAGTTATGTGCCTCCTGGAGACACAAAACTAAGGATGAAAATATTGGATAGAAACTATTCCAAGATTAATCTATTGATGGAGGAGATGAAGGTGACATGGGTGTCACATGGATGTAGCATTATCATGGATGGGTGGACGGATATTAGACGTCGTCCTCTCATCAATATCATTGTCTCTTGCAAGGATGGACCCTACTTCTTGAGAGTAATTGATTGTTATGGGAAGCGGAAAGATGCAGAGTTTTAATATCATATTTTGAAGAATGTCATTAAGGAGGTTAGACCTTCCAACATTCTAGAGGTTTTCACAGATGCAGCTTATGTGTGCAAAGCAGCAGGCAAGCTGGTGGAGTGGGAATATAGGCATATTTATTAGACTCCATGTTGTGTGCATGCCATGAATAATGAACTGAAAGACATAGGGAAGATTTTTTGGGTTAACCACATAGTGACTAAGGCCAGGGATGTGTAGAAGTTCATATGTAATCACCACACATCATTGGCACTTTTATGAAAATTTTCGAAGAAGGAATTTTTGAAACCAGTTAACACTAGCTTTGCATCTTATTTTATTTTGTTGGAGAGGATGTCTAAGTTGCAAGAGCCACTACAAATTATGATTATGACACAGGATTGGACTAGGTGGCATGAGTCCAAGATAGATGAAAGGAAAAGAGTGAAGGAAGTGGTGTTGTGGGAAACATTTTGGGTTGATATGAAATACATCATATCAATCATAGCTCCATTTTTTAGTGTCATCAAATATGGGGATTCTAATAGCCCAAATCTTGGTGAGATCTATGAGTGCATTGATAGCATGCTTGGGAAAATGAAGGCAAATATTTGAGTGAGGGACCCCACTTTGGAGTTCTATAATGAACATATACAACCCATTATTCAGCAGAGATGGGAGAAGTTGAACACTCCTCTTCATATGGTTGTGTATGCACTGAATCCCAAATGGTATTGGATGATGATGAGGTGAAGAAGGGCCTTATGAAGGCCTTCAAAAAAATGTACACTCCACAGGCAGCTTCACATATTAGAATGGATTGGCTTGGCTTTACTGAACTTGATGGGTACAAAACATCAGCAAAGGAAAACATGGTAACAATAGAACATGAGAAGCCAGTGAGTTGGTGGCGACTATATGGGCTTCCAAGACTGTTGCAACCACTTGGCATTCACCTCCTTTCCCAGAGCTCCTCTGCATCTGAGAGGAACTAGTCTACATATGGTTGGATACACTTTGTTAAGAGGAATAGGCTTACCTCTATGAGAGCGGAGAAGCTTGTTGTTGTATATAGTGCTTTGCATCTTATGGATCGCAAGACACCTGAGTACAAACAGACCCCAGCATTACGGTTAGATGTAGATCCTGAGGAGCCAAGGCAGGTTGAAGAGGACGATATTGTGCAATGGGGATTGATTGGGCTTACCTTTGAGGACGAGGATGCTAGTACCAGCGAGGAGGAGTTCATGGATATTATTTCAGATGTTGATTCTGATTTTTAGGCTGATACTTGTAGTTGTCCTCTTTTTTTGTAATATTGACTATAGGAAATTGTTTGTGTATTTGGATATGATATTAATTATATGAATATCAACTATTGTCACTTGATCAATCATAATTTAGAATGGTTTTACTTTTATATTTTATAATATATTTGAAATTTCAACTTGTCTCAAATTCAAAATTCAACTATGTATTATGAGTTTTCAATTTATGACATTAACATATTGATATTATAGTATCAAGGAATGTATTTGATGTTTATGAGTTCAAGTTCCACCTTATTTAAATCTCAAATGGTTTTATTTCAGCTTATTTATATAATTTAGTCACTATATCTTTATATTTTAAATATTTATATATTTTTTAATTAGCCGTCCCCAAAATTTAGAATAATGTTGTCATCCCAGAAACCCCGTCCCCCCGTCTCAAGTAACTATGGTTCAAAACCCCAAAATCCATTGTTCTAACAGATATCTTTGATGCCCTAACTGTAATAACTCTAAAACTTTCCCTTAAATTGTGCCTTCGCTTGAAAAATCTTACTGAAACTAAAATTATTTGTCTGAAAGCACAATTGTAAACCCTAGATCAAGTCACCTCTAAGGATTAATTCATCCCCTAACCTCGCTGCAATAGAGGGTTTTCATCCACACTACATATGGGAGTTGGATCAGAAGACCAAAACCACAAAATCACAATGTAATGTATGTAAAAATATGTCTTCAAATGATCTCTTTGCTCTCTTTTATAACTTTTCATGTCACCTTCCAAAATGAAAGAGTCTTAAAAGCAACTTTCCCCTTTTCTAATTCTTCATTGATATTGTTTTATTGAAAGTAACTTTTTATAACAATAAAATTTTAGCAAAAAGTTACTTTTTATAGTAAAAAAACATAAGTGTTTTTTATAAATTTACTTTTTGTACACTTAAGTTATATTATTAATATTTAACTTTATTTGAAAAAGGAGACATTACATTCTAGAACAAAAATTCTTTCATTTTATAAAATTTTCCCTCAAATAAATGTCCCAAAGGTGAAAATAAAAGGTACTGAGAATATTCTAGGGAGAATCAATCAAAGGTTGAGAAGAATCTAGATGTTTAAACCAAGGGAGATCAGACATCACATTAATGAGCAAAGAGAATAAGACATGTCCATATTGCTCAAAGAAAATCAAAATGGTCACAAAATTTTCTTGAAAACAAGCAAATTACAATCCAAATGAGAGCCCCAAGAAAATGCAAATGAAATCCAAAGAAGAAGAAGTATTTACACTTTCATGAAATTAGGAAAATGAAGAAGATTGTGACTGTATTTTTCTAATATATCTAAATATCACACAAGGAGACAATGGTGAAGCTTCATTTTCTTTGAACAGAGTTCTCAACTGAATGTCTAATATTTTCATAATTCATTGTTGAGAGTTCTCTACTTTCCAGAAGATGAAAAAATGGAGGAAAACCTATTTGGGAGCATCTCTTAATGTTTTCAGTTCACCACAAGAAACCAAAAGAGTTTGGATATTCTATCACAAATTACTCACAAAAAAGTCAATAATTCATCCCAAAATTATTAGCATTACAAAGCTCTCTAAATAAGCTTTCAATGCCAAGAATTATTGTTCTCAAAATAGATCTTCCAATCAAATGATATGGATGAAATACTAGAGCTCTAACACAAACCCAACAATTAAATTTGGAAAAAAAAAAATTTAAAATTGCAATTATAGTTCACTTACAATTTTGCCACTAGGCCAATTTTTGTGCCCTGATTGGTTGTGTAGTGCCACGTAGCAAATCTTTTTTTAATTTCACGCGAGGACTCTAACGTCGCTTTTCTACATGCTCTCCCAAGTTATGGAGTTATGAGATTGTTCCATACTATTTTAGGTTTATGGGAGTGCACCACACAAAACAATCTTGTATCTTCTCCCATGTAATTTCATGACCCTATGTACTTTCTTTGCTTCTTTCCAGAGGGTTATGACATATGTTATAATATCACAATTGTGTGTTATTAGCCACCTTCAACCTTTGTGGGCATTCACCAATCTCTACAATTGTAGGCTTAGGGGGTTATACAATCTCCTAATATTCAGGCTTGGAGGAGAGGAGAAAGTGGTTCTACATCTTAAATTGAGGGATGTATATAGCCATAAAAGTACCATAAATTTTGGAAAAAAAATATCGTTTAATAGATTTTGTTATTTAAAATTTAAAAAAATTCTTTTGAGCATTTATATTGTACGGAAAGTGGTTTTTAAGGTATTTAAATCAAGTAGTTTTCCATACAAATAAATTAAGGGTGAACCACTTGTGGGGAATTATGTCATGTATTTTTTTCCACTCATGTGGCATCATTTGATTTGGTGATTGTTTGATGTGACTCGATGTGACTCATTTTATTGACTATTTTTTTTTTCAAATTGTAAGTGAGAAATTGACATGTACTAGTCCTTGACTTTACATCTACCCTCACCATTATTGGTCCATGCTCCATGATTGGCTTCTCTCCCTTACTAGGTCAATTTCATGTTTGGAATATCAATGCCCATTGTTTAAGTTTGAAGGAAGGTTCATATTTTTCCCAATCTTGCACCATATCATCTAGATAAGAGTGAACCCTCTAGAGCAGGACCCAACAGTTCAGAATATGGAAATGTAGATGGCACATTTCTCTGGAAGGTGCAACTTGGTCTTTACGGTTTTTGTAAGGTGTAGTTTATTTGGTTTCGGTTTCATGAAATGAAAAACATTAACACTTAGCTAGATCATATTAGAAAGTTCCTCTCTTACCAAATGTGGTGTAGTCATCATAAATGCCACATGTGTCTCGCCATTTCCAGTTCGAGAACAACAATCAATGGAAATTGGGTATTGATTTATTTAAAAAAACATTAAATTACAAGTGTATTAGAGAGTATGAAGGAAACATGCTCAAAGAAAAATATGGTTGATTTTTTAACATGTTAAACAATCTGTTTTTTTTTTTTGTGGGAGTGATCTTCTCGTTAGGAAAATTTAAAAACCTTTTCTCACTATAATTTACCATCAAACTAAGGATTCATACGTGAAATTAATTTGTTAACAAACTAATTATTATCTTTAATGAAGGTTCATGTAGCAAGAAGATGAGTTAGAAAAAAACTATTACTCATTTCTCAAGTAAGATGAATTTTGAGATCAAAAATTAAACTTAGTTGCTTAAAAAAAATTTAAATAAAAGATAATTGTTGTTAGAGTAGGAATTTATCTTAGCTCATGTTCACCTAGGTACTTTATTTACCTTTATTGTATTTATCCTCACCCACTTATGTGTGTGAATATTTTTATTTATTTATTTAGATATTAGGGGGATATTATTTAGTTGTTAGGTATAGTTCTTTCCTTGATCTATGGTATTGACTAGATCCTTGATGTCTAGTTCTCTCCTAAATATATGGTCTTGACTAGTTCTTTGATGACTAGTTATTTCCTTGATTTATGGCTTGATCAATGACCTTGACTAGCTCTTAGATTGTTATTCCTTGTCTATATAAGCAAGGCCCATTCTCATTGTATTTCATTAAGTTCCATAATAATATATGATATTGTTGCTCATTTGTTTGCAAAGGTTTTGGTAAAGTTATTCTGGTGAATTTTTTTCATCTTATTGATCGTTGTGTTTGATAAGCATCTGATTTCTTGTCTTGGTACCATCTGGTTATTGTTCCTTTTATAGTATCAAAGCAAGAGATTGTTGTTGATCCATCTGTAAGTTTCATTTTGTAAACATTTTTTTGTATATTCATATATTCAAATTTTCTATGTATATTTTTGTTGCATGCATTTTTATGCAAAACAGAGGCTTCCCTTGGATCCGAAAGGTGGTAAAACCCTAAGATCGATTGTAAAATCGACCATTTCTGGAGGCAGTCATTTTTTTGGTTTTTCTGTTGTTGCAGAGAAACACACTGGTTTGCCTTAAGATTCGTGTCAGAAAGGGAAACAAACCCAAGAAATCAATTTCTAGGTTTTTTTAGGTTTTTAGAGATCCGCTCAGGGTATTTTTCCTTTTACGGCAAAGTATTTTCGGGAGGCGTGTAGCAGACTATTTCTAGTAGGACGTTTCTTTCCTTTTTTGACAGGGGTCCGCGGGCTGCTATGAACGATTTGCTATTTCAGAAAATTCCACACACTGCTATTTTCGGAAACGCAGGTCATTGTCCTACATAGTCCAGAAATAGCAAGTTTTACCAAAAGAAACAATTAGATGTGACTTCCTCGAAAACAAGCGACACCCCCCATAATGAGTATCCTTAGCCCACTAGTCATATGAAATCCTTAGCCCCTGGTCATACGAGGGCTTAAAGCTTGTGATTCCTACTAGTATGTGCTTAAATCTAGTCCCCTTTCATTTTATTTGTGTGGTGAAGGATTAAGAGCATTTTATTTTGTTTTAGTGACAACTAAAATAAATAGCAGGGCATAAACTTGTAAAGCTTGTATCTTTTGATCGAGTAACTCGGATTTGAGTGTCATCTTTTAGTAAAAGTGTTTGTTTTTTTGTGATCTTTCTATTAGAAATATTTATTTTGAGAATCACACTATAATTATAAAGTTTCATATTCTAGCACGCACTCATTATAAAGTGACAAAATCTAGGGGGGTCTTGTTGCATTGCTTGGCGGTCTTGTTACATTACTTGGTTCTTGTATTTTTTTTGGTGAGTTTTGTAGGATGGTGTCTTTATCCACTTCTACATTAGATCATGTTGAGCCTTTAACAACACATAATTACCACGCATTTGGAAACCAAGAATGGAAACAATCATCAAGCGAAAAGGATTATGGGCTTTAAACTTTTTCTAGTACAACTAGTGTTCACTAGAGAATATGAGAAATTTTAGTACCAATGCAAATTTGATGAGTGTATGGGTTTGATAGGAACTTATATAAGTGACAGTCTTTTGTTTCATTTAGAAAAATGTGACACTCCTTTCAAAATATGAGAAAAAATAGAGGATTTATTTGGTAAATTGGATCATATGAGAGCCATGCAACTTGAAATTGAAATCACCTCTCTTAATCCTAAAGATTTTCCAGCAATTATAGACTATCTTACCGAGTTCAAGAATTTGTTGACACAGTTGAAGGGGAGTGGAAGAGAGAAGAAAAATGAAGAGTGTGTTTATTTAATTCTATCCAAGTTGAGAGAACCATTCCAAATATTTTCTTCTACCTTTTTCTCTAACATGGATGCCTTAGGTGACACATTCAAAATGTCTGACTTGGAAAATTTTTATGAAAGACTTACTAGGGAAGAATCCAAATTATCTCACCTTGAGTCTTCCACCTCTCAAAAAGCATTAGTTGCATCCAATCCTAAGGGAAAGGGAAAACCAAAAATTAAAACCAAATTCACCCTTTCTCCATCTCAAAGTGCTCCTAAACCCAACGAAAACAACTCTAAACCCAATGAGTCTTCTAAATCCAATAATAAGTCTAGCTTTTCATGCTCTTTTTGTGGGGCTATTGGTCATGAAGAACATAGGTGTTATAAGAGAATGCAAGCCTTGAAGGATGCAGTCAAGAAACACAATATTTCTATCTCCACTCCACCTCCTTCTAATCACCATGGCAAAGCACTTAATGTTGTTGGGAGATCTCAGTCACCACATGCAGACAATTGGGTTATAGAAATTGGTGTTTCTCATCACATGAGTTCTTCCAAGGATTCTTTTGTTTCTCTAGGTTTGAGTTCTACGTCCAAAATTGAGGTTGGAGATTCTTCACTTCTTTCTGTTAAAGGAAAATGTGACATACACCTTAATGGTGATAGTATTTAAGATGCACTCTATGTTCCTAACATCACCACAAATTTTCTTTCTGTATATCAAAATTTTCATTCTGGTCAAGGAAAAACATTGAATTTTACACCACATTGAGTAGAAGTACAAATTTTTTGGAGCCTCATTCACTTGTTTCTCAAGATATTGTTGATCATAGTTCTAGACTATATCACTTTGAGGATTTTGATGACACTTCCTCTATAGGGACGGGATTGGTTTCTCATGCCGATTCAGAGAGTAAGATTTGGCATGAAATATTAGACATCTCAATTACATATATTTGAAGGAGTTGAGCACTCATGGTATGGTAGATGGTCTTACTAGAATTTCTTGTCTTGAGGAAATTTTCTTTGGCTGTGCATTAGGGAAACAACACTAAGATCCATTTCCTAAGAATTTTTCTAAGGGAGTTTCTTCACCACTTGAGCTTGTGCATAGTTACTTGATGGTTTTTCCTACCCCTCTTTCAATGGAGCTAAGTATGCACTTAATTTTATTGATAATTTCTCGAGACGTACTTGATTTTATTTTATCAAGTACAAAAGTGATATTTTTTTCACACTTCAAAGTTTTCAAGGCTTTGGTCGAGAAACAATCTTCTAGTTGCATAAAGAACCTTTGCACTGATAATGGGGGGAGTACTTCAGTAATGATTTTTCTAAATTTTTGGCAACTCAAGGCATTATTCACCAGCATTTTGTTCCTCATACTCCACAACATAATGGCTTAGTAGAAAGGAAGAATCACACTTTGAAGTAAATGGCTAACTGTATGATGCATTCTATAGATTTACCTCCTATCTACTGGGAAGAAGTAGTTAATTGTGCTAACTACATTCAGAATTGCACACCACACAGAGCACTCGAGCATTTGACTCTAGAGAAAGTTTTGTCCAACACTAAGCTGGATGTCTCATTTTTTTGAGTCTTTGAGAGCCATGTTTGAGCCTTTGTGCTAAAGAAGACAAGGAAAGCCTTGGATAAGAAGAGAAACCCCTTGATCTTTATAGGGTATTGTGAGGACATGAGAGCTTATCACCTTTTAGATATTGATACTCATGACATTATTTTTTAAATACATGTTCAATTTGATGAGCACTTCAGTCCTCGTGATTCTTCATTTTCTTCCATGTCTCCATTATCTCATGTTGAGGATCCTTTATTTGAGGAGGTTATAGATGTCATTGAGGATCCTATTCCCACTGATGTTGTCATTATGCCTAAGTGGGCTCATACTACAGTTTTCGAGGAAACACCTTTCATACAAGATCTTCCACCCACTAGGAATCATGACGCACATTCTACAGGTTTTGGACTTTTGTGTCAGGCAGTTTCTAAGGATCCAAAGTATTTTTTGATAGGCTCGTGGGATACAAGAGTGAGATGATGCGATGACATAGTTGAGTATTCTTATTTGATGAATAATCATACTTGGGATTTGGTATCTCTTCCTAAAGGAAGAAATATGGTAAGGTGTAAGTGAGTATACCGAACTAAATACCCAGCTGATGGGTCCATTGATAAGTATAAGGCTCATCTTGTTGCAAAGGTTCTTTCACAAGTTGAAGGTATTGATTACTCTGAGACTTTTGTACCCATTGCTAAGATGGATTATGTACGCATTGTACTTGTTATTGCTGTATCACAGGGGTGGCCCGTATACTAGATGGATGTGAAGAGTGTCCTTCTTACATGGAGATTTACAAGAGGAAATATACATGGAAAAACCTGCTGAATCTGTTCAGGATTTTTCTCTAGTTTGTAGGCTCTGAAAGGTCTCTCTACGGTCTCAAACAAGCCCCTCGGGCTTGGTATGAGAAGATGCATTCTTTTCTTCTATCTACTGGTTTTGTTTGTTGTCACTCCGATCATAAAGTATATCTTTAGCATGTTGGTGAGGATATTATTATACTTGTCTTGTATGTTGATGATTTGTTACTTACTGGCAGCGTCTTCCTCCTACATTTAGACTATTTATAGGGATCTTTCTACACAGTTTGACATGACAAGATCTTGGGTTATTGCATTATTTCCTTGGTTTGCAGATTTCTCAGATACATTCAGGGATTCATTTGAGTCAGCAAAAGTACACCCATGATCTTCTTCAACGCTTTGATATGGATGATTACAAGCCAATTCCATCTCCTTTTCAGTATGGGGTTACTCTTACATCCACATGTACCACTCCACTTTCTGATCCTACTTTGTATAGGTAGTTGATTGGAAGTCTCGTGTACTTGACCCATACTCACCTTGAAATTTCATTTACAGTAGGGTTTGTATCTTAGTCTGCACATTCTCCTCATAGTAGTCACTGGACAGGTTACTAAAAGGATTTTACGCTATTTGCAGGGCACTTCCCAATTTGACCTAAACTACACTAGGGGTTATACTTAGTTGGTTAGATATACAGATTCAGATTGGGAAGGTTTTATTGATGACAAACGTTCCACTTCTGGATATCTTTTTTGTTCTTGGTTCTTCTCCAGTTGTTTGGGAGTGCAAAAAGCAATAAGCTATTACACTTTCATCTTCAGAGCCAGAGTACAGATGCAGCAGTTATAGTGAGTTAGCAAAGTTCTTTAGCTTTCGACAGTTATTGACAGAGTTTGGATTCCTACAGGATTCACCGACTGTACTTTGGTGTGACAATCAGAGTGCCATTCACATTTCTTGCAACCCAATTGAGCACCAATATACCAAGCATATTGAGATACACATCCACTTCATTCGTCAGCACATTTAGGATGAAGTTCTTTGCTTAGAGTACCTTCCGAATTAGCAGCAGGTTGCAGACATCTTTACGAAGCCTTTTGCATCACCTCTCTACCTTGAGTTGCGCAGAATGCTTGGGGTTTCAGAATTTGTTTTTGGGGGTGTTCGTGAGAACATCTTCCTTATTATTCTTCTTTCTATTTCCTTCTAGCAGGATTCTTTCCTTCTTTTGGTTTGATATTTCTTCATGGATATATTGTACATGAGTACCTCATCAAGACTAGTTTTCGGGACTCATACTGTGGACATGTCACTTCTATTTTGGCCCCTAGCTTCACTTGAGGGGGTGTTAGAGTAGGTATTTACTTTAGCTCATGTTCACCTAGGTACTTTATTCACCGAATGTACTTTGGTGTGACAACCAAAGTGTAATTCACATTTCTCGTAACCCAGTTGAGCACCAGCAAACCAAGCATATTGAGATACACATCCACTTCATTTGTCAGCACATTCAAGATGGAGTTATTTGCTTGGAATACATTCTGACTCAGTAGCAGGTTGCAGACATCTTTACGAAGCCTTTTGCATCACCTCACTACCTTGAGTTGCGCAGAATGCTTGGGGTTTCGGAATTTGTTTTTGGGGGTGTTCGTGAGAACATCTTCCTTATTATTCTTCTTTCTATTTCCTTCTAGCAGGATTCTTTCCTTCTTTTGGTTCGATATTTCTTCATGGATATATTGTGCATGAGTACCTCATCAAGACTAGTTTTTGGGACTCATACTGTGAACATGTCACTTCTATTTTGGCCCCTAGCTTCACTTGAGGGGGTGTTAGAGTAGGTATTTACTTTAGTTCATGTTCACCTAGGTACTTTATTTACCTTTATTGTATTCATCCTCACTTACTTATGTGTGTGGATATTTCTTTTTATTTATTTAGATATTAGGAGGATATTACCTAGTTGTTAGATATAGTTTTTTCCTTGATCTATGCTATTGACTAGTTCTTTCCTTGATATATGGTATTGACTACATCATTGATGTCTAGTTCTCTCCTAAATCTATGGTCTTCATTAGTTCTTTGATGACTAGTTATTTCCTTGATTTATGGCTTGATCTACGACCTTGACTGGCTCTTAGATTGTTAATCCTTGCATATATAAGCAAGGCTCATCCTCATTGTATTTCATTGAGTTCCATAGTAATATATGATATTGTTGCTCATTTTTTGCAAAGGTTTTGGTAAAGTTATTTTTGTGAATTGCTTTCATCTTATTGATCGTGGTGTTTGACTAGCATCTAAGTTCTTGGCTTGGTACAATCTAGTTATTGTTCCTTTTAATTGTAAAATCCAATATAATTTTGGAGAAAAGAAAAATAAGGAGAATTCTATTTCATGAACCAATCTAGTATAAAATTGTGAGCTTGGTCAAATTTATAATGTATTTTTCTCTTTTTAATTTGGACTCAAATATAAAGATAGATAATAAAAATTGAATTAAATAGAATTTAATAAATTAAAATTCTATCAAATTAAAATTTTCAAACTATTTCTAGCAAGCCATTAAAAAAAGAATAATATACCAAATCAAACAACGTTTGATTAGAAACTCAACTTCAAAATTCAATTAAAATTATTTTAAATTTAAATTCAAGACAAATAGCTTATCATTCCTTTCCATCTTTAGATGTTTATTAAAAAAATTAAATTCTTCAATTTAAAAAAACTTGAATTTCTTGTTTAATGTCAAAATTGGATAGATTGGGGTTTTGTGAAGAAAAACTACAATTTACCATCATAAATATCAATTGAACTATAATCTATGATTAATATTTTTAATAAAAGAAAAGTGAAAGTAATGTGAAAACAAAATTTAACTTAATTAAAAAAGTGAGAAAATAATGTGAATGTAAAATTTAACTATAATCAAAAATTAAAATTATCTATTAAAAAAGTTAAATAGGAAAAATTGATAAAGGCCAGTAATTTATGGAGTTATCTTTAATTAAATTTATAATATATCTTCATTTAAAATTATTTATAATTTAATATTGAAGAAACCATTTCTATCAAAACATTGAGAAAAGAATAATATAAAAAAAAAAAAACTTTAGAACCTCAACTACAGAATGGAGTTATCAAATATATGTATGTTAAATTTAACTACAAGATATAATTTATTGAAATGAATATATACACACAAAAAGTGTCTTTTACAAACCCTTATTTTTTCTTACAAAGGATGTATATCTTATATAATGGGGGGTAATGTTTTACAAAGGGCATACTTTACAGTAATAAATTAAAAATCTACATTGATTATTTTTAATTTATTATTATTTGTAAATTTAATAATTTAATAAACTAGCAATTGTATGTGTATAATGCAATGTGAACACCGAATGGTATATGTTATTAGATTTAGAAAGATGGTTATAACTTTTGTAGTTGATGTTGATAAGGGGTGTGATTGACAATACTGATTTTCTATTAATGCCAAAACAAATGTTGCAAAATACATTAGAAGGGATGTTAGATAATAGTTAGGTGTGTAATAATTGAATACAAATGCAAGTGAGGCATGTAAGTTTGCTAATACTCACTCTCAAGAATGTAGTGAATGTGAAGTGTTGTTGTCAAAGTAGATTGAAAGAATGACTAAGTGCTTTAACATATTATCTCTCCATGAAACTAAAATGAGACAGAATATGCAATCATATATAAACAAATCTGAAATGGTTATGGTACATTCCAAATTACTTTATTACCTCAATGAGATTGAGAGCATCATTGTTAGAGCTATTTTGTGCATATCTTACAATCATAGAATTCCATGAGACCACATTTCTTTGAGGCATTTTGCAAACAAAAAATGGTATATGTTATTTGTATTAGAGGGATAGTTTTTATTTTTGCAGTTGTGTTTGTTTAAACTATGGATGATTGATTTTGTATGTGTAGAAAAAAAAAGTGATTGTTATCCCAAATTCTCCCCCCAGCAAATTTATTCAAGAAAACTCCTACACATAAGGAAATTATGAAGGAAACAACTCAGACCTATGAGCTCACATTCCAAGACGACAAATCGGTTACAGGTGGGCTCGAAAAAAAAGGAGTAGTGTCGCAGAGAATCTAGGAGCAAGAAGGAAAAGAAGCGGTGAAGATCCAAAGTCTTCGGGCTCAAAACAGTTCAAAAAGAGTCCAAGAATCAAATAAATATGGAAGAGCCAGCAGAGAGAATCACGTGTCCTAGCGGTGCTTCTCCAAAGATGAATCCATAAAGGGAGGCTCAAACAAGCCCCGCATCTCCACGTGTCCCATATTAAAGGGGACGCAGTTCTTCAAAAAAAATTCTTTCCCATTTGTACAAATTCGATAAAAACTTTGAAATATTGCAAATCTTACACCTTTGGAAATGTCTCGACATCCTCTACATCATGGAAAGATAAAAAGTCTTTTTTTTGGGCCCTGGTAGGTGAAAAATGAAGAAAACATCTTCGGGCATTTAATGAAGGATCTTCTTGCTCTTCAACTACCAAATCTGATTCGATTCAATCCGCTGGGGAACCAGAAGCAACATATTGTGGGCGGATTTGTAGAAGGCACTGATATTCAGTGGTTGAACTTTTGAAGCAAGATTCAATGCATATCTCAAGGTGGTTGAAACAAGATTCGACTTTTCCCTCTTCTCTCTCTTTTCTTTCTATATATACTGTAACACTTCTCATTTGAGAAGGAGAGATATTATGGGCATAGAGAAACTCTGTCAAATTTGTTTCTCGATGCCATTTTTGAGCAGGGAACCTTCTCCTATGCCTGGAAAATGTATTTGTGCCTCTATTTTAGAAATGTAATGGTCTGTGCACTTTTTAGAGCTATAAAAACATTTTTTTGTGGTGTTCTTCAACCCTTTGCACCGTTTTGTTGTTTATCTGTGCCTCACCCTTCCAGATTTGTTTTTCTATGCATGTATTTCACATTTACAGGTGCAGGATGTTGTGTTTCATGGATTTTAATGGATGATTTGTTGATCTTGGTCGTGTCACTTCTGTCTGACCTCTCTCATCTCCATTTTTTCTGTTTCTTTCTCTCTCAATGGAATATCTTGCTTCCTTTTCTAGTGTATCACCCCTTTAGTGTAGGCTCTGTTTTTTCCCTCTTTCTCTCTCCTTGGTTCCTTGGAATGGTTAGATTAGGATTAGATTAGCTTGCTTGCACTGGAATAGCTTATGGCAAGTATTTTAGGAAGAGGAACCATCCTTCTCTGGAGGATCATTCCCATTTGCAAGTCCCATAGCTTGGGGAATGATCCAATGTTATGAAAATCACACCAAATGACTCTTCCTTAGAAAGGAAGATCCATAACTCATTTGGGGGTGTTGTGATTTTTCACTAACATTTTTGGCATGCCTGATGGGATAGGTCTGAAGCACCTTATCACTTCACTTCATCAGGTTCGATGTGCTCTTGGTGAATATTTCAGCCTTTGGAGGCACTTTCAAGCACATCTGGTGACTCCATCTAGTCAACAACCCATCCTCTGAGTTGCAGACCTTCTTCCCATCCATTTCCACCCATTATTTCTTCCATCTCCTTCATCTTCTTCAATCCCATGAAGTTGTGTAATCATGACTTCTTTCCCACCATGGAATTCTCATTTACAGCAAATGAACTATTTCCCTTCATCCCCACAGTTTTTAAATCCTCCTCCAAATCAGTTTTATAAGCCCCATTATCCCGAAAATGAATACAACCCCCTTTCTTCTAATCAAAATGTTTATGAAGAATAGGTTTATGCAGATGATGGTGGAAACTCCTTGGCCAAAGATGATTTTGAGAGGCAGATGCAAAAGATTGAGATGGACATGATGTAGCTCAGATTCAAGTGCTCCATAATGGTAGTTGAAGTTGGCTACAAGGCCCCTTGTCCATGGGTCAGCTCTATACCAGGATGGTTTAGTGCCCAACACAAGTTGCACCTCATCATTGAGATGTTGCCCCAGATTACAGAGTGGGCAGAAGGAATGGAGGCTCAAAAATCTAGTGTGTGTTGCATAATTTCTGCGTCCATCCTCACATTTTCTTCCAAGTCCCCTTTGCCTAGTTGTACCAGAAATGAATAGCCCCCTACCAACGTGCCTTCCCCAACCAACATCATCATATTCGATAACTGCATGACAGTTGAAGAATGATGTGACTCATACGAGTCCACTTAGGAAGAGGAAATCATACAGGTGTCTATTCTAGATGAAAATTAGTTAGCTCCAGAGGGCATGGTTCTGGAGGAGAACCATATGGTTTCAAAGGCAACAAGTGCAGAGCAAGCCATAGAAGAACATTCAGTTCTTCCTCCCACTTCATCCCCTTAAAACTCTAATGTCAAAGAAGATTTTGAGCTTTCAAACTTCATGTTTAAAGATCAAGGGAACCATGGTGATAAAATTGCATATTTGAAGGACACTATGGAGTAGGTCAAACACATGCAGCATGACAACGAGGAGTTATATTATCTGTCTGAATTGGAGGATTGTCTTGATGGAGGGGAGGCCGAGGAGATCACATCATTTTCTCCTCCATCATTTTCCTTCAAAGAACATGAGTCTGCTACCATGGAGGAGAATATCTAAGGACAACAACCTGCATCTCACAACGGCCCTCAGGAACCAAGGTTGGAGGATCTTAATCTTCCATGTTCTTCTCAGGAGGAGGAAGGAAAAAGTGAAGGCCCCATCTCTCCCACACCATCAACTCAAGAAGGTCCACAGGAAGACTCCATTCTCAAAGTCAAAATTCAGAGTAACAGGCACATCCATCTAATCTGACTGTGCCCAATCAAGTACTTGGCTTCATTAGAGCCAAGGGAGAAGTCAAAACTAGTCATGCCCTCTCTAGGGCATGACGATGATGACCAAAGTACCAAGGATCAGCTACAATACCTCGGGGAACCAAGTGAGCAGCTGATTAAAAAGGTATTTATTTTGTTTCTAGAGTATACCTTGATGGAGGGAATGGAGAAACAATTTGCAGTTAGCCTTCCACTCCTAATAACAACCATGTTTAGCTCCAAATCATTTGCATGGCTGCCAATTTTGAGGAAAGGAAACTATTTTACACATACATTTGTTGGGTTTGTTTAGCTCACCTTTTCTCCTAGCTAGCATAAAGTAGGTAGGCTTGCTTTCAGTAGAAGAAGTTATTTTCACACTCTGCATGTTCTACGTAGAGCATGTATGATTTCCATTTTTGTACATAGTGTTGTTGTGGAGTTTTGTTGCTCTCATGCAGTGTTTGGACTTGGCATTTGGTCAAGTTCAACTCCAAGTTTAGTGGGTTTCCCAGTGCCTCAGGGGTCATAGTTTCAGAGTTTAGATCAGAATCATTTTATCAGGCTTCACTCCATGCCCAATGGATGCTCCAAGGCCACTGGTCTCTTCATCTAGCAGGAAGATGTCCCCATGAGTCGCCAAATTGTTATCCCAAATTCACCCCCTGGTAAATTTGGTCAAGACAACTCTTGCACATAAGGAAATTATGAAGGAAACAACTCAGACCCATCAGCTCACATTCCAAGATGAAAAATAGGTTACATATGGGCTCAGAAATGGAGTGGTGTTGCAGAGAAGCCAAGAGCAAGAAGGAAAAGAAGCGGTAAAGATCCAAAGTCTTCAGGCTCAAAACAATTCTGAAAGAGTCCAAGAATCAACTAAGTATGGAAGAGCCAGCTGAAAGAGCCACGTGTCCTAGTGGTGCTTCTCCAAATATGAATCCATAAAGGGAGGCTCAAACAAGCCCCACATCTCCACATGTCCCATATTAAAGGGGACCCAGTTCTTCAAATTTTTTTCCTGCCCATTTGTATGGATTCAATATAAACTTAGAAATATTGCAAATCTTACACCGTTGGAAACGTCTCGACGTCCTCTATGCCATGGAAAGATTAAAAAATCAATTTTTTGGGCCATGGTAGGTGAAAATGGAGAAAATGTCTTCAGGCCTTTAATGAAGGATCTTCTTGCTCTTGAACTACCAAATTTGATTCGATTTGATCCACTGGGGAACTAGAAGCGACATATTGTGGGCAGATTTGCAGAAGGCACTGATATTCACTGGTTGAACTTTCAAAGCAGGAATCAATGCATATCCCGGGGTGGTTGAAACAAGATTCGTCTTTTCCCTGTTCTCTCTTATTTCTTTCTATATATACTGTAACACTTCTCGTTTGAGATGGAGAGACATTCTGGGCATAGAGAAACTCTGTCAAATTTGTTTCTCAATGCCATTTTTTAGCATCAAACCTTCTCCCATGCCTAGAAAATGTACTTGTGCCTCTATTTTAGAGATGTAATGGTCTGTGCACCTTCTAAAGCAATAAAAACATGTTTTTGTGGTGTTCTTCAACCCTTTGCATTGTTTTGTTGTTTCTCTGTTCCTCTCCCTTCCAAATTTGTTTTTATGTGCATGTATTTCACATTTACAGGTACATGATGTTATATTTCATGGAATTTAATGGAAAATTTGAAGATTTAGGCCATGTTACTTCTCTTTGACCTCCCTCATCTCCATTTTTTATGTTTCTTTCTCCCTCAACAAAATATCTCGCTTCCTTTGTTGGTGTATCACCGCTTTAGTGTAGGCTCTATTTTTTTCCTTTTTCTCTCTCCTTGGTTCCTTGGAATGGTTAGATTATGTTAGATTTAGTTTTCCTGCACTGGAGTAGCTCGTTGCAGGTAGTTTAGGAATAGGAACCAGCCTTCTCTAGAGATATTTCCCACTTTTGCAAGGTCCCACACCTTGGGGAAAGTTCAATGTTATGCAATCACACCAAATGAGTCTACCTTAGAAAAGTAGATTTTTAGAACTCATTTGGGGGTGCTGTGATTTCACACTAACAATGATATAATGTACAAAGCTTTGGATGGAAACAACTATAAATTACATTGCTCTTTTTCAGTATTTTAAAATTTTAGGTATTTGTGTGTAAATGAAGACATTAAAAAGGTGTTGTTGTTGGTTAACATAAAGAAATGGGCAACAATAAAAAGGAAAAATCGAATATGTATGTTGAAAAGTGTAATTTTGTAATTGTAGATATTGTTGAGTTGTGGAGCTCAATTACTTTAGTTTAGTTTGAAATGTGAAATTTACTGGAAAATACAGTTTCCGTCATTGGTTAGGGGGAACCAGCATCGGTCACCCAGGACTGGCATCGGTCAGGCAAGGAGGAACCGGCATTGGTTAGGGATAGCCAATGTCGGTTACATGTGCAAGGAAGTTCTAATTAACTCTCAGGAATTAGATCTATTTTTAGCATTAAATTATATATATTGATTGTAATTGCATGGCTGAGCTCCCTAAGTCTATAAATGACTATATAATCATAAAATATATGGTTTAGAAGTATGTATTAACAAGAATTACGAAGAACTTGAAAAAAAAGGTTGGTGAGAGAGAGAATTCTTGGTGATGAAGTAAAAAGCTTGAGAGAAATAAAGTATTGTACATCTGAGAGGAGTGGAAGATTGTAAATATTCATTGTATATCTTGTCAAAGCTTTCGATAATAGATTGTCTTGTTTCTTGATGGACATAGCCCACATTGGGTGAACCATGTTAAATCTGGTGTTGATTTATGTCTCTTGTTTTGTATATTTCTTTTGGTAGAATATCTTCTTTTATTTGCATGTATGCTTAGATCTGATATATTATTTTTACAACCAGTGTGCTAACCCCAACAACTAGTATCAGAGCTTTGATTGGGGGTTTTGTGTGTTAACAAATTTACTCACATATGGTTTTCTGATTAAGTGGGAGCTACAGCAATGGCAGAAGAAAACAAATACAAGGTAGAGAAGTTTGATGGTCGAAATTATCAATTATAGAAGATGTAAATTGAGGATTATCTGTATCAAAGAGATTTGTAATTTTCGTTGAATGAGAAGTCTAGACCTACAAAGATGACTGATGAAGAATGGAATATTATTGACAGAAAGGCTTTGGGATCTATAAGATTGAGCCTAGTAGCATCTGTGGCTTCTAATATTACAGAAGTGACTTCTACGGTAGAGTTAATGAAATCTCTTGCTAATTTATTTGAAAAACCTAGTGCTTCAAATAAATTTTATTTGATGAAGAAAATATTTAGTTCTAAGATGTGTGAAGGTGGATCTACATCTATTCATTTGAATGATTTTTGATCTATTGTAAATTAGTTAAAACTAGTTGAAATACCATTTGCTAATGAAGTAAAAGCACTCTTATTCTTATGTTCTTTTCCTGATAGTTGGGATAACTTGGTAATGGTTATTAGTAATACAGCATCTGCTAATAATATTTTGAAGTTTGATGATGTGGTTAGTATAATCTTGAATGAAGAAATTCACAGGAAGAGTACAGAGGAATCATCATCTGGAAATACTTTGAATGTAGAAAGCAGGGGCAGGAAGAAGGAGAGATACAAGAGTAAGAGTAATCGGAAATTAAAGTCAAGGGATAGCAGATCTAAATCAAAAAGTAAGGAAATTACTTGTTGTAAATGTGGAAAGAAAAGAGATGCAAAGAAATATTGTTGGTCAAAGTGTAGACACCTATTTTTGGTATAGCACCCCTCCATCATCTCATGTTCATGCAATTTCCTATCTCACCTTTATTTTTCCTAAATTTCAATAAACCTCATCATCTATTCAACCAAATTTAATTAATTATTAAATGGGCTCCATATAAACCCATTTAATAATTGACTTTTTGGCATTATCCCCCATCTCTCACAAATTATTCAATCCATGGGTATTAATATACCCATCTGACACCCCTTTCTAAATGGAATCTATCATCTCACCTACCATGTCAATCATGCTCCCCACTCCATCTAATAATTCAAACCATGGTCCCCATGTGATCACATCATATCTCTTAACTTGGGTTACTCTACCCAACCCCGGTTACTTGTTAACCCCAATCTAACCTCACATCCAAGCTATAAATATGGGTTTTCCCCCATATTTTGGGGAGGACCTGAAGGACCGATATATTTTTCAAGAAGACCTGGAGAGACCTAGGCCCAGAGAAGAGAAGAAAGATCTTAATTAAGTTCTGCAAGTTTGAGGGAGAAATCTTTGCCATGGTTCGTTATCTTACCATCTTGATGCCTGGTTCATCTCCATAGCAGAGCACAAGCTAAGTTCCCTCGTCATTTTAGTTACTTGTCATTTTATATTCTATTATTTTTGTATGATAACTACTGTTCATGATCTATTATTATCTTGTCTGACATGGGGGTTGACATCCTCCAAGGGAGTTAATATCCTCTTGGAACCGGCGTTGTCCGGCAACCCCCGCATATTGTGATCTAATCTTATCTGTTTCAGTTTTGTAGATCTAGCTTCTTTATATCATGCATCTATCTTCTTTGCGCCTGTAGATCCACATCTGCATCTGAGGTCCTAAGCCCTCCATCATTCAAAGTTGTTGGTGGCTCCCAGTATCGGCCTTCACCCCACTCAAGAATGAAGTTTCCTGTACAACATTTTGGCATGCCCGGTGGGACTAGATTTGGTCATTTCTTTTGTTATTTTACTCATCTTTTCTAACTTGCTTGTTTGCAATATCTTAGTATTTGTCAATTTTAGGTCAGTACGGTCACTCAAAATCACCAGGAGGTACATACTCTTCTTTTTTTGTTGACATCTACCCACATGGGGAACAAATATGGAAATTGATCTTATTTTTTTGGCTTCTGCTCTCAGTCTTAACCTTATAATTAATATATATTTTGCTTTCAACAAAATCACATTTTTCAACCTGTGTTTACAGTAAACACGATGTATATATAGATCCTGCCATTTGTACATTAAACACGATATATAATATTTTATTGTTATTATATTTTGATCTTATATATCTAAGATCTTAAGTTTACATCTTTATTTATTTATTTAAATTAAAAAAAAAATTTAAAAAATTATTATCCTAGATTAAAATTTTTACCTATCTACTTGCTTCCCTAACCAAGCTCCCAACTCCCATTGGATCTCTCCCACTCACTCATCTCCTAGCTCAGCCATTCTATCTTGATCTTCCATTCCCATAGAATTATCCCCACGCCAATCTTTACATTAACTCCTGCCTAATTGTCTTCTTTCCCTCCACTATGCTTCATCTACAAGCTCAGCTTGACATCCTCCTCTGCCCGAGCTCCATCCTCCACACCCCACTCCACACGAATCGAATTCTCACACTTCATCATGTATACACCTTGCTCTTCTACCTGAGCTCCCATATCCTTCACATAGCTCTGCCTCAGCTCTATCCTCAAGTCACATGACCACCATCTCACCCCACCATGTTTTTCACTCAACTCCCATGCCTACGCTTCACTCTACTCACATGTCCACCAACTCCCTACCTCCTGCTCTGCTCCTCATCTCCCTTCTATCCCACTCCTCCTTTTCCTGAGCTCCCATATCCTCCACCACACACCAAGCCACCCACTACTCCCTCCACTGTGTTGTTCTCACCCCCCACAGCTCCTTTTGACCGAGCCACTTGGTGCTTCCATCCATGATCCGTCCTTGACTCACTCCCTCACTCACCTTTCAAACGCATCTAAAGTATGGTACGAAAGAAAAACGATTCAAATTTTATCCACTCAAACTCATAAACCTTCAATGTCTTATGCGTCCAATTATTTCTAGCTCAATTTTAGATCCACACAGGTGACTGTAAAGTTTTTTTTATTGGTGATTGATTTACAATTCTAAGTCAACATCTACGCTGAATCATAGGATTCCAATGCTTAATGCTTCTAACCGTTTCTAGCTCAGTTTCCCATTCACAATCTCCTTATAGTATGTGGCTTACAATTCTATAAACAGTGTGGGTAACACCATAGCTAATTAGGTATATATTTCTCATTTATATTTTCTTTGGTTCTTATTATGTCCTCAAGCATGTGAAGAGCCACGTCCATGTGTAATACGACCAACCAATATCCCCAGTCAACCAAGATTTCCCGTGAGGATAAGTGAATAAATGATTTCGATGTGTAACGTTTCCAACTATTTCCAGTTCGATATCACATTCATGCTTGGAATTCAAATTACGTGTGCCTGGAAAATAAATATTTGTTAACGGCCTAACTATTTAATGTAGTCGTAAATTCCTTAAACAATTTATAGTTTTCAAGTGATTTATTTATATAAATATCGGTAAGTTGTATATTTGTATGTATTTTATACATATTTTATAGAAAACTACTCAAAAAAATATACGGTTTTCTACATTTTGTACGTGTTTTATATATATTTAGGGGGTGTCTTGATTCGGTTAAAATCACAAAAAAAAAATATCCTACAGCCTGTCAATATCCAGGCTTGAATTGATTCTAATTCACGCTAACTTAATGGGTAGTGACTCTAAAGTCTCTTTTTAGCAATTGACTTACCATTCTTTACAATACATTTATAAACAGTGCCTATAACATCGTAGGCACTTATATATTGTTCATTTATATCTTTTGTGATCTTTACTACACTATGTCATCATGCATGTGAAGAGCCATATCCATGTGCAGTATGACCCACCAATTTTAATCCACTCATCCTTTAGGTAGGTTTGACGAATCTATCATTTTATTAGTTGGGCTTTTATAGTCATGTCATTTTATTAGTTGGGCTTTTATAGTCATATCATTTTATTAGTTGGGCTTTTATAGTCATGTCATTTTATTAGTTGAGCTTTTATAAGTCATATCACTTCATTAGTTTAGCTTTTATATAAGCAATTATTTCATTAATCTAGTTTATCTTTTCGACTCAATTGCTTCCTTTATATTATTTTATAGTCTATCATTTAATTTTCGTTGTTTATTTACTCAAATGAAATAAGAACATTAAACTAAATTTTGTTAATTAATTAGATTAATTAATTATTTTATTTTTATTTATTTACGACGACACCATTTGTAAAATTTATAAAGTCATTTTTTAACTACCTTAACTAATAGCATTTATTATCTTCTTGCAGGATAATGTCTATGACCTCACGACAACAACATTACGATGTCAAAGACCAATGTTTAAATCAAATACACCACACAAATACTTTTACCGACCTTATCTACAAACATAGATGGTGCCATTTTACATTACTCGGGTGTTCCTGGCAACTGACTATCACCTCCAAGTACGCCATCATCACATGCGAACAAATAAATAGAAAAAAAACATTATCTCGATCCCCATTTCGGGCCACTAACTAGGTGCTGGGTCTCAAAATACATCACTATCACATGTGCACTTAAATAACACCAAAAGCGTTCTCCAGGTTTTTCTCATTTGTCTCTATTTGTTCTTTTCTGCATTGAATTTTCCCTTTCCTGAGTGTTTGTCTACATTGAATGTCACATTTCGTTTTGGATTAAAAGGAACCTTTATTTTCTACATCCTATTTGCTCACATAGCCTAAGTAAGGGATTTAACTCTCTGCATTTCACTTATCACACACTGCCTGAGACTGCACAAACATAATTAACACATCAAAATGTTCCTCTCACCTAGTTAATTGATTGGGACTTAAACACCCAATAGGAAACCGTCTCAGACATCTCCCAATCCATAACTACCTAAAACCAACCTTAGACTCCTTTAGGCACCTTCATTATCCGTTTTACCTTACATCTTGAAATTAATCATGATGATAAAAAATATTCTTCTTGATTTGTTTGTCAACAACATACATAAACAAGCATTTCTCTATTTCACACCTATTTTCACTCTCTCTCAAATCGAGACAAAACAACAATGTCCTCCATCCAATGAAATTACTTCTTCTGACGATCTCACCCAACAAGATACTAAACTCAAAACCATGTCATCAGTCACCCAACCTCCAGTCTCCATGGTCTCACCTCATGAGAACCATGTCATCCAAAATTGTCCCCACCTTAACACCAACCCTCATATCCCTCATCAAGCTAGTCTTCCTAAACCGATCGTACCACCATCTCCCGCTCCTCTCGAGACACTTGGGCCTCCTCCTAACCCCATATATGAATTCTTACTCCAAAAATCTCCTACAATATCTCAATCCTCCCAATCTCCTAAATTGGTGGATCGCATTCCACCCACATCCCATTTTGACAATTCCATTAATAGGCCCATCCAACCATCTCAACCTCTTAACACTTACATTCCTACCCATCGTATGCTCCAACCATCTCAACAACTTAACACACATATCAACTGCTTATCACATCATGCCCCTATTGCTCAACATCACCCTATGCAGCAATCCCAACCTGTGACACATGTTAGTCTTTACCGTGTAGCTCCCCAAACGGCCACATATCCAAAAATTAATCAATTGTCTTATCAAACCATTCTGCAAACATCCTATCCACAAACTTATCAACCACCTTATCAGATGCTTCCCCAACTACCCACACACCCACAAACACATCATTCACCTTATCAAACTACTTTTCAAACCACACAGCCAATCCAATCTCAACCTTACAACACCTCGAGTGATTCAATTCATGCCTTAATGAATCAGTTAGCCAGTTTAGAAACCCTTACTGTAGCACCCAAGAACACTTTATCCTATGAACAAATCTATAACGAACTGATTCATCCATCAGTTCCAATCAAACCCTATCCCCCTCATTGGAAACTTCCTATGTTTACTAAGTTCAACAGTAAGGAAGATCCCCAATAACATCTCCTCACATTTAAACATGCATGTTGTCTTATTGTGCATGATCACGATCTACTTCTTCACACTTTCCCCATGTCTTTGTCTAGTCCCGAGTTGGAATGGTACAACAGTATCCCATGACATTCCTTATTCTCTTTCACCCAACTTGCATAGTTGTTCTTAGAACACTTTTCTATCAATATCACACGCAAAACCACTATCGCTGATCTATATACCATTCAACAGTTTGAAGACGAGCCCATCACTGACTTCGTCGCACGATGGCATGATGTTATAAACCAACTATCCTTCACTATCCCGCAAACTGAACTCATTGAATTATTCTCGCGTTCGTGTGTAAAACATATATCATCTACTTTACAGATCCAATCATTCTGAACCTTTGATGAAGCTTTCACAATGGCTCACAAGCTTGAAACCCATGCCATTGAGCATGGTCATCTTAAAGTAAGTTCAATTAAATAAAAAGTTGAATCCACTAAACCATTCACACATAATGACGAGTTTAAGGTTGCGGCCAACAATGTGGTCATTAAACCCTCATCCCCATCTACATCAAGCACATGGTCTCAACAACGATCTCCTCAATCAACAACCAACTACACTCCCTTAGGAGAATCATACAGTTTTGTATTTGATAAGTTGATGAGCGTAAACTCCATCCAACTTCCTCCCATACGACCCATGGACAACTCGCAAGCCAAGCCTATTTGGTATCACGAAGCCCACTATTGTAAATATCATCGAGTAAAAGGTCATGACATTGAGAAATGTCGTTCCTTCAAAGATTGTGTCCAACAACTCGTAAATCAAGGGGATATCCAAATTGATAGCTCCACGACACAAACTAATCAACCACCAACAAATCAAGCCACGCTCTTTACATCTCAACTATCAAATGCTTATATGGTTGACACTGTCGATCAAGATCTTATCTTATCATCAACTTCGTATGTTCCCACAGTGGACATTATTCCCACCTCTTATTCAGAACCTGTCACACCTACATCAACTTGCACTACCTGTCTTGAACCTGCACCTTCTCCTATCCTTGTCACATCCACATCAAATTAAACTATACCATCCACTTCCACCACTTCAAATACACCCCAATCTACCACATTAGATTCCCCCTTAGCATCTATTTCAGCCCCACTCATATCCACACATATCCCTACATCTCTCACACCTATTTCTTCACTCACATCTGCCTCAAACACACATGTTACTACACCTTCATTACTCACAACCATCCCAACTAAACTCAGTTCTACTACATGCACCCTTATAGGCCCGCCTTCGACATCAACCCCTTTAGCAAACATATCATTCTTACCCTTAGAAACATTTATGAAACAACCGGTCCTTTCTACTTCTACATCCGAAAATGCTCCTGCATTTTCTTCATTACCAATGATGTCAATTCTGTCAGATATCACATCACTCACATCTCCACATATTCCAAATATGCCTAACTCCCTATTTATCCCAGCTACCCCTATATCTATCATACCAATAAATACACTTATCTCTACCCTGACATCTTTACCTATATCATCTCCCATGGCCACATCATCAGCTTTATCCCAATATTCTTTACTTAATCCTTCTATCACACCAACTAAATCCTCTTGATCTGTAACCCTATCAAAGATACCCTTTGTATCATCTACTGAACCAACACATCCACCTAAATCAAATAAATATGATTTACCTTCTGTCTCTACAAAATCAACTCTTCCCATGCCAAAACCAAAACAATCCACATCTCACATAGATATCATTAATCACATCATACAAACACCTATCTCTCCATTAACATCCTCATCTTGTTTTAGGACATTTTCTCCATTAATAACCACACCACCACTATCAGATCCTCCAGTTGAAATTATTTTCATTCCTGATAGAGGTAGATCTTCTCAATTGAAGTCTAAAGCTCAGGGAAAAAATCCCCGACAATCCCATGTGCATCCTTGAAAACATTAAGATTCTCCCTCTTCTCAATAATCCAATGCCACAACATCTATTTTAGGATCAGTCTCTCCATCTACGACATATTACAACGATCAATCCACATTCGAACAATACAATCCTTCAACCAAATTTGATTTGTCCTCCAAAACATGAAATTCACCAATCCAATCTACATCCACTTTTTCTCCTAACTCCAAGCTGAGATATCCTATCAAAACCCACAAGAGTTACCTTCCCCATGACACTTCAATAGGGTCTTACGCAAATATATTTCGACATTTAACTCGAATATCTACCATCACACTTCCTCCCATTAAATCATTCAATCCCTATGGTCCCAAGCCATCATGGTTCAATCCTAATTGCAGTTGTGCTTATCATTGTACCCCAGGCCATGACATCAAACATTGTAAGGCATTTCAGACAATCATCCACAATCTTATTGAGAAAGATGATTTCCTCATTCAGGGGAAAGTTCCTTCTCCATCTACATTGAATCCAATTCATATCCCATCTTCTGGGTCTCCCATGATTCCTTCATCCACATCATCCCTTAACATCCCTCCTGCACATGACATTCCTCCTAAGGAAGGTCCTCCATTTTTCATCAATACCGCTTATCTTACTAAGCACACTTGTGGTCTCCGATCATTTACCCCGTCCAAATCTAAAACAATCTCATCTAAACTCTTTTGACATCCTTTAACTCCTTCACATTTAACTTATTGGGGGAACAACCTTCCCTCGCCCTTGAGCATCTCATCCATACAACTCCCTTGTTACTAGGGGACTTCACTTTTTGACATTGTTTTGTCTACCTCCTTCATATTCATCCAATCTAAACTATTTCTACCCAAATCCTCACTCATTTTAAGTCCACCATTGTTGCCATATTTATGCCTCTTTTGGGGCATCATCTTTTTCATTGAAGTCCTCTTTTGAGGCCATGTTTGTCTCTCCATTGAGGGACCCCTTTTTCTCAAAGTCCACCATTGTGGCTATATTTGTGTCTCTTTTTGGGCACCATCTATTTTGAATTCCACTATTGTGGCTATATTTATGTATCTTTTGGGACATTGTTTATTTCATCAAGTCCTCCTTTGAGGTCATGATCGTCCTTCTATGTTTATGTCTCTCTTGGGGCATCATTTATTTTCATCAAAATCCACCGTTATGGTCATATGTTTATTTCCTTCAGGACATAGTTTTATTTCTTGTTTGTTTATCATCTCATAATGTTGCAACTTCATTTTGTTCCTTCTCTTGGTGGTAAACCAGAGACGTAGCCTCTTAATGCATTGCACTTGTGACCAGTCTACTGTTAACATATCTACCAATGAGCACTTAGTTATATCCTTAGATTATTCCTCCATCCTTAGCCCCTTCCATTTGTCATTGTAATGATCTAAATTATGTGGTCCGCCTTCACTACTTTGATGTGACCTCGTAACCATTACATTCGTCACCTTCTCATTCTCCTATTGCAGCCATGCAAAGGGTCCAGGGTGTCTCTTGTACATTCCTTATCCCCTCCTAAGTGGTTTACTTAGCTATTCCCAGCTCTCCCCCATGTGAAGCTCAAATTCATGTATGTAAAATACAAAATCAAAGTTATCAAAAACAAACTGATCCCTCGAAGGACAACTATTCATGCAAAAAAAAAAAAAAAGAAAGGAAAGTATACAAATCAAAATCAAAGCAAAATCAAAAGAGATAGACCGATCCCTTGAAGGACGGCTATCATATTATTCTTTTCATCCATATTATGTATAAAGTAGACCATACCCTCGAAGGATGGATACTATGTTATTATGGCATCTAGAAGGTTTTCCGCATTGATCAACCTTCCTTTATCAACATTTTCAGAAAGATTTTTGCTATTGTTCTTTCCCTTTCCCAGAGTTGGGGCATAGACTTAAGGAACACCACCTTTGGAGATCCCTCTTCCCACGTACAAGTTACATCTCAATCCCTTTGTCATGTCAACATTAGGATTACGAGCATCTTTCATCCATATTTCCCTCATGATCTTTTGGTATAACTAACTATCATTGGTTATGTGTTAACACCTACTATTGGCTGCAAGTGCAATGCCTTAAGTGGTAACCTTTCTTGTTTATCTCCAATCCAGTTCGAAACATAGTTTCCCTGTACACCCTTGCTACAGCTATGTTCCATTCATCTCATCCAAATCATCTTTTATAAAAATCACATCAAATTTCACACTATGAATTTTATATCTATCCATCATCTCCATGAATGCGTTTGCAAATACACTTTTCAGTTTACGAATTCTACTTGATCACCGTTGCAGTTTACGAATCCTACTTGAGGATCCTTCTCAAGGAAAGTTTGTTATCCTACAGCTCCTTATCTCTCAACATGTTCAACAACATCTTTGATCCATTGCTCCTCGCTCTCCATTTCCACTCATCACCATTTGTCTCCACATCATCCTTCTCACCTTTCTGTCCCCTTGCATGATGCCAAATATCTTACTTGTCTTTCCTCTTGAATTTCCCTTTCATTCTTCTGCTTTCAGTTTGAAAATCTTACTTAACCATCCATATAGCCAGAGAACCTTAGTTAAGGTATATCTTCTTCCATGGATCCTCCTACTGTATTAGAAGCTTCTCCACCATTTCCTCTTTCAATAGACGACAATCACCACCACAAACATTTTTCCACTCCTCCTTTTTCGCTTGACACTCATGCATCATCACTCCCACCACGTGGGCATCCCAATGAAGGATTTCCCTTACACTTTCCATCTATGTTACATATGTTCCTCCATCCACTCATGTCACACTCCTTTGTTTCCTTGTTATCACTTTGATATCACCTCCTTTCATCTCTTATTTCATTTTGGTATACACTGCTCAATCTTTTTGTCATCCTTCTTCTTCTTCGGTTTGGCGATCCTACTTAACCGTCCCCATTACAGGGAAATCTTACTTAATAGTTCCTCTTAAGAATGGTTTCCCATCTGACCCTTCCACCTCCCATCATATCTTCCTCATCTTTTGTCTCCCGCCTCTCATCATACTCATCCACTCCAACCAACCCTTCCATACCTGTATCCAATAAATTGTTGTCTTTATCCTTCCATATCATCACTACCAGTTTAGTGATCTTACTTAATTCTTCTTGCGGCATGGTAATCTTACTTAAGAGTCCCTCTTAAGCATGATCTATCATCCTACACTCGCCCACTACCCCACATTCTCTCCATCTACATTTTCTCGTCATTCCCCATCATCACATCCTCTCACCTCCTCTTCCATTCACGCAAACACCACTTTCTCCTTGCCTCGTTTTCATCTCCATCATCCATCACTGGGTAATCTTACTTAAGTATTGCTTCTCCATTCATTTTGTGTCTTGTTTCTTCATTTTTCTCTCATTCATGCCCACCCATTGCATCCTCTCCTCATCTTCATCTTCCTACACATCGTTATCCTTCTTTTCTTAACTCCTTCCACTCCATCTTCTAGAGTTCTCCCACATATCTACCCCCATATTTACTCGTCATTGTCATTGGTCTTCCCCTAACATTCTTTCATCATCATCTTCTATTTCCACACTCGTAATTATTGACGGACTTCTCCTAAAAAACACTCATCCCCATTCTACACATCCTGAATCCTTTTCTTTGACCTCCTCCAATCTATCTTCGTTCCTTTCTTCCTTTGTGCCCTCTGATCATTATTGGGGGACTTCTCCTAACGTCCCTTCATTGGCATTCCCCCTCCCATTCTTCGTTTACTTTCTGCCTCATCTCATCTTTTGTCCCATCTTTTCCTATTGATCATTATCAGTGGATTTCTCCTAACAACCATTCACTGGCATTGCCTCTCCTATTCCATCCTTTCTTTTTCCTCGCCACTTCTCCATCTTCCATTCTTCCTTGCCAATTTCTTTGTTGTCTTCATTATACACCCTCTCTCTATTTTCTCTTCATCAACTTATCCTCATCTCATGCATCTCTGCTTCTTTTCCAATAGATGTCATTCCTCCCCTCAAGCTTCTCTTTACGCTCCTTGTGCTTCTTACTCTTTATCAAATATCTTCGTTCTTGGTTCCCTTCCTTCTGCATAATTTTCTTCATTGTCTTCTCCTCCTTTCTTATCCTTGTCTTATTTCACTTCCTCTATATCGTCCTTCTCCTCATTTTACCTCACACTTCCTCCTTACTTCCCCATCGATAACCTGACTCTTCAGCGTTGTCCCATCTCCTTTATCATCTCATCATCCACATGCATTTCCATGTGGTCAGTTCCATATTCTTTTCCTTGGATTTCCTCACTATGATCTGTTTCCTTCAATTTTCTTTGCTCTATCATCTCTTTCATTTTCCATTACCTCTCTGCTTCATCCTCCTTCACACCTATCGTTTTAAATAACTCTCTCTCTTTTTCATAATTTCACCCTCTACTCTGTCCTTTTCTTGTCTTCTCTTTGTTTGTCCTTCTTCATTTCCCCCTTTCTCTATAATCCTTCTTTGTTATCTTCTTCCTCCCCTTTCATTCCTTCTTTTCTCCTCCTTTGTCTCCATCCCTCTATTCCATACCCTTGTCACCTTCACATTCAATCTTTCTTACTCTTCTCATAATCAACCAATCCTCCTGTCTATTCCCTTTTCTCTTTCTCAACATCCCTCACATCTTGCATTCACAACCAATGCCAATGTTTCTCTGCTTATGTAT
Source organism: Taxus chinensis (assembly GCA_019776745.2). Lineage (NCBI taxonomy): Eukaryota > Viridiplantae > Streptophyta > Pinopsida > Cupressales > Taxaceae > Taxus > Taxus chinensis. The sequence goes on from CM034146.1 coordinate 125,829,681, forward strand.
CACCATTTATCTATTTCATTACCATTCTTGTTCTTCTCTTTGCAACATTGACCTCTTCTCTTTTTGAGAACCCTGTCACATCTTTTATCTTTGTCAGTCCTCTTGCAAGGACATCATCATATCCATTTCTAAGAATCTCTTCCCATCTTCCTTTGACATTTTTGTCTTGGAAGATACCATAATGGCCATCACCTATCTGATCTTGTTCTCTTCCATGAATATTTTCTCTGCTTTTGTTTTGTCGACAAAAGTATCTTGACTTCTTATCCTACTTATCGAAGAAACGAGACTTCTTTGTCTTCTTCACCTTCTAATTTGCTAACACTTATGCATCTTTCCTATGAAACATGATTGCCATCATATTTATCACCCTTTTAGGGCATTTTATCTCACCTTTCTATCCTATCTGCTCATCATGTGCACATTTATGATTATTCCCCCTAGGATATCTTATTTCAACATCCATCTATGTCTTATGTTGGGGCACCTTTTCATCCTTGTACTTGTCAACGCATATAACTCACTTTGTGTCCTTTTCGTGCCCCATGTTGGGGCATCATTATCTTCATCCTCGTCCCTTTTGTGGATACATGATTTTTTTTACACGATTCCTCGCAGAAAAAGGATTTCGCACATATTTTCACTTTCAGTTGCACATATTTTGATGTTTTCCTATGACCCATTGGTCATCTTGGTTTACATCCATATTGCAGTGGTCTTCACCCACTCACTAGTCTGTAGAACATTGTCGTCTGTCTCCGTTGAGACCGCAATTGTCCTTCTACCGATGTCATATTGGAGTCACTGCCATACTTTTTTTCATTGCTATTGCAATCCTTTTTTTCCTGAGGCTTCTTACCTTTGGTCATGTCTTCATCCATCCTTCAGACACATATTTCATCTAACCCTTTTTGTTTTTGTCTCGTGGCTTGCTATCACAAACCACTCAACAAAAAGGGGCAAATGTAGACACCAATTTTTGGTATAGCGCCCCTCCGTCATCTCGCGTTCATGCAATTTCCTATCTCACCTTTATTTTTCCTAAATTTCAATAAACCTCATCATCTATTCAACCAAATTTAATTAATTATTAAATGGGCTCCATATAAACCCATTTAATAATTGACTTTTGGCATTATCCCCCATCTCTCACAAATTATTCAATCCATGGGTATTAATATACCCATCCGACACCCCTTTCTAAAAATGGAATCTATCATCTCACCTACCATGTCAATCATGCTCCCCACTCCATCTAATAATTCAAGCCATGGTCCCCACGTGATCACATCATATCTCTTAACTCGGGTTACTCTACCCAACCCCGGTTACTTGTTAACCCCAATCTAACCTCACATCCAAGCTATAAATATGGGTTTTTCCTCATAATTCGGGGAGGACCTGAAGGACGGATATATTTTTCAAGAAGACCTGGAGAGACCTAGGCCCAGAGAGGAGAAGAAAGAGCTTAATTAAGTTCTACAAGTTTGAGGGAGAAATCTTTGCCATGGTTCGTTATCTTACCATCTTGATGCCCAGTTCATCTCCATAGCAGAGCACAAGCTAAGTTCCCTCGTCATTTTAGTTACTTGTCATTTTATATTCCATTATTTCTGCATGATAACTATTGTTCATGATCTATTATTATCTTGTTTGACACGGGGGTTGACATCCTCCAAGGGAGTTAATATCCTCTTGGAACCGGCATTGTCTGGGCAACCCCCGCATATTGTGATCTAATCTTATCTGTTTCAGTTTTACAGATCTAGCTTCTTTATATCATACATCTATCTTCTTTACACCCATAGATCCACATCTGCATCTGAGGTCCTAAGCCCTCCATCATTCGAAGTTGCTGGTGGCTCCCAGTATCGGCCTTCACCCCACTCGAGAACAAAGTTTCCTTTAAAACACAAAGGATAAAGAGAACCAACAACCAGACAAAGGTAAAGAAGAAAATAGTACTACATCAGAGGTAATATAAGATGCTCTTATTATTTCTTCAAATAATAGAATTGAATCATGGGTTTTAGATTCAGGAGCTTCTTTCCATGCAACCCCTAATAAGGGTAATTTCAGAAATTATGTCCAGGGAAATTTTGTGCATGTTTATTCATGTAATGATGAACCTTGCAGTATTACTGGTAAAGGGGAAGTTCATCTAAAATTTTAGAATGAAAATAGATAGGTATTGAAATATGTGAGGCATGTGCCAAGCCTCCCCCCCAGGGTAATTTTGATAACATGGATCAGAATATTCAAGTCCCGAGCAAGTAGATTGATTCAAGGCCCAAAATCATGTTTTTGGGGCCCCCTCTGTTCCATTCTAACTCTCCCATCCAAGAAGGAATCCCAACAGGTCGAGAAAATGGAAGAAATGCAGAAAGCTAAGCTTGAGGCCGAAAAATGGAGAAAATCGGCTAAGTCCTAGTCCAGGCAGTCCGAGACAGTTGGGACGTCGGGGCGCAAATCGGCCGAAAAGCCGCCAGGCGGTCTGCGGGACAGTTGGGACATCGGGACGCGCGGGGCGCGAAAAGCCGAACCGGCCGAAAAAATGAAGAAAATTGCCTAAGTCTTGCTTCGCAGAGTCTGGGACATCCGGGGCCAAAAGTCGCGGAAGACGCGGATCAGCCGGTTTGGCGCAAGTCAGTCCATTTCGGGCGGTTTGGAGAAAATTTGTCCCAGACAGTCCGGGACCAAAAGTACGCGGAGGACGCGAACCGGCCGGTTCGGCCGAAACAGAGGACTTTCGTTTGGGACATCCGGGACAAAAGTACGCGTGGGACGTGAAAAGCCAAAGGAGCTGAGAGCCAATGAAATCTTGCCACGTGTCTTCACTGCAAACAGGAACAAGGAAGCCCGAATCGGGCGGTTCGGAGAAATTTGTCCCAGACAGTTTGGGACATCCGGGCCAAAAGTACGCGGAGGACGCGAGGAACCGAAGAGCCCGCGGATGAATCAGGAAACACCACGTGTCCTAAGGTGGGGGAGTTCAGAGCCAGGGAAAGACTTAGGAAAATTTGACAAAAGTCTTGGGCCAAAAAATTAAAAGACAAGGATGACCCCGCGCCCCGTCCTCGAACCAAACGATGCCACGTGTCCCAAATGGCGGGGGCGCGGGGAAAAAATGGAAAATTTTCCAAAATTATAAAAACATCAAAATTTCAAAGGGAAACCCACGGAAAGGTGGAGGAGAGAGAATTGCTCAGCCAATCAGCGCCTGACACGTGTCATCCAAGTGGCAGAGCGCGGGAAAAAAATTCAAATATCCGTTTTTGGGTCGTTTTTTGCCCTAAATCTTCAAACGATCATATCTTTTGATCCAGAGCTCGGATTTTCGCGTTCTTTATATCAATGGAAAGCTGGTGAAATTCTCTACATGATTCTGGGGTCAATATTGAATTTTGGTTCAGTTTGGAGAGAGAAAATTGAGAAACGCCTCTGGCACGTAATAATAGACAGAACTGATGTTTCAACAACCAGCTTTAATACAACAGACAGTTCACCGTTTCTGCTAGACAGTCCACCGTTTTGCCAGGATTCACCGCTTCTGCCATAATGAGATGAGTTAAATGCAACCTAGAAGTGGTTGGGGTAGATCTGGATTTCCTCTCTCTTCCCTCTCTCATTCTTCCTATATATTGTAAGGAGGGGCTTCTTTCTAAAGGTCGAACATTCCTGTTTTGCTCCTCCCTTCTTCTCTTTATCAGGCGAATTTGTGGAGTTCGAACCTCCCATTTGAAACTGTAATGCGACTCTACCTCTTGGCATTTTGTAGTGTATTGTATCAATCTTTGGAGCAAGTAATGCATGTCTGTGGATGATTCTCAACCCTCTCTGTGTTCATTTGCATCCTCCTGGTCTTTCACTGCAAATTTTGTTATCTGTGCATGATCTTGCATCACATTTGAATGGTCTGTGTTTATTGGCAAGATAGGTGTTCTTCATTCCTCGGTGCATCACCTCTGTTAGCTTAGGTTTATTTTTATGCATCTTCTTACCCTGTCTCCTTGGCAAGTTAGATTAGGTTTTGAGTAAACCCTCTGCATTTTTCGTGTGCATCTGAACAGAGGAATAGGAACCAGCCTTCTCTGGAGATTCCTTTCTCATTTTTACAAGTCCCACACTTGGAGAAAGGATTCAATGTTATGCAATCACACTGGATGCTAGTATGATCAACCTAGAAATCTGATCAACATCCAGGGGTGCTGTGATTTTGCACTAACAGTTTTGGCACGCCCGGTGGGACCAGAGGTCTCATTTTTATTGCAGCAAAGTTGATGTGCATCTGCTGCAATTTTCTTGCTTGAAAAGAGCTATTATTTGCATATCTGGTGACTCCAAGGGGAAGAATCAACTAGTTTCAGCAGTGCAGGCCTGAAAACTCATGAGAAGAGTCACCACAAGGTCAAGAGTTGGAGAAGAAGAAGTGTTGTTTGAATACCTGCAATTATCTCCAAGAAGAAGGCAAAGAGGAAGAAGGATTCAAAGGTCTCCATCTCCACCAAACAGAACTCTCTCAACTCCTCCACCTGATAGGCCTTTCATTCAGTCAACAAGGGTTTTAAGACCAATTAGAATGGCACAAAACAACCCCTATGTCAACTTCACAGGCAGCAGCCCACTTGCCCTCAATGCACAACATCCAATTCCTATTGCAGCCTTGAAGAACATTCCATACTTCACTGGAGAAAATCAGACTACTCCAGGTGATCATGTTAAAGATATTGCTAACCTTTGTGCAATCCATGAAATCAATGAGATGCAAGTGGCTGTCAAGTTACTGGCATCTTCATTCAAGGGTAAAGCATTGCAATGGTTTAGGAGCCTTGGAGCTGGTTCTATCACAAATTGGAATCAGCTGTGTATAGCACTTCATGAGCAATTTGGAGAAAAGGGAGACAACTTGTCTCTTTTGGAGCAGCTGACAACCATCAAGAGAGCTCCCAATGAGCAGCTGACCGATTTCAACTTCAGATTTCAAAAGACTTGGGAGAGAATTCCAGTGGCAGTCAGGCCAACAGCAGAAGGTGCTTTTCTCTACTATCTCAAAGCTCTAAATTCTGATATTTCTATGTTGATTCAGTCCATGGGAGGCATAACTATCCCTATGGCTTATAGCATTGCCATTAGGGCTGAAAATTGTTTGATCCAAGCTGGCAAACTTGCCCCTAGACCTCCCATGCCACTGTTTCCAAGTTTAGAGAGTCCAAACACCAATCAAGCACCTAATTTGGCTCCTTCTCCCACTCCTAGAAATCAGAGTTCAAATGAAGCTTCCACTTCATCTCCAAGTGCCCCAAATGAGCTTCAAGAAGTCATGAAGCAATTGCAAAACCTAGGCAATGAGCTGGTTACTCTCAAAAGGCAGCAGGCCCAAGGTTTTAGACCTTCTTATCAACCCCAAGCTCAGCCTAAAAGGCAGCCATACCAACCACAAAGGCCACCTAATCCAGCTGCAAATATGAATCAAACAAGGCCTCCTGCCAATAGACCATTTCAGCCCTATAATCCAAATGTCATATCTGCCTCTAAGGCATTGGTGCCAACACAAAACAACATTGCCCAGGAGTATGATTGGTGTTTTCCATGCAATGAGCCTCATAATCAATCCATGTGCTTCAATGGTGCTTTGACTCAAGCATTAATGGTGACAACTACTGGTGTGGAGGGTGAGAGCAGTCAGGAAAACAGCCAACAACAAGAAACATTCCAACAGCAATCAGCCCCAAATGACACCACATTGGTAAATTGGCAAGCAGAGGATTTTTGTGGCATGAACCAGGTAGTGTCTCAAGGTGTTGCAGCCAACACAAGGTCAAAAAGGAGGAATTTGGGTGAAGAACAGCCATTAGCCCCAACCAATCCACAACCTTCCATGGCTCCACAAATGATTGGCAAGCAAAATCCAATTTCAAATGCACAAGGGCAGCCAAGAACAGCTCCTAGGCCAACTCAAATACCAGTTATTGCTGCCCACGTGCAAGGAGTGAATGTACAAGCAAAGGGACAACAAAGAGATCCTTCATCACCATTCAGTATCATTGATCAGATGAAGAAGACAAACGTCAATATATCAATGTGGGAATCCCTATCCATCCCAGGCCAAAGAGATCTGCTACAAGCTGCCATGAAGGACTGGTCAACTTCAAATCAACAGGTCCAAAGGCAAGAGAAAGTGCTTACAAATGCTGCCCAGCCTGAGGGAAATCATGGAGGACAGCAAGGTAAAATGTTGAAACCCCCTCCTTTCTATGTTTCATTGATCATTGGAAATCAGCTAGTGCACAATTGCATGATAGACTCCGGGGCAAGTAGCTCAGTAATGCCTAAACAAATAGCTGATCAGCTAGGGCTCCAGTATGAAACAATATCCAAAGGGGTAGTGTAGCTAGATGGGACAGCAGTAGCAATAGTTGGAGTGATTAGAAACTTGAGTCTTACCTTGCATGCATGTCCAAATGTTGTTGTTTTACAAGATGTATCAGTCATAGACCTTCCACCACTCTTTGCCCTTTGCTTGTCAAGGGACTTCACAGCCAAGATTGGAGGATATTTGTCTGCTGATTGGTCACACATGCTGTTCAGAACGAGGTATGGAACCAAAGCTACAATCAGGTCAGAACCTATTGCAAACTTCCATATTGAGCCTTACACTCCAAGTCAGATTAATGCCAATTGCTCAGCATTTGATCAAGAAGATCACCCAAGCACTGATGAGGCTGACACTAAGGTTGGAAGCATCCCGGATCTAACTCTTGATGAATGGGCAAACAAGATACATGCATTTGATCCTTATCAAGAAGTAGAAGAATCTGAGCTAGGGGTCTATTGCATACACGAAGAAAATCAACCTATTCCTAGCATCACCAAGCCAAACCACAAGGATGACAATGAGGTATGGCAGCTATTTTTTGATGGATCAAGGAGTAGACAAGGTGCAGGAGGTGGAGCTATGCTTGTTTCACCTCAAGGAATAAAGTACTATTCAGCTTTTAGATTTCAGTTTGCATGCTCCAATAACACTGCTGAATATGAAGCCTTGGTGCAAGGGATGCATTGGGCAATCAAGAAGAAAATAAAGAACTTGCAAGTCTTTGGGGATAGTGAATTGATTGTAAATCAGGTCAAGGGACAACATGCTGCCAAGAATGATCTACTCAAGTGCTACAAGAACAGGGTGTGGGACCTCATGGAAGATTTTGAGGGTTTTGGCATCAAATCCATTCCTAGGAAAGAGAATCAAGCTGCTGACAGGCTTGCAGCAGTAGGGGCAGCCTTTGACATTGTGGAAAGTATTCAACAAGACAAGGTATAGCCAAACATCCACGTGATTGTGAGGCCTTCAGTGCCGGATAACAATGTCAGTTGGCAAGTGTTTGAAAATGACCAGCAAATCATCCATTTCTTGCAAGAAGAAGCTGAGTTCTCAGCCAAGAATCAAGAAAAATTGGAACAGCAGTATGGTGACCAAGTGGTACAGCTGAGAACTAACAAGCTGCCCAAGGGACTTATCACTTTGGAGTCCATTTTTAATCCCAATGATCAGTTTAGAAAGGAGAAAGCAAACATTCAGGTCAAGAGAGAGGATTCAGTATCCATCTTGGTAGAAGAGAACAAACCATTGCAAATTGGAAGGATGACAACTGAACAAGAAAGGTATGAGTTCATACAGCTGTGTCAAGAGTTCCCTGATGTGTTTGCTTGGAGCTATGAAGACTTGAAAGGTTTCAATCCCAACTTAGCTCAGCATACCATTGAATTGGATCCAAATACTAAGCCTGTCAGGCAGAAACAAAGACCAGTCAATCCACACATGGAGCCTCTCATGAGGAAAGAATTGGACAAGCTGATTGAGTCAAGGATCATATTCCCAATCAAGCATTCTAGTTGGGTTGCCAACTTAGTTCCAGTCAGAAAGAAGAGTGGAGAGATCAGATTGTGTGTTGACTTCAGAGACTTGAATAGAGCCTCTCTCAAGGACCATTACCCACTCCCTTCCATGGAGCAAATCTTGCAAGTTGTGGCTGGATCAAAAAGGTTTTCATTGCTAGATGGATATTTAGGCTACAATCAGATTATGGTAAAAGAAAAAGACCAGTTCAAGACAGCCTTCACCACCAAATGGGGCACATATGCCTACAAGAAGATGCCATTTGGCCTATCAAATGCTGGAGCCACTTTCCAAAGGGCAATGGATATGGCATTCAAGGGGTTGATCAATAAAATAGTTCTGATATATCTTGATGACATCACTGTATTCTCCAAAAATGCAGTGGATCACCTCTTTCATCTGAGGCAGGTATTTCAGAGGTGTAGAAGATTTGGGGTATCATTGAATCCCAAAAAATGCATATTCCTGGCTCATGAGGGAAAACTTCTAGGCCATATTGTTTCAAAAGAGGGATTGACGATTGACCCAGAAAGAGTTGAAGCAATTCGAGCGTTGCCATTGCCAAGTCACAAGAAGGCTCTTCAAAGCTTCTTGGGAAGGATCAATTTTGTCCGCAGGTTTGTTCCAAACTTTGCAGCTCTCGTAAAGCCAATAACGCTGATGTTAAAAAAGAGCATGGCATTTAAGTGGACATCTGAAGGCAAGGCAAGTTTTGAGGCAATAAAAGAGGCCATATCTCAAGCTCCCACTCTCGTCAATCCAGACTTCTCCAAGGGTTTCATGCTATACGCCTTTGGTGGTGGAGACACAATTTCTGCAATCCTGGCACAACAAAACAAAGAAGGATTAGAACAACCAGTTGCTTTCTTCAGTCAAGGCTTGGAGGAATACGAAACTAGGTACTCTTTCATTGAAAAGCATGTACTTGCAGTGATCAGGAGTTTAAAGAAATTCAAGCACCTAGTCTCAAACAACAAGATCCAATTATTGGTCTCTCATGCGGGAGTCAAGGACTTCCTCCTAAACAAGGATCTGAATGAGAAAATGTGCAGGATGGATAACCCGTGTCATGGAATATGACATAAGATTAAGGTCACCAAACTAGTACGTGGGAAGGGACTATGCGAACAACTAGCCTTGAGTCAGCAAGTTGAAGTAGGTAATGGAAAAGAGGCTGTCTTGGTACTACAGGATGGTCAAGAACAGGAAAATGATGATGTGCCCACTCCCTGTTGGACTCAGAATATGATACACTTCCTACAGACAGGCCTATGCCCTCCAGAAATGAGCAAAGCAAAGAGGAGATACTTTAGATTACAAGCCATTCCATATGTGTTTGTTGATGGTGTTTTGTTTAAGAAAGACATCAATGGAGTTCTACTGAGGTGCATTGGGACAGGTCAAATTGAGAGGGTGTTACGAGATTTTCACGATGGAGATTCCGGAGGACATTTTGCCCCATGAGTAACAGCTCTCAAGATAATGAAGGCAGGGTATTATTGGCCCACAGTGTTCAGTGACTGTTATACATGGATAAGAAAGTGTAAGAATTGTGCATTCTTCACAGGAAAAGAGAGACTTGCTGCCCTTCCATTACATCCAATCTTAGTTGACCAACCATTCATGCAATGGGGTTTGGACTTCATTGGAGTCATTAATCCCAATTCAAGCCAAGGGCACAAATGGATTTTGACAGCCACAGACTATTTCACCAAATGGACAGAAGCAGTAGCACTCAAAGAGGCAACTGAGTCTAGCATCTTAGACTTTTATGAGGGGATAACAACCAGATTTGGTATACCTGCTACAATAATCTCTGATAATGCATTGGCATTCATAGGTTCCAAGATTACAGAATGGGCTGTCAAGAATGGAATCTATTTGAGCACCTCTTCAAATTATTACCCGCAGGGTAATGGACAGGCAGAGTCCACGAACAAAAATTTGCTAAGAATCATCAGGAGGACTCTAGATGAAAATCAAAGAACATGGCATACCAAGCTAAAATCAGCATTATGGGCTGACAGAATAACACCAAAGAGGTCTACAGGTAATTCCCCTTACAAGTTGGTCTATGGAAAAGAGGCAGTATTGCCTATATCATTAGAACTGCCTGCATTGGAGTTCATGAAGCAGTTGGAGTTGGCTGAGTTCGAACCAATGGAGGCTAGGTATGCAGAGTTGATGGAGCTGCAAGAGATCAGAAATCAGGCATCCCAAGCAATGGAAAAGGATCAAGCTTTGATCAAGAAGACCTTTGATAGGAAGGCCAAGGATAGATCCTTCCGAGTTGGAGATCTAGTGTTGAAATGGGATGTGGATAGAGCAAAGCCGGGAAGGCATTCAAAATTTGATGCCATTTGGAGTGGCCCATACATGGTCACGGGATGTAAGGATAGTAATGCCTTCCAATTGTCTACATTGGATGGAGAAGAACTCCCGATTCCGGTTAACGGAATCTATCTTAAACATTGCTACTGAAAATAAAAGGTTTACCCTTGTAAATATTAGCCTAGATTTCAATTCCTCTAAGTGCGTATGCACATTGTCTTGTTGTAGTTAGGTTTCAGTTTCCCTAAGTGCTTTGGCACAGGTTTTGTTGCTCCTAGGTTGGATTTCTACAGTTCAGTGTGCTCTCGGAGAAGGAGTTGCGGTATCAGGCTCGGGATCAGATATCAGGTTGGTTTCAGGTTATTACTCCATGCCCAATGGATTGTTAAAAGGCCACTGATCTTCTACCTAGCAGGCAGGTGACCCCACTGAGTCACCAAACTGTTATCCAAAATTCACCCCCCCAAGGTAATTTTGATAACATGCATCAGATTATTCAGTCCCGAGCAAGTAGATCGATTCAAGGCCCAAAATCATGTTTTTGGGGCCCCCTCTATTCCATTCTAACTCTCCCATCCAAGAAGGAATCCCAACAGGTCGAGAAAATGGAAGAAATGCAGAAAACTAAGCTTGGGGCCGAAAAAAGCAAGAAAATCAGCTAAGTCCTAGTCCAGGTAGTCCTTGGGACAGTTGGGACGTCGGGGCGCGAATCGGTCGAAAAGCCGCCAGGTGGTCTGCGGGACAGTTGGGACATCGGGACGCGCGGGGCGCGAAAAGCCGAACCGGCTGAAAAAATGAAGAAAATTGCCTAAGTCTTGCTTCGCAGAGTCTGGGACATCTGGGCCAAAAGTACGCGGAAGACGCGATCGGCCCGCAAGTCAGTCCATTTCGGGCGAAGTTCGGAGAGGAATTGTCCCAGGCAGTTGGGACAGTTGGGACAAAAGTACACGGAGGACGCGAACCGGCCGGTTCGGCTGAAGGACTTTCGTCCAAGGAAGGGACAAAGGACGCGAGCGAAGAGCCAATGAAATCTTGCCACGTGTCTTCGCCACAAACAGGAACAAGGAAGCCCGAATCGGGCGGTTCGGAGAAATTTTTCTCAGACAGTTTGGGACATCCGGGCCAAAAGTACGCGGAGGACGCAAGGAATCAAAGAGCCCGTGGACGAATCATGAAACACCACGTGTCCTAAGGCGGGGGAGTTTCGGAGCCAGGGAAAGACTTAGGAAAATTTGACAAAAGTCTTGGGCCAAAAAATTAAAAGACAAGGATGACCCCGCGCCCCGTCCTCGAACCAAATGATGCCACGTGTCCCAAATGGCGGGGGCGCAGGGAAAAAATGGAAAATTTTCCAAAATTATAAAAACATCAAAATTTCAAAGGGAAACCCATGGAAAGGTGGAGGAGAGAGAATTTCTCAGCCAATCAGCACCTGACACGTGTCATCCAAGTGGCAGAGCGCGGGAAAAAAAATCAAATATCCGTTTTTGGGTTGTTTTTGCCCTAAATCTTCAAACGATCATATCTTTTGATCCAGAGCTCAGATTTTCACGTTCTTTATATCAATGGAAAGATGGAAAAATTATCTACATGATTTTGGGGTCAATATTAATTTTGGTTCAGTTTGGAGAGAGAAAATTTAGAAACACCTCTGGCACGTAATAATAGACAGAAGTGATGTTTCAACAACCAGCTTTAATACAGCAGACAGTTCGCCGTTTCTTTAGTTGTTTCTACTAGACAGTCCACCATTTTGCCAGGATTCACCGCTTCTGCCATAATGAGATGAGTTAAATGCAACCTAGAAGTGGTTGGGGTAGATCTGGATTTCCTCTCTCTTCCCTCTCTCATTCTTCCTATATATTGTAAGGAGGGGCTTCTTTCTAAAGGTCGAACATTCCTGTTTTGCTCCTCCCTTCTTCTCTTTATCAGGTGAATTTGTGGAGTTCGAACCTCCCATTTGAAACTGTAATGTGACTCTGCCTCTTGGCATTTTGTAGTGTATTGTATCAATCTTTGGAGAAAGTAATGCATGTCTGTGGATGATTCTCAACCCTCTCTGTGTTCATTTGCATCCTCCTGGTCTTTCACTACAAATTTTGTTATCTGTGCATGATCTTGCATCACATTTGAATGGTCTGTGTTTATTGGCAAGATAGGTGTTCTTCATTCCTCGGTGCATCACCTCTGTTAGCTTAGGTTTATTTTTATGCATCTTCTTACCCTATCTCCTTGGCAAGATTAGATTAGGTTTTGAGTAACCCTCTGCATTTTTCGTGTGCATCTGAACATAGGAATACGAACCAGCCTTCTCTGGAGATTCCTTTCTCATTTTTACAAGTCCCACACTTGGAGAAAGGATTCAATGTTATGCAATCACACTGGACACTAGAGTGATCAACCTATAAATTATGATGTTTTTGAGACTTATAAAAGATGGAAAGCCCTTGTTGAGGATGAATCAAATTCTAAGTTAAAGTGCATTAGATCTGAAAATGGTGGTGAATATTGTAGTAAGGCTTTCAATGATTATTGTTCAGTGAATGAAATACTTAGAGAAAGGATGGTTCCAAGAACACCACAAGAGAATGATGTTGTAGAAAGAATGAATAGGAAAATCATGGAATGTGCTAGAAGTATGCTGAATACATGTTAGGATTGCCCTTGTAGTTTTGGGTAGAAGCAGTTGATACAACGGTTTATTTGATTAACAGTGGGCCTTAAAGTTCACTAGATGAAGGAATACCATAGGAAGCTTGGACCATAAAAGAGGTAGATCTTTCTTTTCTTGAAGTTTTTAGTCCAAAAAATTTTGTGCATATTGATAAGGAAAATAGAAAAAAAATTGGATGTAAAATCAGAGAAATGCACTTTCATTCGTTATGGATTTGGTGATTTTGGATTCCATTTTTGGGATTTAGAGAATTCAAAAAATTACTAGGATTTGTGACATTGAATGGAATGAAAAGAAAATGTATAGGGATCAAATTTTCATACCCATGGATGAACTGGTTGAGAAGTTTTTGAATGAAAATGAACTCTCAGATTTAAAAGTCATACCTACCAGGTTACACAGTAACTGGTGTCAGTTGACCCCTGACCGGAATCGGTTAATTGAATTGGTATCGGTTAAAAAAGAGTCAAACCAACATTGGTTAGCAGAACCGACATGTCAGTTACATATGACCGGCGTTGATCACTATCAGAATTGGAAGAAAATATCCAGGAGATCCAGAATGATCCTCCGGTACCCCAAAATTCTCTGAGATGGTCACAAAGGGTAAGTAAACCTTCAGAAATATTTAAACCTTTTCTATCTTATTTATTATTGACTGATAATGGTGAACTAGAAATTTTTGATGAAGTAATGCAGGATGAGACCCACGTATAGTGGGAGCATGACATGGATGAGGAGATGGACTCTTTGGAAAAAAACCAGACTTGGGATTTGGTTAAGTTGCTGGCAAGTAAGAGGAAATTGCAAAACAAGTGGGTTTACAGGATCAAGGAAGAAGAGGGTGGATAGAAAAGGTACAAGACAAGACTTGTAGTAAAGGGATTTTCACAAAAAGTAGGTATTAAATTTGGTGAAATATTTTCTCCTATTGTAAAAATGACTTCTATTTGTACTATATTGAGGTTAGTTGCAGTAGATGATTTGCATTTAGAAAAACTAGATGTGAAGACGAATTTCCTTCATGGTGATTTGGATGGAGAGATTTATATGCAACAGTCGCTTGGGTATGAAGTCAAGGGTAAGAAGAAACTAGTGTGTAGGTTTAAAAAGAGCCTATATGGGCTCAAAAAATCTCCAAGGAAATTGGTACATTAGGTTTGATAGTTTCATGCATGAGCATGGTTAGTTGAGATGTGAATCTGACCATTGTGTTTATTTCAAGAAGCTTCAAAATGGGAGCTATATTATTTTGTTACTGTATGTGGATGATATGCTTATTGTAGGTTCTAATATGCTAGAAATTGGTGAGCTTAAGGGAAAGCTATCTCACACATTTGCTATGAAGGATTTAGGAGCTGCAAAAATAATCCTTAGCATGAAAATACACAGAGAAAGGAAGAACAAGAAATTGTATTTGTCTCAGGAGGCTTATATAAAAAAGGTGTTGGCAAGGTTTAACATGCAAGATTCAAAACCTATAAGTACACCTATGGGTGGACACTTTAAATTGAATAAAGATCAGTGTCCATCATCGCATGGGGAGGTCAAATACATGACACAAGTACCATATGATTCAGTAGTTAGGAGTCTCATGTATGCTATGGTTTGTACCAGATTAGACATTGCACAGACAGTGGGAGTTGTGAGTATATTTATGGCCAATCCAGGTAAAGAGCATTGGAAAGAAGTCTAATGGATACCCAAGTATTTGAGAGGGACATAGAGCATGCAGTTATGCTATGGGGGTCTGGATATTTCTTTATGTGGCTATGTTGATTTAGATATGTTTGGAGATCTAGATGGTAGAAGGAACACTACTGGATATATTTTCACAGTAGGTGGGATGAAAGTTAGTTGGATTTCAAGATTACAGAAGGTTGTGAATTTTTCTACTTTAGAGGCATAGTATGTTACAGCTACAGAGGCTAGAAACGATAGATGATATGGATGAGAAGGTTCATGGAAGAGTTGGGAAAGGAGAAAGATGATTGCAAATTGTTTAATGATAGTCAGAGTGTAATTCATTTGGCACAAGAACTCAACATTTCATTCTAGAATGAAAACACATTCTAGTTGAGGTATCACTTCATACAACATAGGTATTGGAGGATGGGCAGCTGAAATCTAGAGAAAGATTTACACGAGTGAAAATCCTATGCAAATATGCTAATGAAGCCATTAGACAAAAGATAAGTTAAAGCTACACTCCAATTCTATTGGTCTTCAAGTCTAAGAGTCTTGAAGAGGAAGAAATGAAAGCCAAGGAAGGATCTAAGAATGATGTTATACAGGTATAGTGTAGTAGTTTATTTCTAAGTGGGATAATTGTTGAGTTGTGGAACTCAATTACTTCAAATTAACATGCTATATGTGAAACTTACTGGAAAATATAGTAACCATCATCAGTTAGGGGGAACCGACATCGGTCACCTATGACTAGAATCGATTACGCAAGGAGGAACCGACATCAGTTAGGGCTAACCGACGTCGATTACCTATGTGTGAGGATGTTTTATTTAACTCACAGAGAATTAGATCTAAATTTAGTGTTAAAGCAGAGTCTATTGGTTGTAATTGCATGGCTAAGTGCCCTAAGTCTATAAATGACTATATAATCATAAAAGCTAGGGTTTAGAACTATGTATTAACAAGAATTAAGAAGAAATTTAAAAAAATGGTTGGTGAGAGAGAGAATTCTTGGTGATGAAGTAAAAATCTTGAGAGAAAGAAAGTACTGTACATCTTAGAGGTGTGGAAGATTGTAAATCTTCATTATATATCTTGTCAAAGCTTTGGATAATAGATTGGCTTGTTTCTTGGTGGACGTAGCCCACATTGGGTGAACCACGTTAAATCTTGTGTTGATTTATGTCTCTTGTTTTGTATATTTCTTCTGGTAGAATATCTGCTTTTATTTGCATGTATGCTTAGATCTAATATATTATCTGTACAACTGGTGTGCTAACCCCAACAGATATATAGACGAACCACTTCATTTTGTAATTGTGTAATTTTATTTGCACATTTCCTACAGAGCTAAAGATGTTGATTTTGCAAGGGTTGCTTGTTATGGATATTGCTAAGATGGTTTGTGTATGCACGAAGTTTTAGTATCTGGCTTCAAATGATGAATTATGGAAGAAAAAGTATTTGGATGGAGAGGAAGAGGTCGGGTCTGAGGAGGAGGAGCTAAATGGATTTGATGGTCATATTGATGTGGATGATGATCCAGATTTGCAACTTCGGATCATATAGCCTTTTAATTATAATAAATTTTAGGAGTATAATAAACACTGGAATATGTGATTTTAGTTTTTGTTGAATAACTACTACTATTGTGATTTCTGATGATATATATGTATCAAACTATTATGACATCTTTTGTATATATTGTAAAAGGAAAGTGTTATGATTTCTATATTTTACTATCTTTGGATCAGTGTGTTATATGTATAGAGCTCTGTTACGTTCTTTGTGGGTTAAAATTCACATATTACATGCGTAATTGAAAACTATGGATTTGAACTTCGAATTCCAAATGCATGGTAAACTCTGGATCATTTAAATCTTATTTATGTTTAATAATCGAGGGTTCTGAATGTTATTTGAATCATGCACTTTCAAAATCACCTCATTCAGATAGATTTGAATATCTATGCCATATCAATACATATTATATTTTTGTGCTTGTGTATAATTTTGTATGTTATACAAATTTGAACCTTTAAGAATCTTTTTGAAAATTTGAACTTTGGTGAACTTTTCATCTTCCCGAGCCTACCAAATGTTCTAGGTATTTTTTATATGGCCTCATATGCTATGGGAATTTCATAAAGAATCTACATTCCTGCCGCAACACTTCCTTGTGCCTCCTAAACCAGCTGGGGTATCAACCTCTTAAGTCGATTGGCCATCACTTCATTGCAAATCGTTTTTGAGTTTCATCCAACATCAAAACTGAGGAGGAGATCCGATTCAATATTTTACAAAGATTGAAATTGCATTTATTTTTGTTTTCTTCTTAGCTGGAACATTCGACAACCTTGGAGAACCTAAATGTAACAAATAGATGTGTCAATAAAGAAATTATAATAAGATAGTGCTTTTTGATTTGTTTTCTGATAATCTATAGAATATGAAATCATATCTAGCCATGTAAGTTATATCACCTTGCTCCATTTTGTTTGCAGAGCCTTTCATAAATGTCTTTGGATGATTTCAATGGTACAGAGTTATAATTATGCACAATAGGCGCTGACAAGAATGCATCCCATGCCCACTCCTATATTGATTGTGGTCTGGTTCGACACCACCAAATAAAACATCCAACCGGACCCTGTGAAAATAATTACAACTCATTTAAAAAATATTTGTTTTTGTTTAAATGTGAATGCAGAGATGAAAAGATCTATTTTTTATGATGTGGATGTGAAGATGAAATGATCACCTATCGAGGATTTGGTTAGATGCGTTCTCAGCGAAGTGACTTTAAAAACGTCTAAGGCTTCGCTTAATTACCCAAAACTTTTCCATCTGAGGAAATAAGGATTCCACTGCTGTCTTCCAAGACGGTGGAGAGGGACAACATTCCAATTTCATGCAAGGTAGTAAGGAAATGTTTTGGTGGGCCATGGACACGTGGTGATGCAGGCGCTCAACTTCAAAAGAAATAAATATCCCTCTTGTTGGTGCTCAACCTTAACAATTGCACCATAGGGAGACATGTGAAGGCTTCCTTAGTTTGCAGCCTCTGTCACATTTTGTATCTCCCTGAATTGATTCATAAGCAATTTATCTAAGTCCATGGGACACAGTTTGGTGAGCCCGCACTCATTCATGTTGTATCTGAAAAGATGGCAGACCAAAATCTTGAAGTTGCACCAGTATTGGAAGACAAGTCGGATGATTTAGATCCTGTATTAATCGGGAAAAAATGTTTTCCAATTTTTCACCCATTAGAGGTGTGTTCAAGCAACTAATCCTATAAGTTTTCCTGGGACACGTGGAGGGACCGCACCTGTTTAGGGACTAGCCCTTGAGTTTTATTTTTGAAGCGCCAGGAGGACACTTGGAGGCTTCCGCTCACTCTGCCTTTTTACACCGAGACTTTTCAAAAGGCCAGAAGGCACCCTCAAATATTCTTCTCTTTTTGGGGGAAATTGAGCAAATGAAATTTATAAATGCAATGAGAGTACTCTTGCAAGTGGTCGGGAGTTTATTTTCACAAGAAAATTTTGAGAAAAGCTCATCTTCTGAGAAAACTTTTTGAGAAACTCGGTTAACTTCCTCTATGTTAGATTTTCATTCATGTTGAGTTTGTTACGAGTGTATAGCCATCAACAAGCTCTGAGATTGTTTAAATAACTCTCCCCTAATGATGAATCTGATAAATTTTGAGTTAATTCGTGTTAAATCTCTGGAAAATTTTATGTTTATTTCACTTTCAGAATGTCTGCAAGTAGTTTTTCTTATTCCTATTGCAATCTTGTATCAAAATATCTTTGAATTACACAGATCTCAATCCTTGTGATAGTTTAGTGGCATCTGCAACTTCATTTTTCAGAAGAGCTTTCATTTAAGAATGAAATAAACAATTTAAAATCACTTTTCTTTCATCTGTTGACAGAGATTGTTTGTAAGCCTCTGGGTGTACCTCAAGCGTGATTGATCTTAGATTTTGATGTTTTATTGGGTCTTCTAACTCAAGCCTTCGTGCTAGAATCTCAAAGATTGTGTGAAAAAGTGCATGTCTGGGCCTCCGTTGCTGCACACTCTCTGGTTGAAGGAATGTTTTAACTATTTTGAAGCTTTCTATTATTGAGTTCTCCATTTTTTTTGAAGTTTCTCAAGGATCTGGAAAATTCCAACCTATCTTGTTTATCTCCCACCAAAAACTATTCAAATAACCAATCCTACCTTGAACTACCCCTATTTTGCTTTATATATCCACAAAAGAATAAAATCCATTTGCTAAAGTATGCAGAACAAATCAAGATTCCAAATGTCTTCAGTAACCTTAGTCTTGTGTTGAAAATATCTCCATAATCTGGAAGTGACAACTCGTGAGAGTCAAATTTGGTGTGTTGATCATATTTTCCCAAGGTCTTCTCTATAAAATTTGTGCAAAAGAAGGATTTACCAGCATTCTTCAACAACAGAGGTTACAAAATAGGTTCTCTTACCTTGGTTGAGAGGCACAACCTAAAATATTTAGGATAAGATCACATCCTTTTAAGGTGCTATCCATCTCTCCACAAACCCGAGTAACAAAGGGTCAGTTATATTTCATCCCCGGCTACAAAACGATACACATTTATAATTTATCTGCCTCTAAGTTCCCTGTTGAATTTGTGTTGTTGCTCAGCTTGAAAAGAGAACGAATTTGGATACCAACACCCCTGAATCAAATAACATATATCATTTGGCGTTCACATTGCATGGTACACATGCGATTGTTAGTTTTAGATACTACATGAGTTAATGACCCAGTAACTTGGGACACTTCTTGGTACACTATTATAGGGCGAGTCCTCCCAACCAAATGTGTATTGAGAATTGTACTTCGTATTTTCAATTTATGGTCGCATTATATGAAATTTACATCTGACTTAAAATTTAATTCACACTACTTCAATTCACTCATGTATACTCAGAAGAGAACTCAATTTCCATGAACTCTTTGTACCTAACAAAAGGGTATACCATACCTGACTACTAGCTTTTATCAATTCTCAGAATTTTTGTGATTCTTATTTGAAGAGTTTGGCATATCGATGGTATATTTTAAGGCCATGACTAATAGGATTCATGGAGTTACCGTCCGGCCTTCAGCTTGAGATCTCATTTACACCCGTCATGCGTGGCTCAGAAATGGATTCATCAACATTGGCAACAAAACCTTAAATTGGGTTACAAGAACTTTAAAGTCCCTTTATACTTGGACCTTGGCTAGACCACCTTGCTTAATGTGAACACTACCGTCCGGGCTCTATGGAACCTCCCTATTTAAAATCCTTCTTAACGAATGGAGCTGAGCTGTGGGCGACTTGAGAGATAATGACCTACCCGGAGAAGAGATTTGTTGTTGATGATGATCCCTCGGAGAAGAAAAGTTGTTGGGCCTTCGCGGCAGTATGTTGACAATAATTATGTCCATCGACTTTCTTGACGAGATCCCTTCGACCAAATTCAAGCTCGATCGCAAACGGACCCGGTTTCCATCGACAATAATGGAAACAACCGAGACTTGTTCTTTGCCTGCGGTGCCCAACAACTCCCCGACTACTATAGCCTTAGTATGGATCAGACTTTTAGTCTTGCCGCATGAGCTATGGGATGAATATATTTTTTTAAAATAGGGATTTCGTAGGAGGATGCATATACAAAAAAAATATAGTCCTAGGAAAAAGCGTCACAACCTATGAAAGAATCTACGTTAATCTAAATCTTAATCATCTTTTTCCAGAAAGAATCACTTTTAAGGCACATGAGATCAAATGAATTCAGCCAATTGACTATGAATTTAAATGCATACCTACAGAATTCAATTTAACATGGGGGATTGACTGGAACTTGGAGAGCCTAAAGAATGAAATTATAGTGTTAGTGACCAGTATTTAAATGTTAATGCATGCAAAAGCTATAAAATAAAATTTAAAAATAGTAAAGCTAAAGCAACATACGAAATCAGAAAAGCAAAATTGTTAGAAAAGTAAAAAGTAAAATTGTTAAAAATAGCAAAACTGTCATTTAAGCCGTCAAATTTGACACAATCCCATGAATGTCTACAAAGCCTTTTCCCATAGGGGTAACGCCTTCAGCGTAAATATAAGATCTTATTCCAAAAAATAAAAAACATAAGATTCATTTTTAATAACATTAAATATGGTTGATTCTATTTCCAATCCAACAACTTTCTTCCAAATTCTTGTGATTCTAGGGAGATGTTCACCTCCCATAACTGCTACAATTGACTTGTTCTCACTTGCAACTTCAATAGCTCAGCACACATGTATTCATCTATCTCATCAACAATTTACATGTACTTGTTATCTAATAATTTTCTATTAATGCATTTCTCATTAAAGATTTCATCCTCCGCAGCCTTAGTATACCATGAAATATAGTGTTTAAACATGGTTGAAGGTAGAAAATAAAGCATGAGTACCGTAAGAATAGACTTATTTTTCTCTAAGATGCTCATCACTGTCGATACCCTATGCTCCCTTGTATGAGAAGCGCAATCTCCAAATATAACTTTACCACCATATTTCATTGCTTCTTTGTAGCCTTTTTCGTAGGCTCTGTGAATATCTGAGTCTTGACGAATTTCCTTAGAAAACTTTGTATAAACCAATGAAGATAAAAATTGATATAGATAGTTTTCTTTTCTCCAAAATCTCCTCATCGTACCAATACAACTGGACACCACTTTAAGTTATGAGTCTCGAGGGGCCAACGGATTTTCAAACCTTTCTCTATCAAACCCCATAAAAACAATTTATGGTTTCAGCAACCTAACAATATATTTCACATCTCTGAAACTATGGGTAGAGATATAACATATGCCAACCAAATAAACATTGCAAATTCCACTCAGGGATCTGGAAAATTCACATTGCAAAAAGGTCACTCTTTCCTCAACTCCTTTAGTGAAAACCCGAGGTCTTTACTGGATTAATCCACCTTACAAAAATTTTGCTCATCTTTCTTATTATGAGAGCCATGTTCAAACAGTTTAAAACAATCAAAATTCTTAAACTTCTACAAACTCTTGAGTCGTGAAATGGAAAAAATTACATGCAATTAAGTTAACTCCCACAATAACTGGAAGATGGTACGTATGTGAAACTTTCTTGGACTAAAAGCAAAGGTCTTAAAAAGAACATAACTTTAAATTTATTAAATGGAATGAAAATAGTAATTATCTATTTAAAGAATCAAAATTGATTTAATAATAATAATATAAATTTCTTATCTATTTAAATTATTAAAAAAGTTATAAAATAAAATATAAAAATAGTGAAGTCAAACCAACATGCAAAATCAGAAAAGTAAAATTGTTAGAAAAGTAAAAAGTAAAATTATTAAAAATAGCAAAAGCAAAATCGTTAAAAATAGCAAAACCGTCATTTAAGCCGTCAAATTTGACACAGTCACATGAATTTCCGTAAAGCCTTTTCCAATAAGGCTAACGCCTTTGGCGTAAAAATAATATTATGTTCCATTTTTAAACATAATTCTTTATTTTAGATTTTTAATGAGAAATCAATAATTTTATAAAGATGTCGGTATGTATGTCTTATGTTTGATTACACTTGTTGAGTGATCATCTATTTATATCAAAGTCTTCTTTTGACAAAACAACGATAATTAGAGAGCATCCAATTTTTCAAAATCGCCTAGGAAACAATCCTAGTTCTATATGTTTTACTTTTTATGTCAAGTATCTAAAGGGAATAATACCCTGGTAGATGGTCTAACAAGCCATCATGCTCACTATTAGACGAAAATCCTTTGAATAATACTCTAATTTTTAATTGAATCCAAAACTTTTGCAGGTTAAGTGCACAAAATTCTTAAGCTTAACTAGTAAGTATTAAGGGCTTTTCATTCTGTCAAATTTATCCAAGGCACGATCCTAACCTCATCACTTAATATTGCTTGATATCTTTTAAATTTGAACTTTTGTAAACAGAGAATACATTTTATACAATTATATATATATATTGTTAACGTACAACCCATTTAATGATGATACTCTAATTTTAATTTTCACTTGTTATTTTTTCAAAAAAATTAATTCCCCGAATATTAATTTTCAAAATAACTTATGTGTTAGGTCTATATAATTTTTTCTTTTGCTATATTTATATTCACAAATCTATTATTCAAATATTGTTTCGCCTATAATTACGCCGAAGGCGTTCCCCTATGGTAAAGGACCTCCGGACGTTTCTGCAACTGTCTTAAAGTTGACGGTTTGACGGCCGTCTGGACGTTTTTGCATTTTAGTTTCAGGTGATGTGCAGTTGTTGATCTATGAGGAGGTTTTCGGCTTCTTTCAATGCGCCTTGGTCTGTAATTTTTCTGCTTGGCCTCTTATGTCTGGGGCTGCATTTATTGGCCTGATTTTTCACGCCTTGGTCTATTGTTTGCGGCCTCTTTCAATGCGCTTCAGCATATTTTCCAACAGTCTTTCTTACCTGCGCATTCGGGTTGTTGTTTCCTTGTTGGGCGTGTTGTTCTTTCAGGTTTTCGCGTCCAATTTGGGCACCTATTTCCCTGCACGGTGGTTGGGGTTTCACTGCTTGGTTTGGCACCTTCTTCTCTGCCCCGGCCGCCTTACTACCTACCACTACTGCTACACATGCCCCCTTCAAACGTTGTCCTTTTATTTTGCCTCAGACCTGCGCTTGGGGGTTTTTTCTCACGGCCTCCATTCTTGTTGTTTTGCTCTCTGCCTGGTCTGCATGCCCAGTCACCCATATGGAGTCACTTTGACTCTTATTTTGATTGGGCGCCCTCTTTTCGACCTTCGGTTCGTGGTGTTTTCGGCCTTCGGTTCGTGGTGGTGTGCCTTTTTTTTGGTGGCTCGGTGCACGATTTCTCCTCTTCTTCGGGTTCTCTGCCGCTTTTCCTCAGATGGTTGTGCTGCTCGGCTTCGTTCGGGCATGTGGGCCCCTCTTGTTCTCATTTTTCTTTGGATTGGTTCGAGAGGGTTTCCCTAAACCCTAAACCTTTTGGCTTCACCAGAAAGTCTCCGCACAATTGATTCCGTCAATTTCATCTTTGGAAAAGTTCATTAATTAATGTTTTATCGGTCGATAATTGTAAATGTTGGCGACGGTGTTTAATCCTGGAACCACATCTTTCAATTGGTTTTGCTATTTTGGCAGACTATAATCGTTTTAATCACTTTAATCACTATAATATTAATATTATATTAATTATATAATTATTAATATGATTTTTATTATTATTATCATTATTATTAATATTATTATTATTATTAATTAGAATATTAATTTTTTTATTAATATTCGGGTTAATCTTAATTGTAATTTTAATAATAATTATAATAATAATATAAATCATATTAATAATTATATTATTAATATATTATTTATATTCTTTCTTAATAGTGATTTGTTTTTAAACGATTAGTTGGTTTTGAGTTGGTTACAGTCTCTTGGCCTTCCCTCTCCGAGTTTGCCTCAACCATTCAACTTCTTCCACTCTTTTTATGCCCACACTCTGTGATATTTTTCTCACATTCATTCGTTCTTCCTACTTTGGACATGCCAACTGATGAGGGGTGAATCCCCGAAACATGTCTTGGCAAATTTGTAAATGAATGTCCTAATAAAATACAGAGTTTTGGATCTCAATGGCTTCCATCTGCTGCCAGTGAAAAATCAAAATTTTATCAACCCTAAACCCTAAATCCTAAACATTATGGCTTCGCCAGAAAGTCTCCGCACAATTGACTCCGTCAATTTTATCTTTGGAAAAGTTAATTAATTAATGTTTTATCGGTCGATAATTGTAAATGTTAGTGACGATGTTTAATCCCGGAACCACATCTTTCGACTGGTTTTGCTATTTTGGCAGACTATAATCGTTTTAATCACTTTAATCATTATAATATTAATATTATATTAATTATATAATTATTAATATGATTTTTATTATTATTATCATTATTATTATTATTATTATTATTATTATTATTATTAATTCGAATATTAATTTTTTCACTTCTCTTCACGCGTGCCTTTTGGAAGTTAGTGTTTTTGATCAGGCAGCGAATCTTGGCATCTAGAATGTCTACAGCTTTGAAGACAACACCAGTCCCTCAGAGCTGCAATGCAGAAAGGAGGGATCATTGCTATGCCGTTACAATAACACCGACATCAATAATTTTGTTACTATATTTGCAGAGGTGGGTATGATTTAAGAACAGAGATTTTTAAGGTCAAATGGGCTAAATTCTGATAATGGGCTAATTTCATATTTGACCCTTTTTTGCTATGTTCGCCCTCTTAAGAAAGTGTGGCCGATTTTGTTTGGAATTAAGGCTAGCACAATGTAGTAACGCAAATTATTTGTGGGCGGAGACCTGAAGGCATGACACCCTTGCAAGACCATCTTGGCGCTTTGTCAGACCCTATCTTGTGTTTAATCATTTCTCTCATGGAACTCAAATTTGCTATCAGGTGTTCTGTCCTCAGCAAGAGATGGAAATATCTTTACACCTATCTCCCTCGACTAAAATTTGTTACATCTAAACTGTTGCCTTCTACTCACAATGAGCTAGATAGAAACCGCATAATTGAAGACATCATTTCTAATGTGCTGCTCAGCCATAGTGGTGATTTAAAGGGAAGTCCTGCCATGAATATGTTTTCACTGTTAGTATTATGTATAAAATAAAATATCTCTTATGGTAAATGTTTTGCCTCAGTTTTTATTTACTGGTTTTAAATTTTGTCAATCATATTACAATTTTGACC
Source organism: Taxus chinensis (assembly GCA_019776745.2). NCBI lineage: Eukaryota > Viridiplantae > Streptophyta > Pinopsida > Cupressales > Taxaceae > Taxus > Taxus chinensis. Next base: position 125,855,098 of record CM034146.1, read on the forward strand.
ATATAGTGATATGTATAGAGATCAAAGGCCAAAGTCGAGCCTTGACCATATAGGGTATATTGCGCCAGAGTATGCAACTCATGGTCAATTGACTGATAAGGCGAATGTGTACAACTATGGTATGCTGGTTCTGGAGATTGTGAGTGGTAGAAAGGTCAGGGATCCTAAACTTCCACCTGAGATGGAGCTCCTTCTACAATGGGTAAGACTCGAAACTTCATTTAAGATCTTTCCTAGATTACTTGTTCTGAGGGGCATCTTGAAGAATCCTCTGTGTTTATGTACAGGCGTGGAGTTTACACGAGAAAAATGAGGCATTTGAGCTGGTAGACAGAAGAATTGCAAAAGGAGAATCTGAAATCGATAAGGAAGAGATAGTAAGGGTAATCCACATTGCTCATCTTTGCACGTAAAATGCTTCAGAGACGAGACCATCAAGCAATCGCATGTGTATAATGCAATGTGAACACCGAATGGTATATGTTATTTGATTTAGAGGGATAGTTATTATTTTTGTAGTTGTTGTTGATAAGGGGCGTGATTGACAATTTTTGATTTTCTATTAAATCCAAAATAAATGTTGTAAAGTACATCAGAAGGGATTTTAAATAATATTTAATTGAGTAATAATTGAATACAAATGCAAGTAAGAGATGTAAGTTTGTCTATCAACTCCAATTTGGACTTCAATAATATCAGGTGGATGGATTCTTCGATGGTTGCATCAATGGAACCTCCCCTTTCCATTTCTCTTCAGGCGCGTTAGGGGAAAAGTGGTTTTACATATTATTCTTATGAGACATTTGGCGCATGGTTTTAGTAATTTTATGGAGGCATCACTTTATGCATGCGTTATTAAGTAGACGTAACTTTTTACACGGAAGGCATTCCTCCTACGGGAAACCCTTTCCGGTCCTTTCACCCAATATGTTAAATTTGATGGTCGTTTTGAACATTTTTAAACACGATTAAATTTCTTCTTGGTAAACCTTTTTTCCTAATCTGCTCCACAACAAGTTTAATGTCATTTATGGTAGTCAGTGGTCTCATGATAGTTGGCTGCAGGGGCACTATGGAATTTACAGAAGTTGTTATAAGCCTGAAAAAGAGGCAGACCTCCGTGAGCCTTTTGACACGGAAACGACTCCTGAGATAAAATTCAAACATTTCAAACAAATTTTCAATCAAAGCCACATAAAATTCAAACATTTCAGACATATTTTCAATCAAAGCCATGGTAGTGGATCATTGGCAGATTATTCATCGAAGGTTTCCATTATCTACCAGTTCTCATGTCCTCCATCACACAAAGTGGTGCCATGCGAATTGTTTGAATAAATGCCTGAAACAAATGTGACCTCATGAACTTCATTTATCACATGGGATGAAAAAAATGGTTGTGTTTGAAAGGCCTTCACATCTTTCTGAAAAATGCAATCGGAAAGGGTACATGCAGACTCCACAATCTTTTCCAGAATCCTCCCAACTTCTGCTAGAATGGGAGATTTAGAACAGGGAACCCGTCATGTTTGATGAAATGCCTCCTTTTCACTAACCATATTCAATAGTTTTAAAATACAATCATAAAACAATTAAGAACTTTTGTTTCCCAACCTAATGGTAAAAGAAAGCTTGTGTGAAACCTATACCAATGATAATAGCACCAGTTACTTATCAATATTTTAATGGGCAACATTTGTCTATACAATAAATGGAGCATAAGTCACCTTCTTTTATAGTTCTATGTAATTGTCTGAGTTTCTCTTTTTATTTCGTATGCAGTAACCAACTTATTGGTCTTGGTGTTTGAATAATCCTTTTGTTTCCTAATACTTCATTAGCAAATATGAAGAATTGTTCTTAGCAAGTGTCATGATCTTTTTCAATGTTTCTTCAAAATCAAGGCTTATCTTTCAAAAACAACTAGATACAATTATGATGGTAGTGTGCTGATTTGTAAGGGTGGGTTTCATAAGCACCCAAGGCCTAATTTGTTCTCTATTGCATCTAAGAGGATTCCTTCATTTTCCATATTCTTAGAAAATATCTAACAACTTGTTAACAACAGGCTTACCTTCACTTCCCATTACCTACCAGTACCCCTTGTAGAAATATTTTTTTACCGTCTCTTTCAAGCTTTATTTGGGTACTAACCTTGTTGATGATCATATACCCTTCCTTACGAGACATTTCCCTCATTATATATTGAGCTTCATGGATTATAGATACACTGGCTCATGTATCACATATAACATCAAACTGTGCACAAGATAACCTCTTCTTTGGTACTTGAGTTCTAGATCTGTAGACTACCATTTGTCTAAACTATTGTTTCTAACATGGCATTGTTGTATTAGTAAGTCTTAAAGATGTTTACATAACTTTCCGCTTGTGAGTAATTGATCTCAAGTAACAAAATCTCCTTATAGCTATGTATATGCAAAGCATTTATTCCTTGTAAAAGATTGGGTGTTGAATTATCCTGCAAATGCATTGTCTTGATTAGTCTGTTTCTTGCTGACAAAAATCATTGTTATGAGAACCTTCTACATAGTGACACCTGATGAATTTTTATGTCAAAACTCAAGTTCACTACTGAGCTCATCTACTTATTTACAATAATCTGGGGAAAGAATAGTGCCATATTTTCTACACGACATGTCCTCTTCAAAAAGGTGACAAAAAATGCAAGAAAAAAGTACGAGAGCATGGAAATGGTTCATGATTTTGTTCGAGTTGCAACATACAAGTTTAGACCTATGAGTATAGATATACATTCAGGATCAATCTAAAGGACCCAATAAGAGAACTTTAATTAGTTACTACTTTTGATGAGACATTTGAGTCAATCATGGGTGTTGCAGCTAGTGACCTCCACCTATTGTCTATAGATGAAGATGTGAATAGTGCAATTACAAGCAATGTCATCGGCAATGAATATTGCTTCACACTTTCCCTGAAAAAAGAGACATACCACGAAATCAACAAATTGAAATATGTCATCCTTAGTTCAAAGAAATCACAACTATTAGTATGGAAAATCTTTTTAACACAACATGTCCTCTTCAAAAAGGTGATAAACAATGCAGGAAAAAAGTGCGAGAGCATGGAAATGGTTCATGGTTTTGTTTGAGTTGCAACATACAAGTTCATAACTGTGAGTATAGATATGCACTTAGGATCGATCTAAAGGACCCAACAGGGGAACTTCAATCAGTTACTACTTTTGATAAGATAACTAAGTCAATCATGGGTGTTGCATCTAACAACCTCCACCTATTGTCTATAGAAAAAGATGAGAATAGTGAGATTACAAGAAATGTCATCGGCAACAAATACTACTTCACACTTTCCCTGAAAAAAGAGACATACTGCGGAATCAACAGATTGAAATGTGTCATCCTCAGTTCAAAGAAAGTAGATGGCAGTGCATCTCCTCCGTAACCTTCTTTACGCAAATATTTCTACCGCATCCGTCCCTTCAAACTTTACACCCTCATCCATTCCTTTCTATACTTCGAACTATCAACACTATGTTAGTTATTCCATATCTATGTTTCCCTCTTTTTCCCCGCTTTAAAAGAAAATTGTTGTATTTCCTTTGACATTAACATACCATTGTCTCCTACTACTATGTGGATTGAAAGTACTATTAAGAAAATAAATGAATATTACTTGCACTTTTGTTATGATATAAGATTTGCAAAAAAATGCCCATAAACCGCTACCACTCATGATATAAGATTTAGAAATGTATATGTACGAATTTGTAACAAGTTTTAAATGTATATAGAACTTTTAAATGAAGTGCTTCATCTATATTTCTACACTTACAAAATCAATCACACCCCTTATCAACATCAACTACAAAAGTAATAACTATACCTCTAAATCAAATAACATATATCATTCGGCGTTAACATTGCATTGTACACATGCGATTGCTAGTATTATATTCATTTTAACAAATTTATTAATTAAAGAATATATATGAGTGAGTGTAGGTCTCTCTATCAAGAGATTGAGAGTATGTGTATGTGTGTGTGTGTGTGTGTGTGTGAGAGAGAGAGGGGGGAGTTATTTAATTAAAAAACTAGGATAAAATGTCCGAACGGAAAATAAAAAATAAAAAAATTGTCGAATATGATACATATAATGGTTTGATTGAGCTTGCACTTTCGAATACAAGTGAATACTCGCATCATAGAAAAATGTATGACAGAAAATAAATTTTATGCCTTGAAATAAGCATTTATCTGTTTAAATAAGTGTGCATGTGTTTTAAAGCAGCGGGAACAAGATTAACAATGTAAAAATAAAAAATTGCATGTAGAAGTAACATGATATACCTAAGCAAGGCGCAGTTTTGAAAACCCGGTGAAAATAAAGATCACCGGCATTTAACAATAAATTATACTTATAGTGCAGAGTATTAATAAATTAAAACATTTATTGTGATATAAAATATTAAAAAAATAACAAATACAATTTTAATAAAAAAAATAAAGCATTGTAATTTAAGAGCGAAGATGATTCATTAAAGTATAGTTTTTTCTAAATATTTCATTAAATTGAAGATTGAAGAACCCCGCACATGACAGGTTTCATTAATTTTTTTTATTTTTTAATGAATCAACAAATAAAATACTTCCACGTCCAACCAATAGAGGTTGCAAACATGGATAAACAGACCAGTGCATTCATCTTTTTGTTGTTCATGTGCGGAGAGAGGAAAGTTTTTTTAGAGTATGGAAGATATTTAAAAATATAATATTTTAATTTGCAATAAAATTTGAAATTAAATCTGTTTGATTATAAATTGATATTTGGCATAATATGTTTCTATAAAATAGAAGTGGGTGGGGGAAACTTTTCGTCCCCTTTTTGCCTTGCCCTTAAGGTATGGTCCCATTCTTATTTTTAAAGTCAAGGAAATAATAGCATCTGTGCCTAAAAAATAGGAGCTCCACATTTTTAGCCCCCTAAACTTAAGAGGTGGCTAGAGAGGGGGTTGGGAGTTTCACCCTACAATTTAGGGCTAATAGAATCTAATATGCATTCCCGCCATTATTTTTTGGTGATTTTAGAGAGAAATATGATTTTATTTACCTACAAATAATCATAAAAATCCAATAGGATCCTATAATATCTCAGCGGGTATTGTTGAGCAAACTAATAAAAAATCATGGGACCTTAAAACTCCTAAAATGCTCCTAAATTTTCTCAGCTAATATATTTATGGAGCCCCCCTTCCATAGGACCATGCCTTCCTACAAAAGTGATGCTCCTTGTTTTTAGGAAAATATTCTAAAAATTCTTGTTTCCTTCAATTTATTTTATCATGGGACCACCTACTAAATAAAAATAGGTGCACTAGCCTTCTCCATGGGACCCCTGCCTAAGTAAGCGCTCTAACGTCGCCCTTTAGCATATTATCATGGATGGTGATTTTTTTACATGTACACAAGCTGAAAATTGACAGCCTGTGGGCCATTTTTTCTGATTTTAACCATAAACTATAGGTAATAAAATTAGGAAACCATAGACAATGACAGAGTAAAATTTTAAAAAACTCGTATATATTTTTAAACAATTCTTACTAAATCTATATACAATATATAAAAATATAAATCTTATTTATATATGTACGTGAAAACCACAGAAATATATATATATATATATATATATATATATATATATATATATATATATTGAAAATTACAACCACCCAATTATTCCAAGCCTTTCTGTGGGGTCTATGAGATTTGAAGCCCGTCCCCGGTACAAAATATAGATACTCACATTGTATACTTTGCTTCTCGAACAACTAAATGAATGGAAATATCCCAAAACATGGTTTCATGGATATTGTTGATTGTGGGATATGTACAATGCAATTGGCAGGGGTAGAGCCAAATTCCATATAAACCTGTGGGGGTTATGTGGAAGGGTTTGCTTGGTTTTTGTAATGAATGGTAGTATCCCAAAAAAAAAGTGCAGGTAATTCAGATTAGGTTCATATTCCATTTCATTTTAGCTTCGCCTTTGTCTTTTTATTTTCACACCTACATAAAAGTATGGGTCGCCATGCATGGAATTCCAATTTATGTGTGCCAACACACTGCTCCATGTTGTCCTTGAAAATGAATTCCAACCCACCTAAGTGTGAAAATTCTATTGCAATCACTGATTATTAATCTCCTATCTTAAAAGATTATTTAATTGCCGAAAATTAATTCACAGCTAATATCGAAAAATAACACAACTGCAACTTCACTAATAAGAATACGGAAAAAATGCGTAGCACAATGAACACAATATTTTCGGACAAATTGTCCCTGGAAAAACCCCTAAGGAAAAACCAGTTCTATATATGAGAAATTATATTAACTTCAGCAAATTAAGAGATACAAAGATTCCTTGCCTCTTACTGGCAAAAATTCAACAATCTTCCAACGTCTCCCGTTGATATTCCCCCATTGCTATCCCCAACGCTATCACTGTGCCCTTGCTAACACTGCAACACTGTTTGTTATCACTGCAAACTTACAAACTCATTTGCTAGCACTCCAAACTTGTACTCTCCAAATGCCCGATGACCTCCTTTTATGCTACTCTCATTGGAACACCGACGACCGAGATCGATTATCAATCGACCGCTGAGATACATAACAACTTAACAACCATAACAAATTTGGTTGCAAGGTGTCACTAAAGGAAATCAATAATTAGAAAATAATTAATACATTCTCAACAATAAAATAAATATTATCGAATCTTAGCAAATGGACAAACAGCTGTCCAAGCTATCAAACTAACACCAAGTACTATTCTCTCTTCGATAAATGGTTGTAAACGTTTCGATAGTCGCCTCAAAAACTCAACTGGAATTGTACTAACATACATAAATCTATGAGACAAACACCAATGTCTTCCACGTGGGTATGTTTTTTCCGAGGTACAGAATATCCGTCAGCACAGATATGATATGAATTTACTGTATAGAATGTTTGGCTTGTTTCTCTCTCGCTCAGGTGGCGCCTACTGCAATCAATATTCAGTGGTTTGTATTGTCACCCCCTGCTGTCCATTGCAATCAATCAATAAATGACATGTTTCCATAGCATTCTAATCAATTGTGTGGTTTTCATAGCGAACACGCCCAATTAATTGGCAGTATCGAAAGCCTCTTCGAGCAAAGTTGACCGCTACAGGTGTTTTTCGATTCATTTAGCGTTTAATCATTCAATTTGTCTTGCCAACCATTTTTCCCCTGACACAGACGCATTGAAATACATTTAATAAATTGTATGCATTCCTTGCCTCAAAAGAAAAATATCACAGCTAGTCAAACAAAACAGTGAGTATATGGTGGGTATTTAATCGACGATTCAATTAGGAATAAAGATATCATCTCTATCAATAAAGAAATCAAAAATAAATATATATATATATAGAATAGTATCAGTTGATGCAAGTTTAAATCTCATTTTGGCGTTGTATAATTCTGTCTCAAAGATGTGGAAATAGAGTCAGAGACCATACCTGAAAGGTGGAGTCAATGAATTATATGTTGGAGAAGTACGTTACTCAGTCCTGATCTGCTATACTCCTATAGAGAGTGGAGGTAACAAACAACAAACAAGCGGGCAATATATATAGAGAGTAAGATATTTAGGTGTAGGGAGGCAATAGTGTCCATGGACAAGCATAATAAATCACCTAGTTTTTTTAAACAAGTGGTAAAATGTACTATAAAAATTTAGCTTGTGACCATGTTGTGATACATATTATACGGACACAGGATTAGATAATAATAATGAAATTATAATATGGTGTGCATTGTTGAGGTGTGGAGCTTAACATTTGTGTTTACTATAATCTCATCACCATTTGATTTGTTTTCAAATTTATTCATGCGCTAAAATATTTTGGATTATTCCATTCAAGCCTCAACGCATCCTACGCAAACCTCCATAAGTTTTCATTGACAACATTCTAAGATGCACTACTATTTTTTAGCACATTTCTATTTTTTAGCCGACAAATCTCCAATTTCACCCTTGGAACCTTTTGACACACCCCACCCTCTTCCGTTGTTGATGCACTGCTATTTTTAGCTCATTTCTATTTTTAGCAAGTTGCTTTTTGGGGACCTACTATTTTGGGAAAAGTGTCATTTTGGTCCTGCTCCTCGTTTTGTAATCTTTCCCGACTGTCTTAGATGATCAAACTTACAAATCAGGGGATTTACTATCTTTATTACTAAGAGGGGCATAAAATGTGATATTTTTAGAAAGTGTCAAAAATGGGCTCGGTTTGCGACCAAGATGAAATTTTTGGATCCGGCTCGTCGTCACAATCTTGTGCTCTAATTTCCACTGTGATTCGCTCACCAGGAAGTTCAAAATAAAAAATCACCTAGTTTTTTTAAACAAGCATAATAAATCACCTAGTTTTTTGAAACAAGTGGTAAAATGTACTATACAAATTTAGCTTGTGACCATGTTGTGATACATATTATACGGACACAGGATTAGATAATAATAATGAAATTATAATATGGTGTGCATTGTTGAGGTGTGGAGCTTAACATTTGTGTTTACTATAATCTCATCACCATTTGATTTGTTTTCAAATTTATTCATGCGCTAAAATATTTTGGATCATTCCATTCAAGCCTCAACGCATCCTTCACAGACCTCCATAAGTTTTCATTGACAACATTCTAAGTGAGATTTGTCGGTAATTGCTGCATGTGACAGGAAGTAAGGGCGAATGCATTGGGTGGAGGATGTCCCACAGGCGACCACGATATTTTTTAAATTTGACAACAAAGGAAGCCAAGTTGAGGTGTTGTATCTTTGGAGGGGAAAAGGTTACAAGGTGGTTTGCATAACTACGTGCATAAGGTGAATAAAGCACATATACAAGATCATATGTTGTGTATACATACAAATGAAGTTAAAACAAAAGACGAGGTGCAACGTTACATTACTCTAGGATATGCCACCTTAAAAAACCCCAATCTAGAAACAATACAAATACATCCTATTAGGATTGACTTATTTAAAAAACTAAGAACACTAAACATTAGAAAAAGACACACATTAACGTTAATAGGGATTAATTTCCCCTTTGAATGTAAAGTTCAAAAATACTCCATTGACATGTGTAATGTGGTTTGGGTAGAGAGGAAAGCATGCAAGAGGCTATGTGGAGCACCTTGTACACTATTTTAATGTGTCTTATTTTTTTGTGACGCCAATCAATAAGAAACTTACAAAGGAAACTATGAAATTATTAATTATTAACAATTACCATATAAACGCGTGTAAGTGGCTATCAATTTCTAACAAGGGCAATTAGGTATTTATGGTGTAATGAATATGAAGTATTAAAATCACCCTCACTACAATCACAAGAGGTTGTATCACGGTGACTTGGGTGTACAAATCCATCTCTTGCAAATAAGGAAGAATGTTAAGTTTGTTAGAGTTGTTGTTTGTGGTGAAATGTATGTTATCTTAAGTTGTTTTAAGTTTTTGTAATGACGAGGAGAAAATAATGTAGTACAAATACAACATTCAAGAAAGAGCACTTCTTGTTATGCCTTGGTGCACCATTTGATGGCCTTTAATCCAATTACATTTATGTATCATTTTAATTCCTTTATCCTTCATAAATCTCCTTACCATTTAAACATCACCCTACATGTGCACCTCTACATAGGTGAATGATAGAGGAACATAAGTTGCAGCAATTTGAGGATCCAACTCAAAAAGAAGAGTTGTAAATAATCGTAACCCTAAATTCTTATGTGCTCTAAAAATTTTAAGTTAAAGTTGAAGTTGTGATGGGGAAAAATTACATAGAGAAGACGAGAGATGAAAAGGGGAATTGAGGGAAGCAAATTGTAGATTGATAGAGACATACCTCTCTGAATTGTTGAGCACTGAGATTCTAAAAAGGAATCCATTACACATGCATTCATTCCTTACAACTATTTTTGTTTTACATGCATATTCAATCAAGATGACTAGATTGTTTAGTTTTAATTTGTTTTCCTTTTGCATGCCTCCACAATTTGCATACATGTATATCAAGGCAGTCATAACCATATCGCAAAAAAAATCACTTTCAATTATTTTTTATGGATTTCCTTACACTATTGCAAAGCTTCAAGTTTGGCACAACATTGGAAGATGGTGGCAAAGGTTGATGAGTCCATCTTTATACTATCCAATTGTATTTTCTTAAAAGTATCCTAGGCTTTTTAAACAAGCCCATTTTGTGCATACCCCACAATCATCATATTCCATCATGGGATCAATTTTTGTATAGGAATTTCTTTGAAAAGTGTTGAAGCCTCATTAAGAACACCAATTTGAGTATATCTTATGGTGTCTACATTCTATAAGACCACATTTGCACTATACATTTTTTCAAACAATATTCATACTTTCTGTACATGCTTCCACATTTGGCATGAATGTCTATTAAAGAATTCATAACTACAACAATTCCATTTCATGCATATCTAGTAAAAAAATTACATTCCATGAGACTCCAAGAGGAATTTTTCAAAAAAATGTTGTGCATTTTATATGCCTACACATGTTGTGTACATGTCTATCAATGCAATGAAAACCACCTTGTCTGAAAATATTCCACTTTTGACTATTTTTGAATGCATATCTACACCTTGTTCCAAAGATCTCGTTTAGGCGTATGCAGGGAGAATGTTGGAAAAGGTTGTTGAGTTGGATTTTATGCATGTTCCAATTGCATTTTCTTTAAAATTTCCAAGGCTTTTTCCACAAGTATGTTTTTTGTGCACATCCTTGAAAAGCCTTAACTTGCCTCATCGAGAACACCATTTTGCACATATGTTGTAATCATCGCATTCCATGAGACCATGTCTGCATTATACATTTTTCAAACACTTCGCATGCTTTCTATATACTTGCACATGTGTCATACATGCCTATTAGGGTATTGGTCACGGTAACATGAGAATCTGAGATTGAAATTGACATCTAGTGATTTTCTTATGGATATGGAAACCATGTTTTAGATATGTCGCACTGACACATAGAAGGATAATAGTGGAGAAGGTGAACTCATTGGCTTCAAAAGGTGTTGTTTGCATTTGGTGAAATAATTTGAATGCCTCTTGAGCTGGCCTGTGACATTTGTAACTTGCCATTATCATATTCCAGGAGAACATGTCTAGCTTATTCATGTGATTGAAAACTTAGCAAACATCCACCACACTTCCCTACTTGCCATACATGTTGATAACCATATTTTGTAAATATGTGTTTGTGGAAAATGAAGATTTGTTGATATTGATGTGAGAGTTGAATTTTTTACCCTCTGAAAGGGATCTCTTCACAATGGAGGCCTACAATAAATGAAAATATGTGGAAGAGTCTACTGGAGGGTTGTATGTTGTAACAAGATTGCAGGAGAGTCTATTGGAAACCTCGTATCCCAATTCCATCATAATACATTGTTGAAATGTCACATCCTTTAAGAAATTTCCTAGTTATAGATATAATGTTACAGCATCCTTACAAATTAGTAGTTATATTTTCTAGAGCATAAAAATTAACATGAGAGTGTGATTTCTGAGCAAAAATCAAGTATTTCATTCCTATATACACAATATACGTGTACATGGTTTTTACCCCAAAAATATTGTTCTTGTTATTATAGATTGTGGAAGAGTAATATTTCTTAAGAATTAATATGGTCATGTGAGGGATTAAATGTTGGGATTCCTACTAGTGAGTGCTTAAGTGTATCCCCCTTTCTTTTTATGGGTGAGTGAAATGCATAAGCATTTTTTTGTAGTGCAAACTAAAATAAATATTAAATCGGAAAATTGATAAGCTTGTATCTTTTGATCGGTGTTGGAAAGAAAATTTGTCTGGGGAAAAATTGGTGGGTTTCTTGCCAATGTCTCTGGGACTCTAGGTCCATATACTTATGTGGTGCAGCTCCACCTTATTGTGAACAAACAGAAATAAAAAAATTGTCGTTGGCCATGACGTCGGGGATCCAGCAGGTACACTCCATTGTACCCGTGGCAAATGCACAAGGAATTGTAAGCGATGACTTTGTTGAAGTGTGGGGAAAGGGGAGGGGGTAGTTAGACAAGGAAAGTTAACCCTGCAAGTAGAAAATTAGATTCTTGCCAGAGTCAATTACACAGTCCACATTCACAATTAACTAGAAATAAAAAATAAGACTATTATGCCAACAACCAGAGGAAACCATGCACACAAATTTGCACACATTCATAAGCCATGAAAATAAATAATCCATTTCTTTATTTCCATTTTCATCAAGTTGTACAATGCAGGAAATGGAAGAAAACTAGTGGAGGGAAGTGGAAGAATGTTATCTCTCTTGTATTTCTCAATAGATCTCTCTCTTGAGTGCACAAAATGGACAACCCTTAAGCAAGAGTAAGCCATTACATTATATAGAATTTCAGAAGAATTGTCATCTACTCCCCATGTGACTTTTCATATGTCCTACACAACATATGACCTTTCAAATTCCTAGGAAAGAACATTAAGTTCCCTTTTATCAATTAAGGGAAAGTTATTACAATGATTGCTAAAGCCACATTTAAATGAATAGGATGAACATCATGATTGCTCACAGCGAAGAATTAGAAAGAGGGTAGAGAAGAAGAGGAAAAAGGAGAGGAGATAAGAGAAGGAAGAATGGATGTTGAAAAAGATGAGAAAACCTCTGCCTTAGAACTTGTCGATGATGATGATGCACGATCATCTAAACCATGAAAAGAGTGTTTAGAAACATTGTCTCAAGATGTCCTAATGTGAGCTTAGGACAAACACAGGAAATGCTTGTGATGATATTCATTGATTACTTGATTAAGAAATATCCTTAGCTCATTGAGCTCACCCTTACTGACTCACCTTGGCTCACCCAACTCACCAAGAGATGGTGATGGATCCATCCACTACACCTTGTGATGAAGCATATAATTGAACTCAGGATGACACTTTCAGGACCTCTATGAAGTTCTCGTTCCTCTGTTTGAGCTATGAAATCATCTCATTATCTCGAGGAGAGTCCAAAAAGTAGAAAGAAGAGTCAAAACAAATCCATCTGCTACTGCACTTGGAACCAAAAAATTATATTTTAGCATGTGGGACCATGACCTACCATTTTGGGACATATCACCAGTTTTTCTCCAATTTCACCCTTGGAACCTTCTGACACACCCCACCCTCTTTCGTTGTTGATGCCCTGCTATTTTTAGCACATTTCTATTTTTAGCAGGTTACTTTTTAGGGACCTGCTATTTTGGGAAAAGTGTCATTTTGGTCCTACTTCTCGTTTTGCAATCTTTCCTTACTGTCTTAGATGATCAAACTTACAAATTAAGGGACTTACTATATTTATTACTAAGAGGGGCATAAAATATGATATTTTTAGAAAGTGTCAAAAATGGGTTCGGTTTGCGACGGAGATGACATTTTTGGACCCGGCTCGTCGTCGCAATATTTTGCTCTAATTTCCACTGTGATTCGCTCACTAGGAAGTTCAAAATTTAAAAAATCAAATTTTTTCCTGGTAAGAGCTTCAGGCACAGAGCTAGCACGGAAGCCATTAATGGAGTCATGGAGCTTTTTAACATGTTTTAATTTCACCTCTAATTGTGATGAAATCAACTCCATTTGGATAAGTTTTTAATTTGGAGTTTGTGTGCAAAGTTCTAGCTTGATCTGACCACCAAATTAATGGGAAATCTGATGAATGAGAGCTAAGGCACAAAATGAAGTTTTGGTTGAATCAAATTATCCAAGGAACATTTCATACTCTGTGAAATTCTACTCAATGGCCTATGAAAATGAGGAATTTTGTAAAAGGTTTCATCTCAATCCATGTTCTGGATCATGAGATATGAACATTTCTTCGATTTTTCCAACGAGGATTTCTGGCAACACACGGGCATGGTTTTGGCTTGAATCTTCTCTGTTCGCGTTGCAGCAGCATGGACTGATGGATAAATGATTCTGGAGGTGATGGACATGTTGTGTAACCAACAACAATGGAGGAAAGGAAGAGATCCCGGCAGTTGCAGAAAAAATGTGCGAGCGTGCAAGAAGAATGGAAGCAGCAAGTGCCAACCTAACAGTTAGAAAAATTCACATGTTTTTAAGAGATGGGAAGGAGTGCACTTTTGTAAACCAATTGTACCAAAAAATTTGTGATCTTTGTGTAAAACAAAATTCTCCATTCCTATTGGGCCACTTGGCACCATGTGATTTGTCGTTGGGGATGAGAGAGGGGGCTGAAATTTACACCTTAAGCAGCTATTGGGGGCACATGGATGACCAAGAGACTAAATGGGAGGGTTGGGGAGATTTTTTTACCAGATATACCAAAATTTTGGTGAACTTGGTGCAAAAACATGTGCCCCATTCTAATTGGACCACTTGGCAGCACACAATTACACGGAGCAAGGGCTGGGAAATGAGGTGTAGGGGGCTTAACTCTAGAGAAAGGGTTGAATGTTGGTCATCTAGAGGTCCAAGGGCTCAAATGGAGTAGGGACACATTTTATTGCACCGATTGTGTAAAAAAATTCTGCACTTGGTGTAAAAAAGTGTGTTGCATTCCTATTGGTTGGTTTTCCAAACCTAGAATTTGGCTAACTGTTTGAGTTCGTGCCTTGGAGAGCAACTTGTTGGGACCATAACTTGAATTTCTGGAGGATTTTTTTGATAAAATTTTATATGATTCCACCTAAAAATGACATTTGGAATCCAATGGACATAGTATCATCTCCTTATTCATATATTTGGCCCCTAAAAAATAGGTTTGTTAAATCTGGCTCCCAGGTTGTGCATGATTAAAAACTATATGGGAACATAGTGCGCCAAGGTGTTGTAAAGAATATTATTTCACCATCCTATATGGCTCTAAAATACCTTTCTGAACATATTTTTTTACTCTTAAATCCTTTCAGATCTCCCAGAATCGCTTCTCGAAGCTCAGTAGCTTTTTGGCCATGTGCATTGCTCAAGCTTCGAAGACCCACTTTTGTTGAACCTGCCCCAAAACTTGTGAATCTTCCCAAAACCTTCCAAAATTGATTGCACAATGTATTTAATTCTCCTATATTCCTCCCTGATGAATTTTTTATTTTCATTCCACTCCGGGGGGTGTGCACTAGCTCCGAGAAGATCAAAAAATGGTCTTTCCCAAGCTTGCCAAAAGGCTTGTCTTGATGGATCTCGCTTGGGAAGCTCTTAAAATGACATGGTACCCCTAAACCACCTATGGGAACACCAACTCGGGGATTAGGTTGATATTAAGGAGGACTCAGGATGACCTCTGAGTAAAATTTTCGGGTAGGGTGTGGTTGTCATGCTTGAAAATTGTGAATTTCTTTGTTGCACATTTGTATGAAAACAATCGGTAATTTGGATTTGAGTGTCATTTTTTTTTCAAAAGTGATTATTTTTTATGTTTGTTCCATTACAACTATTTGGTTTGACAAATGCACTACAATTATAAAGTTTCAAATCTACGGGTCTTGTTGTACTCCTTGATTCTTACATTTTTTTGGCGATTTTGAGAATGGTGTTTTTATCTTATTTTACATTAGATCAAATTGAGTCATTAACAACACATAATTACCAAACGTGTAAACCAAGAGTGGAAATAATCATTAAATGTAAAGGGTTATTAGCTTTAACTTCTGCAGAACAACTAATGTTCACTAGAGAATATGAGATATTTTAGTACCGATGTAAATTTGATGAGTGTATGGGTTTGATAGGAACTTATGTAAGTGATAGTATTTTGTTTCATTTGGAAAAATGTGACTCTCCTTTCAAAATATGGGATAAATTGGAGGTCTTATTCGGTACGGTGGATCACATGAGAGCCATGCAACTTGAAATTAAGATCACTTCTCTTAGTCCTAAAGATTTTCCATTAATTATAGACTATCTTAATAAGTTCAAGCACTTGTTGACACAATTGAAGAGGAGTGGAAGAGATAAGAAAGATGAAGAGTGTGTTTACCTAATTCTATTCAAGTTGAGATGTTTATTCCAAAACCATTTTCTCTAGCATGGATTCATTAGGTGACATATTCCAAATTCCTACCTTAGAAATATTTTGTGAAAGGCTTACTAGGGAAGAATCCAAACGGTCTAACATTAATTCTTCCACCTCTCAAAATAAATTAGTAGCATATAATCCTAAGGGCAAGGGAAAACCAGAATGTAAATCCAATTTCACCCCTTCTCTGTCTCAAATTGATCCTAAACCCAAAGAAAACAACTCTAAACCCAAGGAATCTTTTATAGCCGAGAATAATTCTAGCCTTTCATGTTCTTTTTGTGGGAGTTATGGTCATGTATAAAATAGGTGTTGGAAGTGAATACAAGCCTTAAATGATGTAATCATAAAACATAATATCTATATCTCCACTCCACCTCCTTCAAATGAGAATGGAAAAACACTTAATGTTGTTGGGAGATCTAAGTCAACAAAATTGCAGATAGTTGGGATATAGATTTTGGTGCTTCTCATCATATGACTTCTTCCAAAGAGTCTTTTATATCTATAGGTTTGAGTTCTAATTCCAAAATTGAGGTGGGATATTCTTCAATTCTTTCTTTTAAGGGAGAAGGTGACATACACCTTGATGGTGGAATAATTCATGATGCATTGTATGTTCCTAACATCACTGCAAAATTGATTTCTATATATAAAATTTGTCGTTCTGGTCAAGGAAAAAAGTGACTTTTACACCACAAGGGGCAAAAGTATGAACCTTGTTGGAGCCTCATTCAATTTTTTCTCAAGTTATCATTGATAATGGTTCTAGACTATATCACTTTGAGGGATTTGTGGGCTTTGATGACACTTTCTCAATAGGGACAGCCTTTTTTTCTCATACAGATTCAGAGAAGTCCTAAGCTTTGGCACGAAATATTTAGACATCTCAATTATAGATATTTTAAGGAGTTGAGAACTCATGGTATGGTTGATGTTCTTCCTATAGTTTCTTTCCTTGATGGAGTTTTCTCTGGTTGTGAATTAGGGAAACAAAACCAAGATCCATTCCCTAACAATTTTTCCAAGAGAGTTTCATCACCACTTGAGCTTGTGCATACTGACTTGATGGTTTTTATTACTCCCTCTTTCAATAGAGCTCAATATGCACTTTCCTTTATTGATAATTTTTTGATGTGTACTTGGGTTTGTTTTCTCAAGTACAAAAGTGATGTTTTTTCACACTTCAAATTTGTTAGCGCTGCGATCTCCATCTCCCCCATCTCCCTATTGATATGTGCTTTCATCGAGAAACAATCTTCTAGTTGTATAAAGAACCTTCACATTGATAATGGAGGGAGTACTTCAGAAAATATTTTTATGATTTTTTTGCAACTCATGGCATTATTCACCAACATTTTATTCCTCATACTCCTCACAGACTGTCTTAAAAGAATGAAAGAACTGAACTTTGAAGGAAATGGATAACTGCATGATGCATTCTAGATATTTACCTCATAGATAATGGTTGGAGGCAGTTAAGTGTGATAACTACATTTAGAGTCACACACCACACAAAGCACTTGAGAATTTGACTCCAGAAAAATCTTGGTCCAATCTAAGCCTGATGTCTCAATTTTTCGAGTCTTTGGGAGCCATGTTTGGACCTTTATGCCAAAGAAGAAAAGGAAATCCTTTGATAAAAAGAGCAAAATCTTTATCTTTGTAGGGTATTTTGAGGACATGAGATGTTATGGACTTCTAGATCCTAATACTCATGAGGTTATTTTTCAAACACATGTTTATTTTGATGAGTGCTTTTCTCCTCATCTTCTTCCATGCCTACTTCTTCTTCTTTATCTCATCTTGAGGATCCCTTCTTTTAGGACGTTTTTGAGGAGGTTATGGATGCTGACAAGGATCTTATTCCCACTAATGTTTTCACTACACCTAAGTGGGCTCGTACTATAGTTTTTGAGCCAGCACCTTTCATACATGATCGTCCACCCACTAGGCATCATCATGCACATTCTATAAGTTCTGGAATTTTGTACAAGTTAGTTTTTGAGGATCCACAATATTTTTCACAGGCTCATGGGATACAGGAGTGGGATGATGCAATTGCAGATGAGTATTCTTCTTTCATGAATAATAATACTTGGGATTTTGTTTTTCTTCCTAAAGGAAGAAATATGGCTAGGTGTAAGTATGTATACTGAACCAAAGATGCAGCTGATGGTTCCATTGACAAGTATAAGGTGTGTCTTGTTACAAATGTTTTCTCACAAGTTGAAGTTATTAATTAATATGATACTTTTACACTCGTTACCAAGATGGATTTAGTATGCCTTATACTTGTTATTACTATATCACACGGGTGGCTCGTATATCATATGAACGTAAAACTTTCCTTCTTACATGGATATTTACATGAGGAAATAAACATGGAACAACCTACTATATTTGTTCACATCTCTTCTATTTTTTGTAGACTCTGAAGGTCTCTCTATGGTCTCAAACAAGTCCCTTGGGCTTGGTATGAGAAGATGGATTCTTTTCTTCTATCTATTAGTTTTTTTTTCTAGCACTATGATCCTACAGTATATCTCCAACATTTTGGTGAGGATATTTTTATACTTGTCTTGTTTGTTTATGATTTTCTACTTACCAGCATATCTTCTTCCCACATTCATACTATTCAAATGGCTCTTTCCACATAGTTTGACATGACATATTGTGGGTTATTACATTATTTTAGGGATTCATTTGAGTCATCAAAAGTACACCCATGATCTTCTTTAGAATTTTCATATGGTTGATTACAATCCAAGTCCATGTCCTTTTCAGTCTAGGGTTACTCTTACTTACGCATGCACCACTCCTCATTGTGATCCTATCTTGCATAGGTAATTGGTTGGAATTCTAATGTAATTGACCCATACTCACCTTGATGTTTCCTTTAAAATAGCGTTTGTATCTTGGTTTGCACATTCTCCTCATAGCAATCTCTGTAAGGTGGATAAAAGAATTTTGTGATATCTATAAGGCACTTAACACTTTGGACTACACTACACTACACCAGAGGTTCTACTCATTTGGTTAGATATAATGATTCTGATTGGGTTGGTTCTATTAATGACAAGCGGTCCACTTTTGGATATATTTTTTTCTCGATTCTTCTCCAGTTGCTTGGGTCAACAAGAAAAAATAAGATATTGCACTTTCATGTACAAAGGCAGAGTACAAGGTAGCAAGTACGGCAAGTCAGCAACTTCTTTGGCTTTGACAGTTATTGACATAGTTTGGATTCACAAAGGATTCACCAACTGTACTTTGGTGTGGTAATCAAAGTTCAATTCACATTCCCAAGACATTGTTGAGCACTAACAAACCAAGCATATTGAGGATCACATGCACTTCATTCATCATCACATTCAGGATGGAGTTATTTTCTTGGAGTATATTTTGACTCAGCAGCAAGTTGTTGACATCTTTATGAATCCTTGTGCATCACCTCACTACCTTAAGTTATATGGCATTTTTGGGGTTTTAGAATTTGTCCTTGGGGGTGTTGGTGAGGAAATATTCCTTCTTCTTTCTCTTTCTTCGAGTAGGATTTTCTTTCCTAATTTTAGTTTGATATTTCTTCATGGAAATATTGTACATGAGTACCTGATCAGGCCTTGTTGTCGTGACTCATACTGTGGATATCTCGCTTTTACTTTAGGCCCCTATCTTCACTTGAGGGTGGTATTAGAGTAGGTTGTTTTCCTTATCTCATGTTCACCTATATACTTTGTTTACCTTCTATTTTATTTATCCTCACCCACTTATGTGTGTTCTATGGATATTTCTTTTGTCTTATTTAGATATTAGGAGGATATTATCTAGTTTTTAGGTATATTTCTTTCCTTGATATATGGTATTGACTAGTTCTTTTTTGTCTATTTCTTTCCTAGATATATGGTATTGACTAGTTATTTATTGTCTATTTCTTTCCTTGATTTATGGCTTTAGCTATGGCCTTGACTAGTTCTTAGATTGATCTGCCTTGCCTATATAAGAAAATCTCCTTCACATTGTATTACATAGATTTCCATGAGATATAATATATGATATTGTTGTTCTTTGTTTACAAATATTTTTGTAAAGTTTTTTTGTCGAATTTCTTTCATCTTATTAAATGTGATGATCTATTAGCGTCTGAGATCTTTTTGGTTTGGAAAAAATTTCTAATTGTTCCTTTTATCTTTCCTCAAGAGGAAGTCCATCAACAAACATGGATGTTAGCCAGCAATTCTCTAACTCACAATGAAATGCTTTCTAGCGTAAATATATGGTAAAACAATATTGGAACACATCATTATTTTAATAAAAAATCAAAAATCAAAAATCAATATTAATAAAAATCAGTAATAATATTTTAACAAAAAGGTAGTTGGAAAGATTTATAGCCCACTATCCATATGGGAAGAAATCATAGCTCAATCACAAGTTAAAATTCCATGAGGGTGGTCAAAAGTCCAAATATACTTTAAAACTATAAAAATATAGAAGGTCGAGAGTCAAGCACTAGCAACACCAATATTATGGGAGCGTGGCAGAACATCCCTAGCAGGAAGACCACCTAAAGTACTAGGATCCTCATCTAAGGATATGGGGAAATCCATCCATCCAATGTATGATAATCTTGTATAGCCAATAGTACCATAATTCTCCAATAAGGTGGAAAAATTTTGACAATAATAATGTCTCCTTCCACTGGAGAGGGAAAACACAATAGAATAATAGATGAGTGATCAACATGTTTCCATTGAGGTGGAAATGAACTCTAAGGACCCTGCCGTGGAGGTGGGAAGGTAGAGAAATGACTGCAAATAAAGGATGAAAATTAAATTCAAGAGCATCTCCAACTCTACCTATTTATAGGTGATAGAGAACCCATATGAGGTGGATTTGGTGGAACCCAACTCATCATGCAAGGTTTATTCCCCCACTAATCAAATAGATCCTTAAAATTTTGATACTCGAATGTCACTTTTTCATACTACTCTTGGATCTATAAGCACACAAAATAGATAATGATGATTTTATCATTCACCAAAAAATACTAAAAAATATTGCCATTATTAAAAAGGGGCATGTGCATGGAGATGGGGAGCTAAAAAATGGCCAAAAATATATTTTTTGGCAATTTAGAGCATAATGTGCTTGCATTATGGCTCGATCGTGTTATAACTTGAAAAGGCTAAATAACACTCACATTATAACATGAGAATTCTATACATGTTAAAAAAGATATACACAGTTGTGTTTGAGAGCTCATTTTTCACTTTTCTCACCCAAAATAACACTTTTTGCAAAAACAAGTGAGCGGGAAAAAATGTGAGCGGGCTTCTGGAGGTGAAATCATGCCTGCAAATCGAATCAACCATGTAGAGACTCCAAAAGATGATTTTTATAGAATTTAGTGTAATTTTGTCATTAAAATATTTTTTTCTTGCATTGTTCCTGGTTTTTTTTCAGTGGATACAATCTCTTCACCTGAAAAACCCTCCACCTGTAGACTAGGGTGAAAAAAACATACTTGAAACACCTCTTTAAATTTTTATACATCCTCTTAATACCCAATAAAACATTATATGGGAGATTCATAATAACAAATCTCAAATTCAAGGATTAATTGATATCCTAATAAACCCCAATGCCACGAGTACCCATCGCAAAAATATTATGTCATCATTAGAGTCATCAATATCTAATATTGATAATGTGGTAGGTCAAATAAGCATGTGGGAGGGATAAAAAACCAATTGTCACCATTTGTATGCAAACAGATTATCTTATGATGTGGTGAAGAAACAAATCACTAAAGACAAGTTGTGTTTTTTGTTCGCTGACCCTAAAACTAATGCACCTTTATTATTGATTTTCAGAAGATTCATGATCCATTGGTGTAACCATGAGGGGATCGAAAACTATTTTTGGGATAGATAGTGGATGGTTTTTGACCAACCGTCTTGTAACAATTTTGAGGTACCACAATATTTCTTATGGAAACTCTATTGTGAGTTCATCCTCAACGAAATACCAAATTATTCTGATATTCAAGAGTTCAAAGTCATAGATAAATACTATGCACATGATATATTAGATGCACAACATTTGCGCAATTGACCATTTAGACCCCTTTCTCACCCATATGTTCAGCATGTTTAAGTCCCTTTAGTTATGAAGGAGATCGTGGAGATTAAGACACTCAAGTTTATTAGTTATTTGACACGTTCATTTCTTCAGCATGGCACCCATCTCTCCCAAGTTGATGAAGCTAGTCCTTTGAGGCATCAGACATCATATAACATAATTTTTCATGTGTGTGGGAGTCTAGGAATCTATGTGGTTGATGAGGTTGTTCCACAGCCTAGTAAGGTTGCTTCACAGACTAGTCAGGTTGCTCGATAGCCTAGACAGGTTGTTCCACATGTTGAGCAGAGTGTTTGATTGGAGGAGATACATTGTGATTCTATGTTTGACATTATCATTGTCACATATGATCTACTGGATTCGATCTTGGGTATTGACCAGCATGTAATTTTACATGAATTTAAATGCAATTTAGTATATATTTTTCGTATTGAATTTTATAATTAATGATATTAATTAATTATGAATGAAAATTAATTAGTCGTGTGTATTGTTTATAAACTATTAGGTTCAAAATACACATCCAGTCTCAAATTACACTTCCTCACATTTGTTAGCGAGCACAACAACCCCTCGTGTTTAAATTTGCAATAAATTAGTAAATATTTTATGTGTTAATTTGTTTTTCATATAGAGATGTTATCTTAAAATGACAATTTTATGTTGTACAAGAATCCTATGGACCTTCGATATCTATGCATGTTGACATGATTATGCATGTCAACAAATTTACTAATGTGAATTTTAGTATTTTTAATCATCATGTATGAAGAGAAACTCTCTTTTATGTCATGTAACTTGTATATGTGTAACCTTCTTATTATTTTCATTTGATGACATCATTAGAGTATCCTGCCGACATTTGACAATCATTAGATATTGGATTTGATATGGGCATAGTGTTTGTTGTGCCTCTTGCACAAGTATGTTCTAGTAATGTAATTTTTATAATGAATTAGTTGTATTAACTAACATCATTTAGTATAAATGTAGACATTGGTTTTTGGTACGTGCATTATCCTATCCAAACCCATCATTATAAACATCCTTAATTCATTTATCCTACCCCATAAAATTAATTTTTAACCCTCTTCTAAATTATATTTAACCCATGTAAAACTTATCTTAACTCCCCGAAAACCACCTAACCATTTCTAAAACACCCCTAACCCATATTATCCCAACCTCCTAACCTCTCTAACTTTCCTAACCTCTTCCCAACAATTTTTCCTCATCTATTTACCCAAAAATCCTATTTTGGAAGTGGTTTAAACCACTTCTAAATTATTTCCCCATAATTCCCAGATCATCAGCGATTATAAATAGGAGCTTTCACTCTTGTTTCAAGAATCTTCAGAATTCTCCCAAACATCTGTGCATCTTTGCAAACAACAACATCAAAATCCCTCCAAGATTTTACACATATCAATCTCTGCATGTTTTTTTACAACAACCTTTCCAAGCAATCAACAGTTGGCAACATCAATCCCAAATCATCATTTGTAGGTGTTTAGTGTCTTCTCAATATTCCAAGGTACTTTTTCTTACTTTACCATTGTTTTTATAACATCAACGTTTAAAAAATAAATCATTTTAAATTCTATTGGTATTGACTTATCATTTTTTAGAAAAATCAAACATTTTACAGCAATCATCAGTGATTCCTTTGAATCGCTTGTGAATCCCTTGAATCGCCCATGAATTTGCTAAATTGTCAGCAATTCTTTTGAATCACCTGTGATTCTTGTCTTTTAGCATCTTTTTAATTAATCATAGCATTTTATAAATTTTATCATTATCTATGGATTTAACTTATATTTTGCAAGCATGTCTTTTCTTTAGATGATTGTTCTAGGCCAATCACACCCCATCACAAGCATTTACGACCTTTTAATTGGCAAAAAACCTTTCCTTTGGGAAAAAATTGACATCCTTCACTAGCTTACAGTGTACGCCATCAGATTCACATCAAACATCGAGGAAATCGAGAACCATCTTGAATTCCTCTAGAAGATCCAACAAGAAACTACGGACTATTGGTATGATTATTTCAAAGTTGTCCAGATAGTCGTCACATAGCTCGGGTCACCCATGAAGCAGAGAAGTAATTTCCTTTTGATCTAGAGTTCTACCTCCCCATATATCATCTATATATTGTTATCATTTTCCATCATTTTATCAATTCACTTAATTGTTTAAAAAACGGGCTGACATCCTCCAAGGAAGTCCCTTTGGATTCCTGAAATTAACCTTTTCCAGCTAGCTCATCTGCCCATATCATCTAATATTTCTCGTTTAGTTATCTCTGATTGTAGGTCTCTTCACTTGGCAAAAGGATGAGCTCTTGTCCATGCTACGTCTGACTATCATGACATTGTGATTGTTGGTCTAGGTATTGTTAAACTCTTCCTTGTTTGAGTTTTAGTTACGTTCCACATGTAATAGAAAAGAACTGAAAATTACCTAATACATTCTTGGCACGCCTGGTGGGACACGTTCCCCTTCATTTTCATTAAAAATTAACATATAGCTATTTTCAGGTTATTTGCTTTGTAATCGCTAGCGATTCTATAGAATCACCTACAATTTTGGTGAATCACCTGTAATTTCTTAAAATCATCGATGATCTCTATGGAGTGCCTTTGATTACTCATTAATTATACCTTTTATGGTTGTGTTTCTTTTGATTTCCTATTTTTGGATAATCCTTTACAGGTTTCTCTCTTCTAGAGCATTTTTTTTTTTATCAAAAATCAAAAATCAAAAAATTTAATAAATATAAAAAATCAAAAGCAAAATTACAAATACGCACTCTTTGTAAAAAAAATTCTTCACATCACATTTTTCTATTATCTTCATTGAACTTATATTTATTTTTGGGACTTAAATTGAATACTTCATGTCTGCATGATCATATAGTCTAATTATGGAAGTTAAATAATTGCATTCACTTAATTTCCCTCACACACAACCAAATCACATTCAATAAAAAATCACATCAAAACATTCCTATCTAGGTGGACCTACTTGGATTTCATCACCAAGAACATAAGCCGACTTGGTGTTCTAGCTGAGTATAAACAAGTTGGAGGGTAGTATATTAACTAAGCACCCAACACCCTTATCACTGTGGGACCGTGAAGTGAGGGGGCATGCCCCAATACCATGCCTCCTATAGACACCAACACAAATTTGGGGCTCACGTACTTTTGGGTATATCGAGGACTCTAGCCTTTATCACTAGTTGAAACCAACCGTAGATTACCATTTCCTAGGACCCCGTAAGCCGTTTTTCACATTTCACCTTTTTCTAGTCTAATCAAGATAAAAAAATCTCTGGTGTGAATTACTTGTTTGCTTGTAAATCAACCCTTTAGATTTAGATTTCTTTCCATTGATTGTTTTTTAAGGGTATTAACATGACAATAGTCTCGTCAACAAAACCCTAAAAATATGGTCGAATGCTTCCAACAATCTATAGAGAATGTCCAAACCTACATCGATGATGTTACACGTCTAATCAACCAACATCAAGCATCTTTATCACCATCAACACACAATCAAGAACCCCCACATTCTCCCAGTAGTCAATCTACCTCATCTGAAATCCCTTATCCTTTCCGTCCTTGTTTCTTTGACATTGGAGATCTTATCTTTACTAAGATCTTGGATTCAAACCTTGTTGCCCTCAACACTTATCTAGTTGCCTGGGGTGTTCATCTTCAACATTCCACGCCTAAACCATGACCCCCTTTCTCCAACACCACATATGAATTATCCTAGCTTGTTGATCCTAACCATGAGCCCATTATCCAAAAAATGCATCCCTACCTCACTACCAATAAATCAGAAACATCCAAATTCATGTCTTCAAATCCTATCATCACCTTCGACCTCAACATCGTCTCCTCAATGGATATGACTAATCAACATTCATCATCTTCATCAGACCCCTCATCTAGCTCCACTTCATCCTAAACCAACACCAATGCAAATTCATCCACAATAAGCCCTTTAGTTTCCTCCACCATCCAAACCCCTCCTATAAGTTCAACATCTATTCCATTAAACATATCTCATCTTATCTCCTCACAACAACCCACCTCATCCATCCAAAATGTAGTTATGTCTATCCTAACATCAACACCTCCCATTAACACAAGTTTTATCTCTATTGTCTATTCTTCCTCACAACAATCATCCACCATCCCTACCTCCTCTCAATACATACCTCAACAATCTCAACCTTTCATTCAAACATCAATTCATTTCTAACATACCTCAACAATCTCAGCCTCTCACCCACTCCTCTACTCATTTTCAATACATACCTCAAAAATATCAAGCTTTCACTCACAGGTACATCCCCTTTCAACACATGTTTCAGTAATCACAACCTCTCTTGAACACATCCATGCATGTTTGATATCAATATATTCAGTCTTCACAACCCATGTCCTCACAACCTACATATATTATTTCCATGAGCGTCCCCCTCCGACATAATATTCCTTCACAATATCATCCATACCAATAGTCAAATCTATATGCATACAATCAACCCAGTTCCTCCCCATTAAATCCTCAACAACCATTGTAAAATGACCCTTTACAAGCATTAATGAATAGGATATTCAATATTGAAGTTGTGTCCATGGGTCCTAAAAATGTGTTATCTTATGCACAAATCTACAAGGAACCCATTCACCCATCAATACCATACAAATCATATGCTCTACACTGGGAACTTCCTAAGTTCCTCAAATTATACAGAAAAACAAGACCCTCAACTACACATCTAGGCCTTCCGACATGCCTATTATCGCATAGCACATGACCAAGACCTCATGTTGAGAGATTCCCTATGTCCTTGGTTGGCCCTGCCTTAAATTGGTACAACAACATTCCTCGTTATTCACTCTTCTCTTCCGCTCAACTCATGGAAATGTTTTTAGAATACTTCTTGATTAACACTACACGTAAAATCACTATCACTGACCTACATTCCATCAAGAAATTTGAAGATCAATTTATCATAGAATTTGTCACCCATTAGAGGGGTGTTATTAATCAATTATAATTTTCCCTCCCGTAGACCGAGCTAATCGAGATATTTTCTCACTCTTGTGCCAAACACATTTCGTCCACATTACAAATCCAATCCTTCCAAACATTTGAAAAAGCCTTCACTATGCCCTGTAAACTCAAGCTTCGTGCTCTTGAAGATGGTAGGGTTAAACTTAGATCAAATAAACCTAAACCTGAATCTTCATTCACATCATCCTCTAGTCATGAAAATCCAAAAACATTTGCAAATGCGGTCATTGTGAAGACTTATTCCAAAGAACATTCGACCTCTGAACACACTTGTCCTCAATGCAACTACCTCCCATTTTTCCTATTGATACATCCATCTCAAAGCCTTCTTGGTATAGAGATAATGATTATTATAAATACCATAGGGTCAAAGGCCATGACATCAAAAGGTTTCATTCATTCCGAAATGTCCTTCAAGATCTAACTGACAAAGGTGACTTGTAGCTAGACAACCCAAATGCACCCCCGAATCAAATTCTATACGTTTTTAAGCAACCCTTTCCAAATCACTCTCCATCCACCATTCAACCATAGTCCAATATTATCCAATCTCATCACACTATCAATACAACCAAAGATCAATCATTTATATCAACTGAGACTCCTATCACAGATTCATCATCCGAATCACCCATTGATATCTCTATCGTAAAAATACAAGTAAAACACACATCAAATCAGGTACACCCCTTTATCATACCATTTAAAATATATCACTTTTATCCACATTTTCTCTGTCCTCTTAGAACCCATCTACAAGCTCTTCACAAGCATCACAAAATAAACTCATCTTAAAATTTGTGAAAATCTCATATGATGACCATGTCACTCAACATTATATATGTAATCTTCAAAATATTGTTACACAATCATATGCCCCTTTATATAAAAAGGAAACAATCATAACACATGACCATCCAACTTCCTCAATACAAAAACCAAACCCCTTTCCTTCCATCCTATTGTCACACTTTTCCAAATTATCAATCACAATTACATAATTGAAATTCATTCCCTAGCACACATCTAAAGAAATCGCATCAAAAGTGACCCCTTCAACATCTATACCATCAAAATAATCATCACTTCCCTCTACCTTCACCTTGAAAGGACATTATACCTTGATCCTTGAAAGGCTTATTCAATAATCCATCACAACATTACCTCCTCTTAATTCATCTGGCTCTCGAGGATGGAAACCTTCCTAACATAACTTTGAATCCTTTTGTGATTACCATCACACGCCAAAACATTATACAGAGGATTGTAAATCCCCTCATGTTTCCATTAGGAGCCTTGCTAACAAGATCCTTCTCCCTCCAAATATAGAAACATCAAAAACATCCCACAAGACATCTACAATCACCACATCTAAACCATCTACACTCACAACCACCAAAAGTGGGGATTCTTCTAATAAAACCCATCCTCATCAAATTGAAGCAGTACTTATCACCACTAGAGCACGTACCCAATAACCTAATATTGTTAATCAAAAAAAATCCAAGGTCTTTATTCCACTCACACTTGAGTCATCTAGTCTGACACCTCCTTTTAAGGCTAAGGTATCCATCCTTGCCACTCCTCATATGCAAGCCACTACCTCTGTATAAAATACCATTATCAAACAACTTCACCAAGCTCCAGTAAAAAACGTCCCTTTATGAGCTGGTGTAAACTGTTAGAATTTGAGGATTCTAATAAATATGAATTTACTCAACTTAAATATTATATAATGTTACAATAAATATTTAAATAATCATTACATCATAACATAAATAAATAAATAAATTCTTACAAGAAATAAATAACACAGGTGACACAATATGTATAGTGGAAAACCCCAATAAGGTAAAAACCACTTTGAAAATTACCTTTTACTTCAAATAACTTATTTTACATCCAGTAAGATTTCCTCCTCCTTTGAAACCCTATTTACCAAGGGTAATACTAAATCACTTGATTTACACACCTTTGATATATTTCCTGAATATATCAAATGAGGACCTAAAGTCCTTTTTATATAAGGTTGTCGGGTATGGCTCCCGACCCACCTTTTCAACATAAAATGGTTGACACATATACCTAGGTGAGTGTATTTAATAAATAGAAACATAAATTATTCACATTATTAAATACTTACCTAATGTATATTACATAGGTCTGAATATTTAATAATAGAAAATTATTTCATATTATTAAATATTTAACCTATATAATAATGATGGGCCCATATTAATTAAGCATTGGCCACACCACTTAATCATTATGTTCCAACACTCCCCCTTAATGTTAAATGGGATAGCATATGCCGATAGATTACATGCTCGTGGTACACGACAGGATTTACAATCCTTAAACCATAAAGGTTTTAGGCTAGCATATCGGGTGAAGGAATTATAACACCTTCATCATACTCAAGTTACCTTTTAGTACAAAAGGATTTGGAATGCCAAATATCATCCTATGATCAGTGGCTAAGTATGATTTGTGAGTTTTATATATTCTCACAAGTTCTCATAAAAGGTTATTGAAATGAAGCATATATGAGTCTTTTATAACCAAGGACCTCCTTAATAATATGTTTGTACTTGATGTTTACCAATAAACACAATAGAACTAAAGAGTTTACTGAAGACCGCCTTTAATATCTTTCTACACTTCTTTCTAAAAAAGAAGATGGGGAGGTAAACATGCCCGAAGGTATTTTTACACTTGCCCGAAGGTCTTTTTTACACTTTCCCGAAGGTCTTTCACAAATGCCAAAAGGTCTTTTTACAAAAACCAAGTTCCATTAGGAGGTGACATTTTCATGCACACTCCCCCTCAATGGAAACTCCGACAATCCAAGTTTTTCACGAAAGTGAAAAAAATTTACAACACCGAGGGGCTTTGTGAAGATATCAACAACCTACTCTTCAGTCGACACGAACTTGAGATCTATCTCACCACTTAGCACCTTCTCATGGATGAAGTGTATATGTATCTTAATGTGCTTCATCATCTGATGTTGCACTAGATTATTTTCAAGAGCTATGGTACTTTGGTTGTTGCAGAACAAAGGAACATTGCGTTGATCCTTCATCTTTATCTTATCAAACAACCTCTTTAGCCATAGATCCTCTTTTGCAGCTTCTATTGCACTTCTATACTCAGCTTCTGTTGAAGAGATAGAAATAGTTGGTTGCTTTTTGTTGCACCCAATAATGGCACCTACACCAAATTTAAGCACATAACCAAAAGTGGATTTTCTATCCAATACATCATCAACATGATCAAGATCACAAAATCTATATAAGTTAGCATTTTCATTCTTAGTATAATGCAACCCATAATTGATTATGCCTTTAATATATCTAAGAATCCTTTTTGCAAGATTTCAATGATCTTTATAAGGTTCCTACATAAACTTGGAAGTTATTCCTACTACATAGAAAAATATTTGGTCTGGTGATAGTTAGATAAATTAAACTACCAACTAATTGCCTATATAAAGTAGGATCAAATTTTTCACATACAGGTTTAGGATCAATTTTCAATCCAATCTTCCATAGGAGTAGAAATTGGTTTACAATCAATCATGTTAAACTTTTTCAGTACATTGGTTGCATATTGTGCTTGAGAAACAACAATAGAATGTTTATGTTGAAATACAACCATGCCAAGAAAATGATATGAGAGACCTAAGTCATTCATTTCAATGTATTGTTTCAATTTTTTCTTTAATTCTACAAATTAAAGTAGGATTATCACCAGTCATAAGAAAATAATCAACATGTATACAAATAGTGATAATATGTGATCCTTCTTGCTTAATGAATAGATCATTGTCATAAGAACAATTAACAAATCCTAACTGTTTACAGAAATAATTAACTTTCTCATACCAAGCTCTAGGAGCTTGTTTTAAACCATACAAGTCTTTTTTCAATTTACAAACATAGTTTCCTTTACTAGTTTCTTTAAATCATTTAGGTTGAGACATGTAAAGAAGTTCTTTTAAATCATCATTCAAAAAGGCATTTTTCACATCCATCTGGTGTATTTACCACCCAAATTGAGTGGAAATTGCAAATAAGGTCCTGATATTATTCATTTTAGCTACAGAGATAAATCTCTCAACATAATCAATACCAGATTTCTGAGTGAAACCTCTAGCAACAAGTCTAGCTTTATGTTTATCAATAATACCATCTGCATTATATTTTACTTTGTATAACCACCTAGACCCTATAATATTTATTTTCTCTGGAGGTGGAACAAACTCCCAAGTTTGATTTTGAATTAGGGCATTATATTCAGCTTGCATTGCATTGATCCACTTCTCATCCTGAGAAGCTTCTTCAAAGCTTTGTGGCTCAGGTTCATACAACGTCATTAATGCATGGTATGTATGATGACTTCTGGTCATTTTCCTAAGATCAATAAGATTATAACTTTCTAACACATATTGAGCCCATTTTATTTTCTTAACTAGGGAGTTAGGAGATTCAAAAGCATTTATAGTATCAACACAAGAAACATCATCATGACATGTTATCCAAAATTCACCCCTCAAGGTAATTTTGATAACATGCATCAAATTATTCAGTCCCAAGCAAGTAGATTGATTCAAGGCAAAAAATCATGTTTTTTGGGGTCCCTCGGCTTCTCTCTAACTCTCCCATCCAAGAAGAAATCCCAACGAGTTAGAGAAAATGGAAAAAATGCAAAAATAAGGTTGCAGGACTGTTTTAAAGCATTTCGGGTCTGAAGGGTTCGGGTCGTACTAAGGTTCATCGTACCAAGCTTGGGGCCGAAAAATCAAGAAAATCGGCTAAGTCCTTTGTCCCAGGCAGTCCGCGGGAAAGTTGGGAAGTCGGGACGCGAGGGACGCGAAAAACTGAAACGGCCGAAAGCAAGAAAAATCGTCTAAGTCTTTGTTTCATGCGGTTTAGGACAGTCGAGACAAAGGTACGCGTGGGACGCGAATCAGCTGGTTTGCCGAAAGACAGTCTATTTCGGGCGGTTTGGAGATATTTGTCCAAGGCAGTCTGGGACAGTTGGGACAAAGGTACGTGAGGGACGCGAAAAGGTGAAAGGGCCACAAATAGGGACAGTCTATTTCAGGCGGTTCGGAGATATTTGTCCCAGGCAGTCCTGGACAATTGCGACAAAGATACGCGAGGGACGCGTGGGACGTGAAAAGGTGAAAAGGTTGCAAAAGAGACAAGGAGGCCCGCGGATGAATCAGAATGTGCCATGTGTCAAAAGGGGAAGAAAGTTGAAAAAATTGCTAAGTGTTTGGCGCAAGGTAAAATTTTGAAAGGAGGCCCGTGAACGAATCAAATCTCGCCATGTGTCTTCACCATCGACCCAGCGGAGCGGGGCAAAAAATTAGAATTTTTGGCAAAATGTTTTGCCGAAAGTCCAAAGGGCGAGTTTTGGCCCGCTGCCCCCGCCACCGAATGGAAGCTCACCGCCAATTAGGGCCTGACATGTGTCATCCAAGTGGCGGAGCGTGGAGAAAATTTAAAAAATTTCCAAAATGCAAAAAGAGGTAAAATTCAAAAAAAATTCCCACCAATCCGTTTTGGGGCCTGTTTTTGCCCTAAATCTTCAAATGGCCATAACTTTCGATCCAGAGCTCAGATTTTCACGTTCTTTATATCAATGGAAAGCTGGTGAGATTCTCTACATGATTTCAGGGTCAATCTTCCATTTTGGTTCATTTTGGAGAGATAAAATCAAGAAAACATCTCTGGCATGTGGTAATGGCCAGAAATGACGTTTCAACAACCAGTTTTAATGCAAAATACAGTTTGCCATTTTTAAGTTTTCTAGGGTTCTCACCTACCACCATAATGAGATGAATTAAATGTAACCTAGAGGTGGTTGGGATAGATTTGGATTTCCTCCCTCTTCCCTCTCTCATTCTTCCTATAAATTGTAAGGAGGGGCTTCTTTCTAAACGTTGGACATTCTTGTCTTGCCCCTCCCTTCTTCTCTTTGGTAGGTGAATTTGTGGAGTTCGAACCTCCCATTTAAAACTATAATGCAACTTTTCCTCTTGGCATTTTGTAGTGTATTGTTTCAATCTTTGGAGCAAGTAATGCATGTCTGTGGATGATTCTCAACCCTCTCTGTGTTCATTTGCATCCTCCTGATCTTTCAATGTAAATTTTGTTATCTGTGCATGATCTTGCATCACATTTTAATGGTTTGTGTTTATTAGCAAGATAGGTGTTCTTCATTCCTCAGTGCATCACCTTCGTTAGTTTAGGTTTATTTTTATGCATCTTCTTACCCTGTCTCCTTAGCAAGTTAGATTAGATTCTGAGTAGACCCTCTGCATTTTTTTTGTGTGCATCTGAACAAAGGAATAGGAACCAGCCTCCTCTGGAGATTCCTCTCTCATTTTTCAAGTCCCACACTTGGAGAGAGGTTTCAATGTTGTGCAATCACACTGGATGCTTAGAATGATCAAACTAGAAATCTGATCAACATCCAGGGGGTGCTGCAGATTTGCACTAACAGTTTTGGCATGTCCGGTGGGACCTTAGAGGTCTTCACTTTTATTACAACAAGATCGATGTGCACTTGTTGTAAATTCCAGCTTTGAAGGAGCTTAAAATCACACATCTGGTGACTCCAAAAGAAGTATAATCTGCTGGTTTCAGCAGTCCAATCCTGGCAAATTTATGAGAAGAATACGGACCAGGTCAAGAACTAGGGAGGAAGGATTGTTTTTTCATCTACACCTATCTCCAGGGAGAGAAAGAAGGGGAAGAATAGCTCAAAGATCTCCATCTCCACCTAATAGAACCTTCTCAACACCTTCACCTGGTAGGCCTTTCATCCAATCAACAAGGGTTCTTAGGCCAATCAGAATGGTGCAACCACCGAATCCGTATGTCAATTTCAGTGGCAGTAGCCCACTTGCTCTCAATGCACAACATCCAATCCCAGTTGCAGCATTGAAGAACATTCCATACTTCACTGGAGAGAACCAGACTACTCCTAGTGATCATGTTAAAGACATTGCCAACCTTTGTGCAATTCATGGAATCAATGAGATGCAAGTTGCTGTCAAATTGCTGGCATCCTCATTCAAGGGGAAAGCTTTACAATGGTTCAGGAGCCTTGCCTCAAGTTCTATTCAAAATTGGAATCAACTATGTATAGCCCTCCATGAGCAGTTTGGGGAAAAGGGAGACAACTTGTCCCTTTTGGAGCATTTGACAACTATCAAAAGAGCTCCCAATGAGTAGCTGACTGATTTTAATTTTAGATTTCGAAGGACTTGGGAGAGAATTCCAGTGGCAGTCAGGCCAACAGCAGAAGGTGCTTTTCTTTACTATCTCAAAGCTCTAAATTCTGATATTTCTATGTTGATTCAGTCCATGGGAGGCATAACTATCCCTATGGCTTATAGCATTGCCATTAGGGCTGAAAATTGTTTGATTCAAGCTCGAAATCTAGCTCCTAGGCCTTCAATGCCATTATATCCAAGTTTAGAGAGCCCAAGTACTAGCCAAGTGCCTAATTTACCTTCTATTCCCACTCCCAGAAATCAGAGTTCAAATGAAGCTTCTACTTCATCTTCTAGTGCCTCAAACAAGCTTCAAGAAGTCATGAAGCAATTGCAAAACCTAGGTAATGAGCCGGTTACACTCAAAAGGTAGCAAGCTCAAGGTTTTAGACCTTCCTTCTAGCCTCAAGCTCAGCCTAACAGGCAGCCATATCAGCCTCAAAGACCACCAATCTAGCTACAAATCAGAATCAAGCAAGGCCTCCTGCCAACAGACCATTTCAGCCCAATAACCTAAATGTTGCATCCACATCCAGAGCTTTGGTACCGGTGCAAAATAACATGGCCCAA
This sequence comes from Taxus chinensis, assembly GCA_019776745.2. NCBI lineage: Eukaryota > Viridiplantae > Streptophyta > Pinopsida > Cupressales > Taxaceae > Taxus > Taxus chinensis. The sequence goes on from CM034146.1 coordinate 125,890,319, forward strand.
GAATATGATTGGTGTTTCCCGTACAGTTAGCCACATAACCAATCAATGTGCTTTAACGGTGCAGTAAATCAGGCTCTTATGGTGCAAACAATTTGTGGATCGCAAGAGTCCAGCCACGAAGAGGATCAGCAACAAGAAGCACCTCAGCAAGGAACATCTCCGAACAAAACTACTCTTGTCAATTGGTAGGCTGAAGATTTCTGTGGTATGAATCAAATACCCTCTCAAGGTGTTGCAACCAACACAAGGTCAAAAAGGAGAAATTTGGGTGAAGGACAGCCATTGGCTCCAAGTAATCCACAACCTTCTACCACTCCACAAGCTTTTGGCAAATAAAATGTAGTCCCAAACATGCCATGAGCACCCAAACCAGCTCCTAGACCAAATTAAATACCAGTTGTTGCTGCCCACATGTAAGGGATGCATATGCAAACTAAGGGACAGCAAAGAGATCCTTCATCACCATTTAGTATCAATGATCAGATGAAGAAAATAAATGTAAATATATCAATGTGGGAATCCCTATCTATCCCAGGCCAGAGATATTTGCTACAAGCTGCCATGAAGGACTGGCCAACTTTGAATCAGCAAGTCCAAATGCAAGAGAAGGTGCTCACAAATGCTGCCCAGCCTGAAGGGAATCATGGAGGACAGCAAGGTAAAATGTTGAAGCCCCCTCCTTTTTATGTCTCATTAATCATTGGAAACCAATTGGTGCACAATTGCATGATTGATTCCGGGGCAAGTAGCTCAGTGATGCCCAAGCAAATAGCTGATCAGCTAGGACTTCAATATGAAACCATATCCAAAGGGGTAATGCAGTTGGATGGGACAGCAGTAACAACAGTTGGGGTGATTAGAAACTTGAGTCTTACCTTGCATGCATGTCCAAATGTTGTTGTTTTACAAGATGTATCAGTTATAGACCTTCCACCACTCTTTTCCCTATGTTTGTCAAGAGATTTCACAGCCAAGATTGGAGGATATTTGTCTGCTGATTGGTCACACATGCTGTTCAAAACGAGGTATGAAACCAAAGCTACAATCAGGTCTGAACCTATTGCAAACTTCCACATTGAGCCCTACACTCCAAGTCAGATCAATGCCAATTGTTCGGCATTTGATCAAGAAGATCACCCAAGCACTGATGAAGTTGACACCAAGGTTGGAAGCATCCCGGATCTAACTCTTGATGAATGGGAAAACAAGGTGCATGCTTTTTATCCTTATCAAGAAGTAGAAGAATCTGAGCTAGGGGTCTATTGCATACATCAAGAAGATCAGCCCATTCCTAGCATCACCAAGCCAAACCACAAGGATGAAAATGAGGTATGGCAGTTGTTTTTTGATGGATCAAGGAGTAGACAAGGTGCGGAGGTAGAGCTATGCTTATTTCACCTCAAGGAGTAAAGTACTATTCAGCTTTTAGATTTCAGTTTGCATGCTCTAATAACACTGCTGAAAATGAAGCCTTGGTGCAAGGGATGCATCGGGAAATAAAGAGAGGACTAAAGAACTTGCAAGTCTTTGGTGACAGTAAAATTGATTGTAAACCACATTAAAGGGCAGCATGCTGTCAAGAATAATCTTCTCAAGTTCTACAAGAACAGGGTGTGGGACCTCATTGAAGATTTTAAGGGCTTTAGCATAAAATCCATTCCTAGAAAAGAAAACCAAGCTGCTGACAGGCTTGCAGCAGTTGGGGCAGACTTTGATATTGTGGAAAGCATTCAAAAGGACAAGGTACAGCCAAACATCCATGTGATTGTGAGGCCTTCAGTGCCGGATAACAATATAAGTTGGCAAGTGTTTGAGAATGACCAGCAAATCATCCATTTCTTACAAGAAGAAGCTGAGTTCTCAGCTAAAAATCAGGAAAAATTGGAACAGCCGTATGGTGACCAAGTGGTACAGCTGAGAACTAACAAGCTCCCCAAGGGACTTATCACTTTGGAGTTCATTTTCAATCCCAATGATCAGTTTAGGAAAGAGAAAGCAAACATTCAGGTCAAGAGAGAAGATTCAGTATCCATCTTGGTGGAAGAGAACAAACCATTGCAAATTAAAAAGATGACAACTGAATAAGAAAGGTATGAGTTCATACAGCTATGTCAAGAGTTCCCTGATGTATTTACTTGGAGCTACGAAGATTTGAAAGGTTTCAATCCCAAGTTAGCTCAGCACACCATTGAGTTGGATCCAAATACTAAGCCCATCAAGCAAAAACAAAGGCCAGTCAATCCACACATGGAACCTCTCATGAGGAAGGAATTGAACAAGTTGATTGAGTCAAGAATCATATCCCCAATCAAGCATTCTAGTTGGGTTTCCAACTTAGTTCCAGTCAGAAAGAAGAGTGGAGAGATTAGATTGTGTGTTGACTTCAGAGACTTGAATAGAGCATCTCTCAAGGACCATTACCCACTCCCTTCTATGGGGAAAATTTTACAAGTTGTGGCTGGCTTCGAGAGGTTTTCACTACTTAATGGCTACTCGGACTATAATCAGATTATGGTGAAGGAAGAAGATCAGTTCAAGACAGCCTTCACAACCAAATGCGGAACTTATGCATACAGTAAAATGCCATTTGGGATTCCCAACGCTGGAGCTACCTTCCAAAGAGCAATGGACATGGCGTTCAAAGGTTTGATTAACAACGTGGTGCTGATATACCTTGATGATATCACTGTTTTTTCAAAGAATGCAGCAGACCACCTCTCTCATTTGAGACAAGTCTTCCAAAGGTGTAGGAGATTTGGAGTGTCTTTGAATCCTAAGAAGTGTATCTTCCTAGCACATGAAGGAAAGCTCCTTGGCCATATTGTCTCCAAAGAATGATTAGCAATTGATCTAGAGAGAGTTGAAGTCATAAGAGCACTACCATTGCCAAGCCACAAGAAGGCACTTCAGAGTTTCTTGGGGAGAATAAATTTTGTTTGAAGGTTTGTCCCAGATTTTGCAGCCCTTGTCAAACCTATCACCAAGATGTTGAAGAAAAGCATGGATTTCAAAATGGACAGCAGAAGGCAAGGAGAGTTTTGAAGCAATCAAAGAAGCCATCTCTCAAGCACCAACTCTCATCAACCCAGACTTCTCCAAGGATTTCATCCTCTATGCATTTGGGGGTAATGATACCATCTTTGCCATTTTGGTACAGCAGAACAAGGACAATGATGAGCAAGCCAATTGCTTTCTTCAGCCAAAGCCTAGATGACTATGAGGTGAGATATTCTTTTATTGAGAAGCATGTACTTGCAGTAATCAGAAGCTTGAAGAAATTCAAGCATCTAGTCTCAAACAACAAGGTTCAGTTGTTGGTCTCTCATGCGGGAGTAAAGGACTTCCTCCTCAACAAGGATTTGAATGAGAAAAGAGCAGGTTGGATCACTCGTGTCATGGAGTATGACATTGAGATCAAGGTCACCAAGCTGGTAAGAGGAAAAGGATTGTGTGAGCAGCTGATTCTGGGCAAGCAAAAAGGAGTATGCAATAAAGAAGACATTATTTTGACAGTTCAAGATAGCCATGTGCAAGGTAGCACTCAAGAAGAGGATAATGTTGTCCCCACTCCTTGCTGGACCCAAGGTATAATGCACTTCCTAAGCACAGGCCTATGCCCTCCAGAGATGAACAAGACCCAAAGAAGACACTTCAGATTGCAGGTTGTCCCATATGCCATAGTAGACGGTGTTTTGTTCAAGAAAGATGTGAATGGAGTGTTGCTGAGATGCATTAACACAAATCAGATTCATAGGGTGTTGGAAGAGTTCCATGGTGGACCAGCTGGTGGTCATTTTGCACCAAGAGTGATAGCTCTAAAAATCATGAAGGCTGGTTATTATTGGCCCAAGATTTTCAGTGATTGCTTTGCGTGGATCAAAAGGTGCAAGAATTGTGCATTCTTCACAAGGAAAGAGAGGCTTGCTTCCTTTCCATTGCATCCAATTTAAGTTGACCAGCCATTCATGCAATGGGGTTTTGACTTCATTGGAGTCATTAATCCCAATTCAAGCCAAGGGCATAAGTGGATTTTGACAGCCACAGACTACTTCACCAAGTGGACTGAAGCAGTAGCACTCAAGGAAGCAAATGAGTCTAGCATCTTAGACTTCTATGAGGGGATAGTAACCAGATTTGGCATACCTGCTACAATAATCTCAGATAATGCATTAGCATTCATTGGATCCAAGGTGACTGAGTGGGCTATCAAGAATGGGATCTACCTAAGTACTTCATCAAACTACTACCCTCAGGGTAATGGCCAGGCTGAATCTACAAACAAGAACTTGTTGAGGATCATTAGGAGGACTCTTGATGAGAATCAGAGGTCTTGGCATACCAAACTAAAATCAGCCTTATGGGCTGATAGGATAACTCCCAAGAGATCCACAGGTAACTCTCCATTCAGGCTTGTTTATGGAAGAGAGGCAATCTTGCCCATGTCACTTGAGTTGCCAACATTGGAACTCATGAAACAGTTAGAGTTGCTAGAGTTTGGGCCCATGGAGGTGAGATATGCAGAGTTGATGGAGCTCCAAGAGATCAGAGATCAGGCATCCCAAGCAATGGAGAAGGATCAAGCTTTGATCAAGAAGACCTTTGATAGGAAGGCCAAGAGTAGATCTTTCCAAGTTGAAGATCTAGTGTTAAAATGGGATGCAGATAGAGCAAAACTGGGAAGGCATTCAAAATTTGATGCCATTTGGAGTGGCCCATACATGGTCACAAAGTGTAAGGACAGCAATGCCTTCCAATTGTCTTCATTAGATGGCGAAGAACTGCAGATTCCAGTCAATGGAATCTATCTAAAGCATTGCTACTAAAGGGAAATTCTCCACCTTGTAAATATTAGCTTAGGTTTTCATTCCTCCAAGTGCTTGTGCACATTGTTTTGTTGTAGGTTGTTTTGTTTTCCCTAAGTGCTTTGGCACAACTTGTTATTCCTGGGAATGTGTTTGCAAGCCTTGCTCCATCAGGTGATATTCCATCTTCCTCCTTGCAACGTTCTAGTCAGTTTTGGTATTAAACAAAGAATCAGGTGACTCCATGCCCAATGGATTGCTTCAGGAAACTGGTAACTTCATCCAGCAGGCAGATGACCCCTCTGAGTCACCAAAATTGTTACCCAAAATGTGCCCCCTGCTCATTTTCTGGCTAACTCCTTTCATCTTTCCTTCTCTTGTACCTCAGACATAAAAAATTTCTTTTCAGGCACTCAAAATCTTCTGTAAATGGCACCATTGGATAGAGCTCTTTCTCAGCTTTCCAGAAAGGTAATGTTTTCTTCCTAACTCCACGTATTTTTCAAGTTATGGCTCGGTGGAGTTTTTGTGGGAAATTTTCCCCTAGAAGGCCCGTAGCCAATCAGGAAATGCCATGTGGCACCTGGAGTGGCGGAGCGCGGGGAAAATTTGAAAAAATTTCCAAAGACCAAACGGGTAAAAATTCAAACATTTTGCCCGCCGATCCGATTTTGGCCTGTTTTTGCCCTAAATTTTCAAATCGCCATATCTTTCGATCCAGAGCTCGGATTTTCACGTTCTTTATATCAATGGAAAGCTGGTGAAATTATCTACATGATTCCAGGGTCAATTTTGCATTTTGGTTCAGTTTGGAGAGATAAAATCAAGAAACATCTCTGGCACGTGGTAATGGCCAGAAATGACGTTTCAACAACCAGTTTTAATGCAAAATGGGTCGCATTCTTCTTCAGCATGGCCAAAAATGTCAGGGCATGGGTCTGTAAGGATGCCCATGCTATTTTAATGTATCTTCATTCAATGGGGAATGGCTCCCACATTTTTTACATGTTTTCTCTCTCCTGGGCTCGACCCATGCATTGTAAAAGCCAGATTTGGCTCATTTTTTGAGGGTGGAACATTTTTTTTGGATAGCAAGCTTCTTCTTTCACCTTCAACAATTGATTTTTGTAAGTATCAGACCTTCTTCATGATTGTAACAGGTTTCTACCTCTTTGATGTTGCAAATGCAAGGATTTTGACAGTGAAAAATGACAGTGCAGACTCTGTGATCAATTTTCAGTCCTTTGTTTGTATTGTCTTGCTTCATTTCAGACCTCTAATTGCATCTTATCAGCCTGTGTATGATGTTTCATGTTGCATTTTATGAAATTGTGTCAATTTGCATGAACAAGAAGTGTTCACCACTCCTTTGGTGTATCACCTATTAGTTTAGTTTCAATTTTTGCACTTTCTATCTCTGTCTCCTTGGAATTTAGAGTAGGATTAGGATTCAAACCTCTACAATTGTGCAAATAAAAGATCTGATCAGAGGAGTTTGAGGAACCAGCCTCTAATCTGGAGATTCCTCTCTCATTTTACAAGTCCCACACTTGGAGAGAGGTTTCAATGTTGTGCAATCACACTGGATGCCTGAAACATCAACTTAGAAACCTGATTTGCATCTAGGGGTGCTGCTAATTTGCAACAACAAAGTGTTCATCATTCCTTTGGTGCATCACCTAGTAGTTTAGTTATTTCTTATTTCTTATACTCTTTTATCCCTGTCTCCTTGGTAAGTTTTAGATTAGGTGTAGAAATAGATCCTCTGCAAATCCTTACGTATGCACCTAAATAGAGGGATAAGGAACCAGCCTTTAATCTGGAGAGTTTTTCCATTTTTGCAAGGTCCCACACCTTAGGAAAAGTTTGATGTTATGTCATCACACCAAATGACCCTAACTTAGAAAAGCATATTTTTACAACTCATTTGGGGGTGTTGTGATTTCGCACTAACATTTTTGGCACGCCAGGTGAGATAGAGAAGTCTCCATCTTATTACAGTAAGAATTGATGTACACTTGTTGTGATTCTAGATTTTAAAAAAAATTAAAATTGTACATCTAACAACTCCAACAGAGGAAGAATCCACTGGTTTTAGCAACCCAAGCTTTGGAGATTCATGAGAAAAACCCGGTCTAGAGCAAGGATAGAAGGTATATTTGAATACTTGTGTCTATCCCTAGGCAGAGAAAGGAGAGGAAGAAGAGTTCAGAGGTCCCCATCCCCACCAAGCAGAACCTTGTCAACACCACCACCTACAAGGCCTTTCTTTCAGTCTGTAAGGGTTCTTAGGCCAATCATAATGGCACAACCAAATCCATATGTCAACTTCACTGACAGCAGCCCACTCACCCTGAATGCACAAAATCTAGTCCCGATAGCAGTGTTAAAGAGCATCTTGTATTTCACCAGAGAAAATCAAACTTCCCATGTTGATCATGTCCAAGATATTGCAAATGTCTATACAATCCATGAGATCTATGAGATGGAAATTGTAGTCATGTTGCTCGCTTATTCACTCAAAGGGAAAGCTTCACAATGGCTCAGGAGTCTTGAGGTAGGCTCTATCTAGAATCTGAATCAGCTATGCACAACTCTTCACAACCAGTTTGAAGAGAAAGGTGATAACTTGTCTTTGCTAGAGAAACTAACAATGATCAAGAGAGCCCCAAATGAGCAGCTGACAAACTTTAACCTCAAATTCTAGTGGACTTGGAATAGGATTCCAACAGCAGTAAAGCCCACTAATGAAGGTACCTTCTTATACTTTCTTAGGGCTTTAAACTCTGACATTTCTTTGATGATTCAGTCAATGGGGGCCACAACATTACCTGCTGCCTATAGCCTTTCCATAGGGGTTGAGAACCGTTTGATTCAAGCTGGTAAAATCATTCCTAGGCCATCCATGCCTATATACTTTGAGTTAGGAAACCCAGATACTAGCCAAATGCCTACATTAGCTCCAATACCCACCCCTAAGAGTCAAAGTTCAGCTAAAGCTTCCACTTCATCATCTAACACCTATAAGGAGCTTCAGGAAGTGATGAAGCAACTGCAAAACCTAGGAAATGAGCTAGTGACCATTAAAAGACAACAGGCTCAGAGTTCCAGGCCATATCAATCCCAGGCTCAATATCAAGCTAGACCCCATTATCAGCAGAATAGGACACCATCTCAGACTAAAAATCAGAGCCAAAACCAATGACAACCCCAAGTTGCTAGACCTTTCAGGTCGTATGATCCAAGTACAGCTTCAACATTAAGGGAATTGGTTCCTGCACAGAAAAATATGGCACAGGAATATGATTGGTGTTTTCCATGCAATCAGCCACATAACCAATCAATGTGTTTTGATGGTGCTCTAAATCAGGATTTGATGATGCAAACTAGTATGGTGCCACAAGAACCTAGCCTAGAGGGAGATCAGCAGCAAAGATCTAAACAAAGTGGACCTCTAGGAGAGACTATGCTTGTCAATTGGTAGGTTGAAGACTTCTATGGGATGAATCAGCCCCCTTCTCAAAGTGTAGCTGCCAATACACAATCCAAAAAGAGAAATATTGGAGAGGGCCAACCACTGAACTCAGAAGACCCTAAACCTTCCATCACTCCACAAGGTCCTGGTGTTCCAAGTGCAACTCCCAACATGCAGAACCAATCCAAGCCACCTTCCAAATCCAGTCAGACACTGGTTGTAACAACCCATGGGAAATAAAGAAATGAGTCTAGAAAGGGGTAGCAAAAAGATAGCTCATTCAATATTATTGAGAAAATGAAGAGGACAAGTTTGAACATTTTACTATGGGAGTCACTATCCATTACGGGGCAGAGGGATCTTTTGTGGACTGCCATGAAGAATTGGTCAAGTTCAAATCAACCCCCTAACCAGCAAGAGCGAGTGCTTGCCAATGCAGTTCAACCTGAGAGCAACCAAGGAGAACAACAATGTAAGAACATAAGACCTCCTCCATTCTACGTCTCATTAATTATTGGAGACAAATTAGTGCACTATTGTATGATTAATTCAGGGGCTAGTAGTTTTGTGATGCCCAAACAAATAGCTGATCAATTGGGTCTCCAATATGAAGTCATCTCTAGAGGAGTAGTCCAATTAGATGGGACACTAGTGACCATTGCGGGTTATGGTTTAGTATTTGTGGCTAAGGGTCTGCATGGTTTAGGGGATAAGGTGATTAGGGTTTAGGGTATAGGGGTCTAGGGTTTAGGGTTGAGTGTTCCAGGGATTATGGTTTATAGCTTAGGTTTTGCCTGTTTATGGACTTAAGGGCACAAGTTATAGGAGTTTATGTGAACATGTTTAGTGGTTAGGGTTTAGGGCTCAATTTTTAGGGCTTAGGGTTTAGAGTTTATGCCATTTAGGGTTTAGGGCTTAGAGCTCATTGTGGTTTACCACATTATATTTTATGTGACTATCCAATATTCATTGTTTAGGGTTTAGGGTTTATCATGTCAAGAAGGCTCATGGTTTAGCACTAATGAGGCTTATGGTACCATAGTGTAGGGTGTAAGGGTCCTAGATTTTACGACTCTAGGGTTTAGTGGGCCAAAACGATACTATAGCTTTAAGGTATAGGTTTAAGGAGTTTAGGGTTTAAGGCTCAATCTGAGGTAGGTGTTTATTGTTTACAGTTTAGGGTTTACATCCTAGGATTTAGTGACCTAAGGTTAAGCCTTTAGTGCTACAATGTTTATGATTAATGCGGTTTGGGGTTTAGTTCTTTAGATGTTTGGGGAACTTTAGATTAGGGTTTATGTTTTAGGTTTTAGGAGTTTAATGTTTGGGGTCCCCCAAGGGTATGAAGGGATATTCAAGGTTTACGGTTAAAGTTTTCTATCTCAAATAACAGGTCTAAATATGAGGTTTATGGTTTAGGGTTTATAGTTTAGGGCTTAGGGTTTAGGGTTTGGGGATCAAGAACTTACAAGTGTTTGGTGATAGTGAGCTGGTTGCCAATCAAGTTAGAGGACTTAATGCTGTCAAAAATGACCCGATCAAGAACTACAAGAGTAGGGTATGGAACCTCATGGAGGATTTTGAGGCCTACAACATTGTGTCCATACCTAGGAAGGAGAATGAAGCTATTGACATACGTGCAACAGTTGGAGCAATGTTTGATGTGGTTGACAACATAAAAAGAGACAAAGAACAACCAAATATCCATGTGGTTGTGAGGCCAATAGTACTGGATACTAATACATGCTATCAGGTATTTGAGAATGATCAATAGATTATTAACTTTTTGTAAGAAGAAGCTGAATTCTCAACTAAAAACCAAAGTAGATTAGAGCAGCAATACGGGAATCAGATAGTACAACTATATACAAACAAGCTTCCCAAAGGCTTAGTGACATTGGAATCTATTTTAAATCCTAATGATCAGTTCAGAAAGGAGAAGGCTAACATGCAGATCAAAGGAGAACATTCAGAGTCAATTTTAGTTGGAGGAGACAAAACACTTCAAATTGGAAAAGTAGCCACTGAGCAAGAAAGGTATGAATTAATACAACTTTGCCAAGAATTTCCAGATGTATTTTCTTGGAGTTATGAATACCTAAGAGGATTCAATCCAAAATTAGCACAACACACAATCAAACTAGATCTAGCTGCTCAGCCCATTAGGCAGAAGCAGAGACCAGGCAACCCACATATTGAGCCTCTGATGAAGGAGATGAACAAGCTGATAGAGGCAAGCATCATATTTCTAATAAAACACTCGAGTTGGGTCATAAATCTGGTCCTAGTCAGGAAGAAAAATGAAGAAAGCCTCCCTCAAAGATCACAACCCACTCCCTTCAATGGAGAAGATCTTGCAAGTAGTGTCTGGGTAAAAAAGGTTCTCCCTCTTAGATGGTTACTCAGGGTACAATCAGATCATGGTGAAAGAAGATGATCAATTCAAAACAACCTTCACCACAAAATGGGGCACCTATGCTTACAGAAAAATGCCATTTGGATTGTCCAATGTCGGAGCCACTTTTCAAAGGGCAATGGATATGGCATTCAAGGGGCTGATCAACAAAATGGTACTGATCTACCTAGATGACATCACAGTGTTTTCTAAAAATACAATAGACCACCTTTTTCATCTAAGGTAGGTATTCCAAAGATGTAGGATTTTTGGGGTGTCATTGAACCCTAAGAAATGCATATTCTTGGCCCATGAAGGCAAGCTGCTAGGCCATATTATATCAAAGGAAGGATTGGCAATTAACCTGGAAAGAGTTCAAGCAATAAGAGCATTGCCATTGCCAAGTCACAAGAAGGCTCTTTAAAGCTTCTTGGGAAAAATCAATTTCATCCGCAGGTTTGTTCCAAACTTTGCTATCCTTGTTAAGCCAATAACGTTGACACTGAATAAGAGCTTAGCATTCAGGTAGATAGCTGAAGGAAGGAAAAGTTTTGAGGCTATCAAAGAAGCCATATCACAAGCCCCAACTCTTGTGAATCTATATTTTTCCAAAGACTTCATACTGTATGCCTTTGGTGGTAGTGACACAATTTCTACAATCTTGGTTTAAAAGAACAGAGAAAGTGTAGAACAACTAAGTGCTTTCTTCAGCTAGAGTCTGAAGATTACAAGGTGAAGTACTTATTCATTGAGAAGCAGGTCCTGGTGGTGATCAGAGGATTGAAGAAGTTTAGGCATTTGGTTTCAAATAACAAAATCCAACTATTGGTATCCCATACAGGAGTTAAAAAATTCATTCTGAGCAAGGACCTAAATGAAAAACATGCAAGATGGATCACTCGTGTCATGGAATATGACATTGGGATCAAGGTCACCAAGCTAGCCCATGGGAAGGGGTTGTGTGAACAACTAGCCTTAGGTCAACAAGATGAAATAGATAGTGAAAAGGAGGTTGTTCTTGTTTTACAAGATGATCAGGAAGAAGGGAGAGATGATGTGCCTACTCCTTTTTGGACCTAAGACATGGTTCACTTCCTTAAAATAGGCCTATATGTTCTTAATTGATGGTTCTTGTTCAAAAGAGACATCAATGACATTCTACTGAGATGTATTGAGACAGATCAGGTGGAAAGGGTGCTACAAGAGTTCCATGTTAAAGCAGCTGGAGGCCATTTTTCTCCAAGAGTGATAGCACTCAAAATCATGAAAGCAGGATATTATTGGCCCAGAGTGTTTAGTGACTATTACACATGGATCAAAAGGTGCAAGAATTGTGCATTCTTCAAAGGCAAAGAGAGGCTAGCAACAATTCCATTGCACCCAATCTCAGTCGACCAACCTTTCATGCAATGGGGATTGGACTTCATTGGAGTCATCAATCCAAATTCAATCCAAGGCCACAAATGGATTCTGACAGTGAGATTATTTCACCAAGTGGACCGAGGAAGTGGAACTCAAGGAAGCCAATGAGTCTAGTATCCTAGATTTCTATGAAGGGAAAGTAACTAGATTTAGAGTGCCAACCACCATCATATCAGATAATGCATTAGCATTTATAGGTTCAATGATCACAAGATGGGCTATTAAGAATGGGACTTATTTGAGCACTTCAAACTATTACCCTTAAGGTAATGGCCAAGCTGAGTGCACAAACAAGAACCTACTAATTATCATCAGAAGAACTCTTGATGAGAATCACAGGACTTGGCACACAAAGCTCAAAATGGCCTTATGGGCTGATAGAATAACACCCAAGATATCCACAAATAGCTCTCCATTCAAGCTCGTTTATGGGAAAGAGACAATGTTGCCTATATCGCTTGAGTTAGTAGCATTGGAGCTCGTGAAGAAATTAGAGATGTATGAATTTGAGATAATGGAGGCCAGGTACGTGGAGCTGATAGAATTAGAAGAAACTAGAGAACACGCTCTTCAAGAAGTGGAAAAGAATCAAGCCTTAATCAAGAGATGTTTTGATAAGAAGGAAAAAGCAAGGACCTTTCAGGAAGGAGACATGGTTTTTAAATGGGATGTAGATCAAGCAAAACCAGGAAGGCATTCCAAGTTTGACGCTATCTGGAGTGGCCCTATATTAGAATAAGGTGAAAAAGTAGCAATGCTTTCCAATTTTCCACATTGGAGGGAGAAGAGTTGTAGACTCTAGTGAACATGATCTATCTTAAGCACTGCTACTAAAAGGGAAGTCTCACCCCGTACATATTAGTTTAGTTTCTCTTTCCTCTAAGTGCTTCTACACATTGTCTTGTTGTGGTATAGATTACTTTTCTCCTAAGTGCTTTGAACACTCTACATGCTTCCATTTGGAGCATGTATGATTTCAAATTTTGTATATAGTTGTGGTGCTGTTTTGTGGCTCTTATACAATCCATTCAGAGAGATAGATGAAGCCCTGAGTTAATATAATTTTCTACTCTCATAAACCTTCATTTCGATATTTTTAATGAAAATTGAGAGTGCAAGCAGCCGAGCTCATGAATTAGAGGTAGAATAGTATTAGACCATCTTTCTCGACTCCATTCCCAATGAATATGACAAGGCAATTGGTCTTTTCATCTAGTAGGAAGATACCCCTGGGAGTCACCAAATTGTTATCCATATTTCACCCCCACACCAAATATTGGATCGACCATGACCCCACATAAGAATAACCTGAGAAAACTCATTCAAATCCTACAAATTGGTCATAGAAGGACTCAACCATGGAGTGGCGGAGGCCAAGAGAGACTAAAGGACCATGTGTAAAAGAAACGACTATGTCGGGCCATTTCCACGTCTTAAATCCATTCTCCAAGTTACAGGTAGACTCAACTATGAAATAGCAAGGTCAGACAAGGAGTGATGCCATGGAGGAACCATAAACAAGAAGGGGAATAAATAGTGAAGTTTCGAGGTCCTCGGGCTCGAAAATGTTGAGAAAAGGTTTTGGAAATGATTAAATATGGAGGAGGTAGTGGAAGAGGCCACGTGTCCTAACGACACTTCTCCAAAGGTGAATCCAAAAAAGGGGAAGCCTAAACTAGTGCTAGGATTCCATGCATCCAAAATCCCAAAACTTTCTGGGCTATTGAAAAGTCTTCAACTCAGAAAGAAGGTGTCAGGTGTCAGCTTGGCGCAAAACCAAAAGGAGCCACGTGTCTAGGCAGAGCTTTGGGGCTACGAGAGTTTTTTGAGTTTTGTGCAAAGGGAAAAAAGATAAATTTTGGACCTGTAGGACCGATTTTTTTTCCAAGCTAGCCACCACGAGTCCCATATCTTTAAAGCAGACCCATTTTTGAAAACTATTTTCCCACCCACTGGTATGAACTTGATACAAACTTCGAAGGGGCATATATTTCAACTCTGGGCTTGAAATATTGTGAATTTGACACCCTTGGAAATATCTCAGCCTCACGTACACTATGGAGGTCTGAAACTTTAATTTTGAGGAGGTTAGGTAAAGGAGAATGGAGAAAACATCTTTGGGATTTTAATGCAAGATCCATCTATCTTAACAACTAGACCGGATTTGATCTGTCTTCGCCATACACTCTTATTTCAAGGCACCAAATCAAAGATTGATGCAGTAAAGATGAATTTGGGGGTAGATTTTATCAAAAACATTAACATTAGTGGTTAAGCTTCAACTTGCTTTTCCCGCTTCCCTCTCTCTTTCTTCTCTCCAATTGAATCTATAAATACCAGGGCAGGAGTCATTGTAAAGGGTTGGACATTCTTTGTTTTGCAGGCCCCTTCTCTTTCTAGTAAAGGGATTTGTGGGGTTGAGGCCTTCCATAAAAATTGTAATATGTTTATGCCTTTTGGCTACTTTGTAATGAACTGTATCAATCCACCGAGTAATAAAACATGTATGTGATCGATCTTAGATCCTTTCTTGTCTCTTTTGCTTCTATTTGGTCTTCCATTACAGATCTGGCTATCTATGCTTGTTTATTGTATGCATTTTGTTGGTTTGTGTCTATTGGAAAAATAAGTGTTCATCATTCTTTTGTTGTATCACCTGGTAGTTTAGTTATTTCTTACACTCTTTTATCCCTGTCTCCTTGGCAAGTTTTAGATTAGGTATAGAAATATATCCTTTGCAAATCCTTACGTATGCACCTAGATAGAGGGATAAGGAACCAACCGTTAATATGGATAGATTTTCAATTTTTACAAGGTCCCACACCTTAGGAAAAGTTCAATGTTATGCAATCACACCAAATGACCCTGCCTTAGAAAAGTAGATTTTTAGAACTCATTTGGGTGTGATGTGATTTCACACTAACATTAACATAATTGAATGTGAAATATTTGTAGAAATGTGAATTCTTTCATTCTTTCTTTTTGTTTTAATTATTGAAGATAAATAATATTTCTTTGATACAAGCATAAGAATGGATTTAAGGTGAGATAAATTTAATTTCCTTCCAATATAAATACAGTTCCACGTAGCCTAATGAAATATGGGGATCACATATATCTAAGAAGGATTTTTTAAAAATTTTGACCATATAGAAGTGAAGAAGAAACCCCTAAGAATGCAAAACAGCTTCAAATTTCTTGAAAAAAAATAATGTAGAAAAATATCCGGCCAGCCTAAATTTGACGTCTAAATGACCATCATTATGACTTATTTTTGGTATGTCGCGACGGTCCTTTGATCGTCAATTTTAACATAATGAAAGTTTCATGGAACCTACGAGCTTAAATTTGACGTCTAAATGACCGTTATATTGCCTGATGTTCGGTCTGCCCTGACGGTCATTTGACCATCAAATTTAATGTAGTCAAAACTTGTTGTGTATTTCCAGAATTTCTTCTTCTGTATAATATTAGGGAGGTTATATTTTAATACATTATATTAACCTATTATAATTTATAATGTAAACATATATTCAGTTTTAAAAAAGAAGTATATAGTTTATATAATGTAAATAAAAAACATCATATAGTCTATAAAAAATTATAAACTATAATATATATATATATACTTTTTAACAAAAACATATAACCCTTATTACGAGGTCCCCTCATGAAAAAAATATTTAAAACATTTACCAAGCCATGTAATTTTAAATTCTACATAAACCTCGGAATTTACATAGGAGAACATTTTTCACGCTTCCAATAGAAAAAAATCAAATCCTATTTTGATGGAGCTTTGTCTCCTCCTTCATTTACCATAGCCAAAATTCAACCTGCACATATTAAAACTATAGAAAAAATATTTCAAATATTTTACCCTTACCTATACACAAGTTTTCACGGAAGGTAAGAAATTTCCAAATTTTTCACCTGCGAATTCACCTTGATTCTTCACAAAGAAAAACTTTTAGGTTGCACGATGGAAAGAAGGGGCCAGTTATATTAAATACCCTTTCGGATTGGTTGAAAAAACTCGTACCAATTAAATAAATAAAATACAAAACATTTGATCTTAATTTATTTAATTTACCTCGCTCGGTTACCATGTTAGAATTTGAGGATTCTAATAAATACAAATTTAATCAACTTACATATTATATAATGTTACTATAAATATTTAAATAAACATTACATCATAACATAAATAAATAAATAAATACTTACATGAGATAAATAAAACAGGTGACACAATACTTATAGTGTAAAACCCCTATAAGGTAAAAGCCACTTTGAAAATAATTATTTACTTCAGAGAACTTATTTTACATCCAGTAAGATCACCTCCACCTTTGAAACCCTATTTACCAAGGGTAAAACTAAATCACTTGATTTGCACACATTTGATATATTTCTCGAATATATCAAATGAGGACCTAAAGTCCTTTTTATATAAGGTGATCGGATATGTCTCTCAACGCACCTTTTCAACCTAAAATGGTTGACACATATACCTAGGTGAGTGTATTTAATAAATAGAAACATAAATGATTCACATTATTAAATACTTACCTAATGTATATTACCTAAGTATGAATATTTAATAATAGAAAAGTATTTCATATTATTAAATATTTAACCTATATAATAGTGATGGACCCATATTAATTAAGGGTTGGTCAGACCACTTAATCATTATGTTCCAACATAAACCTCACCTCAACATCAACAAGCCATGATCAAAGCACTCCAATCCATATCAGTGCCCTCAGACAATCCACAACCCTTTGCAAACTTAGTAGGCACACTTAAAACGTACACTGCCATATCCTTTGACAACTCAAAAATACCATCATTACAACTAGAAGACCATGACCTCCCACTCTTTATCACCGCCCAAATCAACGACACCCTAGTAAAAAGGGTCATGATCAAAAATGGCACCAGGATTAACATCATATCATCAGATGCCTTTGATCAACTTCAACACCACAATACCATTGTCACCCAAACAACAATTGTACTCTGAGCTTTCAATGACACCATTGCCCCCACATTGGGCGCCATTATCCTACCAGTCAAATTCGATGTTAAAACCCTCCCCAAAATATTATATCTGGTAGAACGATAATTCTAATAGAGCATGCTATTAAGTTAACCATGGATACGTGTTATGCATTATATCCCATCTACACTCCATCGATGTATCAAATACAAGCATGAAGGCAATACTTTTATGTTTCCCGTAGATACAAATCCTTTTAAATCTTGTCACGTGACATATGGTTTGAATGACATGCTCATTCCTAAATCAAACTTGAGCTCCTCTAACGAAGCCCCCACCATTTCATCCACCCCATCGTCAAAATTACTAGATGACACTTCCTTCAGTGACATCATGCAACGCTTTTCACTGGAAGAGTATCGTCTCCTTACGCTTAATTCACTTCATATGCCAAATACATATGGAAGGCCCGATAAGCAGCCCATGTATGAACCTAACATTTGATATGAAATCTCTTATCGTCCACCACATCTCGAAATAAATCTTGTCTACAGAGGGATCGACCGCCCTTTTACTTGTCCTAGTAATCAACGTCATGTTAACCATTCATATCAGATTTTTAATTATCGTATAAGCAAGTCTTTACACAAATGTATCTCCATCGTTGTTCCTGGAAAGTCTTCCAACTTGGGTGTTATGAATAAGGAATCCACAACCTGATCCTTGATTACTCCCACAAACCGCATGAAAAATATGGGTTATGTTTCAAAAATCCATCCAATGAGTCTTTGATTAGCATTATCTCCGAGCCCATCACAGAACCATAACCGTCTCCCTCATCCATACACAAAAAACCCATGGATACAGATGACATTGCTTCCATCCCATCAAACTTTTTATTATTATTCAATACTATTACATTAGTACCATTAACTTATCGAACTAATCACGGAGTTGAAACCCTTCCTCTTGTCTTGTCTGAAATGATAGAAGTAGATTCATCCACTGTGGACATCCTTCAATGCCAAGATGATGAAGCCATTCTCTTACACATGGGAGAAGAGGACCATTTCCTTTAAAGAACCTTACCACCTAACACATCGACACTTCTCAACGAATCCACTATCGATTTTAATATAAGGACTCTACAGAAACCTCACATAGTTAAGGTTGGTCAATCTTTAGATCCACAAGAGCTAAACGAATTTTCCACTTTCCTATCCAAAAAAATTCAAGCCTTCGTATGGCCGTATAGTGATATGTCAGGCATTGACCCCAATATCGTTTTCCATAATATTGTCACATGTCCTAACGCCAAACATGTTAAACAAAAATTACGTAGGATGCACCCTCATATAGCTCTTCTCATCGAAGAGGTCTTACAACATTTTTTCTCCGTTAATTTTATCATACCCATTGACTATCCACAATGGGTCTCTAATATTGTGCGTGTAACCAAAGCCTCATGAAAGTTACGTATTTACACCAACTTCATAGATCTCAATCTCGCTTATGCTAAAGACAACTTTCCCCTTCCAAACATCAACTAGGTCATCGATATAACCATTGGTCATGAAATGCTCTCCCTTATGGATGGCTTCTCCGGCTACAACCAAATCCTCATCACCACTGATGATTAACATAAAACATTTTGCATCACTCCTTGGGGTACTTTTTATTACCAAGTAATGGCCTTCAGGATTAAAAACACCGGCACCACTTATCAACGTGCTATAACATACATATTACATGATCTTATCCACAAAACCATAAAATACTACATTGATGATCTTTTAGGGAAATAAAAATGATTTAAGGATAATCTCACCATCCTTGAAATGATCTTTTCTCGACTTATTCCATATTGTCTTCGTCTCAACCCCACTAAGTGCATATTTGGTGTCCTCACCGGTAATCTATCATCATGTCCATTTTGGGAATTGAAATAGACCTTGTTAAGATAAAATCCATCCTCAAAATGCCTCCTCCACCAAACCTTAAACATCTTTGCAGCCTTCAAGGTAAACTTCTATCAATCTGTTACATTATCTCATAACTTTCATATCATTGTCAACCTTTTCACCACCTCCTTCAAAAGGATGTAAAATTAAAATGGGATCAAAACTCCCAAAAGGCCTTCGATGATCTCAAATAATACCTCCTATTTCCACTAGTGCTCATACCTCCACACAAGGGGGTCCTTTCTACCTTTACATATCTACTACTAATCATGTCTTGGGTGTCATGCTCACTCATCGAGACAAGAAAGGTCATGAACAAGCCATTTACTATATAAGCCACTGTCTCCATGACTATGAAACTCATTATACGGAAACAAAAAAATTGTGTTATGCCTTGTACTTCGCAACTTCCAAACTACGTCATTATCTACTCAATCACAAGACTTATGTCATTTTCATTTTAAATCCTCTTAAAACCATACACTCCAAACCATATCATAGTGACCACATCACTCGGTGGCTTATGCTTATGACTGAGTTTCACCTGGAGTTCATCTCGTAGAAATCTATCAAAGGACAAGTTATCACCAATTAGCTCATCGAAACACCTCTATCTAAGAATCAACCACATCATGAAAAATTCACCGACGAATCTATTAACATTATCGATCACCAATACACCCCTCTCAAAATCAAACTTTTCTTTGATTGATCTAAGTTTTAGCAAGGGGGAAGTACCAGCATCATTATCATACCTCCCTGGGCGACTCCCATCCCTTTATCATTCAAACTAAATTTCAAATGTACTAACAATGTGGCCAAGTACGAAGCTCTAATCATGGGTCTCCAAACTGTTGTCATGCTCGGTGTTCAAATATTGGATATTTGTGGAGACTCACATCTTATCATCAACCAAATAAAAGGAATTTATCAATGTAAAAATGAGATTCTACAAAAATATAAAGCCATTGTTGAATTCCTCTTAGAAGCCTTCGATTGTTACACCATCCAAACAGTTCTCCGATCCTCTAAAGATTTCGTAGACACCATGGCTTCTCTTACATCCCTCATCCCTTTATCAACTGATGATTCTAAATTGTTTATTGTTATACATATACTGGATCAACCATCTCACAACAATGAACTCTCGTCTATCAACATCATCAAAAATAATCCAAAATACCTCTAGTATACCTAGACATTTGACTATCTTTCATAATTTAAAATCCCTTCTAGCCTATCTAAAAATTCTAAATGATCTTTTCTCCAGCGCGCTAACCAATATGTCATCATAGGTGGCATTTTATATAAATGTGGATTTGATGTCCTCTTGGTAAGATTCCTAAAATCTCGTGAATCAACTAAAGCCATTCAGGAATTCCATGACGCCATATGCAGTGCACACTTTAACAGGATGACACTCGCTAAATGTATCCTTTGGATGGGCTATTACTATCCTACTCTCAATCAATATTATTTTGCATACATCAAGAAATGCATTAAATGCCAACAAAATTCCAATCTCACTCACATTCCCAGTCAAGCTTTACAACCTTCTCAAGGTCTATGGCCCTTTTCACAATGGGGGCTTGATCTCATAGGTCTCATCAACCCAAGATCATCACAACGACATCATTCAACCATCATAGCCACTAAATACTTCATTAAATGGGTAGAGGATATCCCTTTAATCTCTATTAAAGCTAACAAAATTGTTGATTTCATCTATCAATATATCATATGTCACTTCAGCATCCCTCATAAGCTAGTCACTAACAATGGAAAATCCTTCAAGAATAAAGAAGTTAAGAAATCATGCGACACATTCAACATCAAACTAAGCTTCTCATCACCATACTATCCATAAGAAAATGGACAATCTGAGGCTTCTGACAAAACACTTAACAAAATTATCATGAAAACTGTCGATCAAGAAGGTATAAATTGGCACCTCTAAATCCCACTCACTCTCTAGGCTAATCGTACTAGCATCCATACTCCTATAGTTACTACACCTTTTTCTCTAGTCTATGGATATGAGGCGGTCTTACCCCTTGAAGTGTAAATCCCATGACTCCACATATCCTTCAGATATTTTATCCCTGATGAAGATTACCGCCAAGAACGTCTAGCATAATTAAAACTTCTAGATGGATGGCATCTAACAACTCTCAAAAATCATCATGTCTATCAAGAGCACATCAAGCACATGTATAAAAAACATGTTAAAGAATGTGAATTTAACATAGGTGATCTCTTTCTCAAATAAAATCAAAATGTTACTACTTTGGAAAGGAGTAAATGTGGAAATTTTTCCCCTAATTGGATTGGTCCATATGTCATCACTCATAAGTATGGGTTGAGAGATTATCCTCCATCCTCCCTTGATGGTACACCTGAAAAGGAACCTATGAATTCCTTGCACTTGCAGCATTTATACTGTTAACACGTCAACTATCATGGCAATAGTCACATCCAAGATCTTAATCCATCATAAACCTCTCATTTCATCGTTGTAATGATTTAAAGCATGTGGTTCTCTGTCGTTATACTCAAAACCTTAAAGATGAGCACCATGACTATGTTCATTACATATTTCAAATGGAAAATTTCTTCCTTAGTAGGAGCCCCATGATCATTACATCCATCCACCTTGTCTATCAACTGAATACATGTCACGGGGCACACATGTGTAGTTTTTGCACACTTCTCCTCCCTCCTTAAAGTGGTGTATTTAGGGGCTGATCTCAACATAAAATAAAAGGAAAAAATATCCATGGATGTATTTTATCAAAGATAAATAAACTGGTCCCTTGAAGTACAACTATTAAATATCAAAATTATACTATCAAAAAGAAAATTAGATTGATCCCTTAAAGGAAATTTTCCAGTCAAAATTATAAACCAGTCCCTTGAAGGATAGCTATCAAAAAAGTAAAAAATAAATTGTAGAACACTTCCTCAAAGGATGGATACCCATGTAAAAATGCTTCCTGCATCGATCAGTCATTAAAAAATTTAAAATATCAAAAGCATCCTAGGAAAGCTTCTCGCATTGATCAGCTTTCCCATAAAAGAAAACTTTCCAAATTGATTAATTTGTGTCAAAATAAAATGTATAGCTGGGGAATCTCTCTATGAAACCATTAAAAGGAGAACCTACTCTCCCACACAACCTACATATGTCAACCCTTCCCATGTCCTAGGAAGGTATACATTCCACCTCTGTATATGTCCAAGATCTTACATGTAACTACCTAGTGTTAGTCATGTATTAACATTTTTTATAAGGCCAAAAAGTGTAAGAGCCTTCACTCTGATAACTCCCATCACATATGTATCAAATCCAATATAAAGTAATCATTTAATGTTTTATTCTTGTCCAAGATTAGGACACATTTTTATATACATAAATATCACTTTAATTTCAAATATTAATAACACATCACATTAACATAACATTATTATCAATATATATCAGCATATATATAACATTAACATCCATCAATATCAAAATACAATCATAATCATATGTCAATGTTACATATCCAAAACATTAGATTAAAGTAAAATCAACACATAGATCATAAAACAAAATCATAATCATATGTTACATTACTATACATCATCTGAAGTCTCAAAAGCTTCGTATATCACAAATACATATACATCAAAAATAGGCTTCACAAAGGGTCGTATACATCAAAAATATAACATCTACTCAGTAAAATCAAAAAAATTCAAGTGAATTTCTTCTCGAGCACTGCTCCCCACATCACCACCCTCACCTCTATTAGGTCCTCTACAAAGACCACCTCCATTTGGACCTCGTGGTGTCTGACCCAAACTCGCTGCACTAATAATAGGCCCCCTCGTCTCCATGCCTGATATACAGCAAAACGAGGCTCATCAGGAATCCTTCGTCAAAAAATATCCCCATAATATCCTAACTCCTCGCATAAATATTGGTAGTTAGCCAAGCTAATACTACCATGTGGACCCATTTGTCCACTAACATGAGCTCTAGTTGCTTACAGCTTGGCTCCTAACACTGAATTACCTATAATTCAGAGAGCCTTTCTCAATGTCTTTTGTTGTTTTCTAGGTCGATCTCGGTCATCTATGGCATGCACTAGCTCCATCTATACACTTGCTAGCTACTAATTCATACCATCCTGCTCACATCTCAAACCATCCCTCTCTGTGGTCAAGGTATCCCACTCAGCCAGTAGTGTGGCCTTCTCGGCCTCTAAACGAGCAATAGTGGCATCTAGAGTTGTCTTTTCATCACCTCCACCAGCATCCTGACCCCCACCCTCACCGTCAATGTTACCTCCCAGATAATTTGCCTCCACATGGGCTTGTGTCCACCTATCACCACCAATAGGCTAATCTCGCCACCATACGGCAAAATCCTTTACCCTGACATCATCCATAGACGTGGGAGCTCCCTGATCATCTATTCCCATCACCCCCTCCTCATATGTGATTGAACGAGGCACTGTAACTACTAGAAATGGCATCTCTACATCCCCATCATCGGGCCTATATGCTACCGTTGCCTCCAACACATCTTAAATCAACCCAAACTGTCACCTAACATGACTGAATAGAATCAATTTCCACTCTCCCGATCATTGGCCCTACACCCATATATCATGTTGGGTGTCCCTAAGCTCACTCTTTGTTATCACCAAATCATTGCACCCCCCAAATGGCCTGAAGGTGAACACGAAAATCGATATGATTGGGTAACATGGGATCACCTCTCAAGCTATGGGACTTGGGCTCGAGGTGAACCTCCAGAGAACATCGGCTTCCTCTTCCTAAACTAAGCACTGCACTACTCCTAATGCAATAAAAATAGCTACCTAAACCTATACTACATTTCAATGGGATTAAGGAGAGAGATTTGCAAGAAATAAAACCTAAACTTAGAAGTGGTGATACACCAAGAAAAGGGGTTTTTCTAGAAAAAAAATTGGCTTGCCAATGAAGAGAGATGATCATGAGGAATAATTTACATTCATTACAAACCCAATTTACATGCAATACTTCACTCCTTGATAAGCACAATGACCTCCAAAACTTGCAAAAGAAACATTGGTTGTAAAGTTCACCTGCAAACATGAGAGAGAAAAATAAAAGTATCAAAATCATGTAAAGACATATAATTGATCACAAAATATAATTCTCGTTACTTCAAGCACTTGCACAATGCATCATTACATCAGGAAAAGGCATAGGTTTCTATTATAATTTTGAGAAGAAAGCCTTGTGAGCTTACAAATTCACAATAGCTCGGCTGGTGAAGAGAGGGGAAGCTTGGAAGAATGTCTAACATTTTTTTTTTAATAAGAACCCTTTTATATTTTTTGCATTTACTGAGTTGTTGAGAGAAAGAGGGAAGAATCCTAAAAACTAGGCAAGAATGTAGTTGAATGGGTCAACCCTTCTTGTTTCATTAATTATACCTCCACCTCCTGAGTATTGTTTCTTAGAATGAAGAAACCTCACAATTTGGAACACCAAGAGCTCCAAAAATCCATCTCCCGATGATTCCATCACGTAGTTCTCATTTTCCTGATTACAATGACTTTAATTTTGTAAAAAAATGGGCAACCGAGGAGGAAGTTTTGGTCTCCTGAGTGAAAGTCACTTTTTAGGACTTCCCGGGAATTTTTCTTAATAGTTCTCTGATAATTTCTCATTATTCTTCATAAATTCAAATTTTTAATCTATCTTGAGTCTTTTTTGGATCCCATTTGAATAAATTTGCATTGGAATGGTGTTTTATAAAGAATTTCAGTTAATGGCTCACCAGCCAGCTCATTGAGCTGGCCAGCGAGCTACCCACTTATAATATTAACCGAGCTTTTTACTATCATTACCACTTCCACATAATCTATTCTTCGCTTCTCATGGTCTATCCTATCAGCCTCCCAATAAAACTCGTCAAGTTGAAAAAGGTTTTTTCCCTCCGAATTACTCTCCACTTCACATTGAAATCCACTCGCTTCACATGTGTACATTGAGTCATAAAGATAGCTCGATGGGTGATCAACTCTTCAGGTAACCTTGTCTCGATAGGTTGAGCGCATCCTCTAAATCTTTGGGAACTTCTCTGACATTCTCTCTGAGTCACCACACGTGGTGTATTGACACGGCGATTGACTCAAGTCTTCATGGCCACATCCTCATTGTAACCTTGAAACATTCCTTGGCTCGGTTCACAAGCCACCTCTACTTGGCGACCCACTTGTTGACCAAACACATTTTCCACTTACCTTAGCTCAAATTTTGAGTTCTTGTGTCTTCGAATCTCTCCCTTTAAGGATTTGAAGCATTTTGCGTTCATAACCTATACACCATTAATTGTACCAGATCCATGGGAGGCTCCGAATCCCCGAAGTCTCACAGTCTGAATTTTAGACTTTGGGCTTCAGGATTTCAGCTCACTTTTCCATGTAAAGGCTCCCTGATCCTCGAAACAAGGATCTCTGAAACTCCAAAAAACTTGGGTTTCTCATCCTTTCCAATTTCTCTTCCACAAGTCGTCCTCGTTCTCTATGGTTCTGAGCTATCCATTAATGGGCCGAGCCCGTCTGTGAACATGTCGACGACCCTTGACCCAGTTTATTCTTCCTATTCTCTGAATGCAATAACTCACCAAAACCCCCATTTAATTTGTTTCAGATCAACTCAAGCTCATATATTCCCCAAGCTCTTCATCTATAAGGCTCACTTCACTGAATCCCGCATTGTTCCATCTTGACACTAAGCTCATCGAAACTAGTTAATCTTGCCTCTTGTTGAGTTATAAATCAGCTTGCCCAAGCTTTACCAGTTTTTAACTCACTTCATTGAATCCCGCACTACTCGGGTCTCACTTTTAGCTTTGCCCTATGTTATTTTCCTTTGTAGCCCAAGATAATTTTATTCACTCCAATGCGAAGCTAAAACCTATGTGAGCAACCCGAACACCACGTTGTCATGTTTGGCCTTGAACTTGATAAACTATAATATCATGCTCACACCATTATCAAATCAAAACTTGCAACTGAATTAATCATTTCATCAAGTCTTCCTTTAATCAAATCCTGAACATCATCCACCTCCGATATACGAACTGCGAGCTTTATTCTACCCACTCGACCTTATTTTTGTTATGCGAACCTTCATACTCCCAAAGCTCGATGGCCTCTACAAAAAAAAAATTATGTCGACTCACTAAACAAGTAACTCGCTCATCAATTCATGCCAACTTGCCATCAGTATTAGCTTAGAGGCCCGAGCTCCACCCATTGGGCTTGAAAACTTTAATCTATCCATTTTCCAATGCTTCCATCCTTTTCAACTGTCAACTTTCAACTCGCCCATCCTTCGAGTTCATGATTTCACCTTGGTGTTCTAAGCCTACGTTGAGTTCTCAATCCATCTCCAAAATGGATATGAGCTCTAAATCCCCAAAACTCTTATTCTTTAGATCACCATCCCCTCATGAGCCCCTTGTGGTGAGTCCATTCCGATCACCTCAATACGTGGAAAGATCCATCAATCTCACATATTATTTCCTTAACCTTGCATCACTGTCTCATTCTTTCGACATGGCTTGTTTTCCTAGCTCATTGCAAGCTTCATCTTACTCTGAAGTATCCTCTATGACTCATTCTTTACAGAAGTCTCGTCACATCAACACACCACTACATATTTGTAATCCTAGCTCCCTTTGTCCTTAGCCTGATTACATTGAGTGGATCGTTCCTCAACTGAATTTTGTGCACGACTCAATCCCACAAGATCCCTCTCGAAACTTTGACGCAATCTTCAACTTTGAACTCACATTGCACCTTTTCGTCGGTGAGCCTCATGTCATCCAAACTCTATACATAGCTTGATCTCACAAGCCTTCAATTCGAAACTTCACGGCCTTTCTTTCATCAAACTCATAATCCTTTCAAGCTCAACATCAGATTTATCTCATTCAACTCAAGGATACATCCTTGTCTCAAATGATGTTGATCCATTAACTCTTGATCCCGCCATGTTAGAAAGTCTCTCTGAGCCATTTCCTCAAGTTTTCATAATCTATCAAAACAATTTAACACTCATTTCTTATCCTGCTAATGTAATTTCTCTCGGTGGGTCTCTAGATTTATTTTCCTGAGTTTAAGATCTTCACATTCTACTTGAATTCATTTTCGAGCTAAACAAGAGCTCACCTAGATTTTCAATCTTAACTCATGAGTAACTCAAGCCAAAAAAATTCACTCGATGAATGTCATGAGTCCATTCACCTGTACAATGAGCTCGTTAAACTCTCTTTAATGTCGTGTTGATAAAATATTTCTTTGAGCGCATTGAATCATACTCCTGATTTGTAACTCACTGTTGTCCCTGAGTGAGTGAGCACCTCACATTTCTACCCGAGTCATTTTTTGTTCATCAAACTTATTACTATTGCCTTAAGTGAGTCATTCATCAATTTTTTCTCTGGGCTCAGCTTCTCCATCTATACTCGACCCTCGACCAAAAATTTTACTCACCTGAGTTCTTCTTGAACTCACCTTATGTCATCGAGCTCTTATTTACAACACACATGTGACCCATTTAAAAATTCTCATCTACTTGGTCCCAACATGGAATTAACCTCTAAATGAACCCATCGAGCTTAGGCTGAGTAGTCTAATTGTCCTAAGTTGTGAATATCCTATGACTCAGGAATTTTGACTAAGTTCTAGCACGTTCAAATCCCTGAATGGCTATCTGTCTCAACCCCTTGCTCATTGTGAAGACCTTTATAATGACCTCCTTATGAGCTCAATGAGCTCTAATGTTGATTTTCATTCTGCAAACTCATATAATGAGTTGAGTTATTTCCTTAGACAATTTGGTTATCCACCAAGCTAATACCTGAGCCATCCATGAGCCCTTCTTGTTTCCTTCGACACTGTGACCAATCTCCCACCTTGTCGAGCATTGTTTAAGCGTGTAAATCCCCTTTAAAAATAACTAAGGCCAGCAATGAGCTCACCCTTTGACTTGTTGTTTAATCTGTCATGAGTCACTTCATCAACTTAGATCACTCAAGTTAGTCTTCACACAACTCAAACAACTCACCCTAGGAATAACAGCCCCCACTGAGTTGTTTAAAGATCCTATCATCATTGATTCATGTTAGCTTGTCTCAACCCCAAACTAATTCAGTCTCTGATATTGGCTTCATCATCAAATTATGTAAAATCTTCATCATCTCCATCTATCACATCACTCTCTAGACCGTCTTATATTGTGATTAAATGCCCATTGTGTGAACTTGATTTCTTCAGTAACTCATGGGTCAAGATGGATTCAAAAATTGCAGCCTCATTCGATGAACCAAATCCATGAACTGCTTCAAGAAAGACTTTTCCGGTCCCAAGGTGTAATTTACCACCGTTGTCCATTTTTTTCCAAGAGGGAAAAAATTGACAACATTTTTGGAAACCTCTCGGGGATGTTTGTTTACTAAGCATTAGTCCAGTAGCCTGTAACATCCAATTGGTATGGATTCATAACTTTCAATATGAAACTTGATGCTAAAACATGAAATTCCTTATTTCTAGATACCCAAACATTGTTGCATCCGACATCCCAAAATTGGAATGACCACTACAGAATAAAGGATAATACATGAACCCATCTTGGAAAATGCAATTGCCTAGCTTACATAACACATGTGGAGTTTTTTAATAAACATCTATTGAATTGGAACATCATGGAGCTCGGTAAAATACTGATTCTTTCCCTCTTCCACAAATTCCACTTCCAAAACACCGTGAAAAAGTAACAAAGGAACATAACACACAAAAACTAAAAAACCATACATGCTTCAAACGAAACATGCAAAGTGTGTTAGGCACTTATTCTGCTGAAAACAAATCTATTCCTACTTTATGATAATTGGAGGCAAAAGTGAGCCAAATGAACCCTGCAACTGGTTGGACAAAATATCTTCCACTCCTCACAATAAGTTGTCATGCAGATGATTTGGCAATGGACATGGTTAATACTGAGAGTGAAAAACTAAAAAAAATCCAATATTCCACTTGGTTCACCAAGGTATCAACTGAAAAGAGAAAGTATGTCTCTTTTAGTTTCTCTGCATTTATTTTGTAAAGGCATTGTAATTGATCCTTGTGGCTGTGAAACTCGTCCTCACATTTTGAAGTGAATGTAATCGGCTACGACTTCTTATTTGGATCTAAAGAAGCCAAATACCTTATGGAACATGGTCTGGCCTTTTGAATATGCCTTCTACCCTAAGATTCAATTTTAACAAGTAAGTTTCCTTAAAGGAATCCTTGTATATAAGGTGTTGTAGTGATGTCATTTCCCTCTTATTTCCCATTAACCAATAAGTTATCTTCCTCGTGGATAAAAATCACCAAAGTGATGTTCCCTTCATACCTCTTTCCTTCCTTAACAACAAACAATTCCTCCCCAACATGTAGCTACTTTGGATCACTTACAGCCTCCAGTAGAATCACTTGAAAATCTCTACAAGTATTTGAAGAGTATTGCTCATATAGGAGCTCCACTTTCATCTGAAAAAAAAAAATTTCTGCATTTCTAACCTCCTCATTCCACATGAAACTTGCAATATTATATTCATCTACCTTTTGCTTTTCAAGATCATTAGGAGTAGCAAGATCTTCAAGAATACTTTTCTCCATCACAGGTTCACTAACCAAATCAAACTCCATAATTGAGAGCAAGAAACTCTCAATAATTTCATATCCACCCAAAGCTTCTGAATTCGACGTAGTTTCTTCCCCATTCCCCGCTCTTTCTTCATTCAATGAATTTTGTAGAAGATCAAATTCCTCCAATTTAGATTGAAGAGGGTTGTTTGAAACTAGTTGTGTCAAAGGTTCAACTTCTTCTCCCATTGCTTTCTTCATATTAGAAATTTGTTCACCATAGCCCTCTTCATCCTTAAACATAAAATTTTCAAGATAAAATTCATCTAAGAAATTATATTTTTAACAAAAGGAAGAAGGGGAAGAATTTGAAACTTCTTGCATGGAATAATATACACCTGAAACTTCTGAGTCCACCATGGCAAGAATCCTATTATGGTCAATTATGGCATTCGATGAGGATATTGGCAAGTGGCTGTAATGTTCCATAAATACAGCAAGTTCTTGACATTCCTGGAAATTAGGGTCATTGCACTCATAAGATTCACCTTGTACACTTGAGAGTATTTCTTCTTCATCTTTCACATGCTCTTCTTCAACCGACTTTGTAACTTGTGGGGAATCAATAGTCTCCAAAAACATATTACCAACATGTACATTACACTCTAAACATATAGACTGATGTTCATCATCCTCTTGTAAGTGTTCTTGTGTAAACTCAGTCTTTGTCGTCTACTCTTGAATCTCAACCTTGAATAGAGGCTGAGTTAGGAGGGGAACTTGCTTGACATTCAATCTTGCAGTCCACTCCTTTAGATTCTTTACAAGCTCATCTCTACTAGGTTCCTCAACTTTCTCCTCTTCTTCTTCACTATAATCATATTTAAGTCTTCCCAAAATGGATTTGGGAATGTAAGAGGAGAGGTGGGTTAGGGTGCAACAGCTTCCTTCACTGTTTGAGCTAGTGAAAGAGGTACAACCTCTTGTCTTGGTGGCCTTTACAGAAAACAAGGGACTTTGGAAGAAATATGAATAGAAGCTTTAAGGTGGGATGGGAAGATAGGGGATGAAGGAATGAAATTCTCAATGTGGGCAGTTGGTGAAAATTTTGGAATTTTAGGTTTAGAATGAAATGACATTGGTTGGGAAATAGGAAATGACTATGAGGTGGTGGTGCAGAAACAACCCATCAACAATATTGCATTACATCACATTCATATGCCTCTATTTCTTTGATATAACCTTCAAGCTGAGGCAACATTTCAGTCATAAAAGCAATTTTTTTGTGCAAGCTGTAAAAACTTGGCATAGGACCAACCCATGGACAAGCTACCTTGAAGCCAATCTTGAATGCCTTCATTTGAGTTGTGGCTTTAGATTGTACCATGTCTGCCTCCAGTTTTTGCATCATAAGTTATAACTTTACATCTTCATCTATAGGATAACGTCCATCATTTGCATGTTTCTGCTCTCAAAAATTTGTATAGTTAAGTGAAAAATAAAACTGACCATGGCTCTACTCAATAGAGATATACATGCTGCTGATTTTCATCATAAAATGGAGTTGGATGTGGGTTAAAATAGCTTGAATATGGAAAGTACTGCTACTTGTGCAAGTGGGAACTCAATTATGGAAATAAAACCATGATTACACAGCTTCATGAATGGAAGAAAAATGGAAATATGTGGAAGGAAACTAGATGGAAATGGGTGAAAAAAAGATAGTTTGCAACTCAGAGAGTGGGTCACTTGGACCAATGAAGTCACCAGCTGTGCTTGGATATACCTCCTAAGGCTACAATTTCACTAAGAGCACAGCAACTTAATGAAAATAAAGTGAACACAAATACACACACCTGTGAAAGATATGATTCTTGTGCTCCCACCAGGAATGCCAAAAATTGTTATCAAAAAATCACTGCACCCCCCAAATGGCATGAAAGTG
Organism: Taxus chinensis; assembly: GCA_019776745.2. Classification (NCBI taxonomy): domain Eukaryota; kingdom Viridiplantae; phylum Streptophyta; class Pinopsida; order Cupressales; family Taxaceae; genus Taxus; species Taxus chinensis. The sequence continues at coordinate 125,922,006 of CM034146.1, forward strand.
AACATGATATTCGGTGTGATTGGGTAACATGGGATCACCTCTCAAGTTGTGGGACTTGGGCTCGAGGTGAACCTCTAGATAAGGTCGGCTTCCTCTTCCTAAACTAAGTACTAGACTACTCCTAATGCAATAAAAATAGCTACCTAAACCTATACTACATTTCAAGGGGATTAGGGAAATAGATTTGTAAGAAATAAAACCTAAACTTAGAAGTGGTGATGCACCAGGAAAAGGGGTTTTTCTAGATAAAATTTCATCTTGCCAATGAAGAGATATGATCATGAAAAATAATGAACATGCATTAAAAACCCAATTTACATACAGTACTTCACTCCTTAATAAGCACAATGACCTCCAAAACTTGCAAAAGAAACATTGGTTATACAGTTCACCTATAAACATGAGAGAAACAAATAGAAGTAGAAAAATCATGTAAGGACATACAATTGATCACAAAACATAATTCTCATTATTTCAAGCACTTGTATAGTGCATCATTACAGTGGGGAAAGGCATAAGATACCATTACAATTTTGATAAGAAAGGATTGTGAGCCTACAAATTCACAACAGCTCAGCTTGTGAGGAGAGGGGAAACTTGGAAAAATGTCTAACCTTTTTTTTGGAATAAGAACCCCTTTACATTTTATAGCATTTATTGATTTGTTGAGAGAAAGAGGGAAGAATCCTAAAAACTAGGCAAGAATGTAGTTGAATGGGTCAGCCATGTTTGCTTCATTAATTACACTTCCACCTCCTGAGTATTATTTCTCATAATGAAGAAACCTCAAAATTTGGAACACCAAAAACTTTGAAAAACCATCTCCCGATGATTCCATGGCATAGCTCTTATTTTCTTGATTCCAATGGCTCTGATTTTGTAAAAAAATGGGCAATCGGGGAGGAAGTTGTGGTCTCTTGAGTGAAAGTCACTTTTTAGGGCTTCCCAGGAATTTTGCTTCATAATTCTCTAATAATTTCTCATGATTCTTCATAAATTCAAATTTGTAATTTATCTTGAGTCTTTTGTGGATCCCATTTGAATAAATTGTCATTGGAATGGTGTTTTATAAAGAGGTTCAGTTAATGGCTTGCCATCCAGCTCATTGAGCTGGCCAGCAAGCTACCCACTTATAATACTAACCGAGCTTTTTAATATCATTACCACTTCCACATAATATATTATTCGTTTCTTGTGGTCTATGTTATAGACCTCCCAACAAAACTCGTTGAGTTAACAAAGGTTGTTTCCTCCGAATAACTCTCCACTTCACATCGAAATCCACCCACTTCACATGTGTTGTATGGGATTCTGTTATTTCCTTGCGAGTCTTTATTGGTATTCACCGCAAGTCTCGTGGTGAGATCTATATGGCAAGTCTTGAAGATGGCTCGATGGGTGATCAATTCTTCATACAACCTTGTCTCGATAGGTCAAGCATATCCTCTGAATCTTTGGGAACTACTCTGACATTCTCTCTAAGTCACCCCACGTGGTGTATTAACACGGTGATTGGCTTGGGTCTTCGTGGCCACATCCTCATTGCAACCTTGAAACATTCCCTGGCTCGGTTTACAAGCCACCTCTACCTAGCCACCCACTTGTTGACCCGACACGTGTTCCACTTACCCCAGCTCAAATTTCAAGTTATTGTGTCTTCGGATCTTTCGCTTTCGGGATTTCAATAATTTTGCATTCGGAACCTATACGCCATTAATTTTACCAGATCATTGGGAGGCTTTGAATCCCTAAAGTTTGAATTTCAGACTTCGGGCTTCAGTATTTTAGCTCACTTTTCCATGCAAAGGCTCCTTGGTCCTCGAAACAAGGATCTCTGAAACTCCAAAAATCTTGGATTTCTCGGCCTTTCTAATTTCTCTGCCGAGTCTTCCTCGTTCACTAAAATTCCAAGCTATCCATTAATGAGTTGAGCTCCTCTGTGAACATGTCGATGAATCTCGACTTAGTTTATTATTCATATTCTCTTAATGCACTGACTCACCAAAACCCCCATTTAATATGCTTCATCTCAACTCAAGTTTGTACATGACCCAAGCTCTTTATCTATATGGATTTCTTCATTGAATCCCGCACTGCTCCATCTTAACACTAAGCTCATCAAAACAAGTTAAGCCTACCTCTTTCTGAGTTATAAATCGGCTCCCCTGAGATTTACCAGCTTGTGACTCGCTTCATTGAATCTCGTACTACTTGGGTCTCACTTTTAGCTTTGCCCTACATTACTTTCCTTTACGTGCACCTAGCTAGTATAGCCCAAGCCAATTTTATTCTCTCCAGTGCCAAGCTAAAAAAGTGTGTGCAACCTGAACACCACATTGTCATGTTTGGCCTTGAACTTGATAAGCAATAATATCAAGCTTACACCATTATCAAATCAAAAATTGTTACTGAATTGATCATTTCATCAAGTCTTCCATCAGTCAAGCCCTGAACATCATCCACCTCCGAGATGTGAACTGTGAGCTTTATTCTAACCACTCGGCCTTATTTTTGTTATGCAAACTTTCATATTCCCAAATCTCGACAACATCTGCAAAACACTTCTATGTCGACTCGCTAAACAAGTAGCTCACTCATCAATTCGCGCCAACTTACCATTAGTATTATATCGGAGGCCTGAGCTCCACCCATTGGGCTTACAAATTTTAATCTATCCATTTTCCAATACTCCCATCCTTTTCAACCATCAACTTTCAACTCACCCATCCGCCGAGTTCATGATTTCACCTTGGTGTTCGAAGCCTGCGTTAAGTTCTCAAGCCATCTCCAGACAAGATATGAGCTCTAAATCCCCAAAAATCCTGTGTAATATCCACAAGACCATTCGAGCACATTGAGCTTTAGATCACCATCCCCTCATGAGCCCCTTGCAGTGAGTCCATTCCGATCACCCCAATACATGGAAAGACCCATCAATCTCACCTATTCTTGCCTTAACCCTTCATCATTGTCTCATTCTTTCAACATGGCTTACTTTCCTAACTTGTTGCGAGCTTCTTCTTACTCTGAACTACCCTCTATGACTCATTCTTTATCCAAGTCTCATTGCATCAACACACCACTACACCTTTGCAAACTTGGCTCCCTTTTTCCTTAGCCTGATTACATTGAGCGGCTCATTCCTCAACTGAATTATGTGCACGACTCAATCCCATGAGCTCCCTCTCAAAACTATAACTCAATCTTCAACTTCTAACTCACCTTGCACCTTGTCACATGTGAGCCTCATGTCATCCAAACTCTATACATATCTTGATCTCACAAGCCTACAATTCAAAATTTCATGGCCTTGCTTTCATCAAGCTCATAATCCTTCAAAGCTCAATGTCTAATTTATCTCGGTCAACTCAGGGATACATCCTAGTCTCAAATGATTCCAATCCATTCACTCATGAGCCCACCATGATTGAAAGCCTCTCTGAGCCATTTCCTCAAGTTTTCCTGATCTATCAAAATAACTTGACACTCATTTCTTATCCTACCAATGTAATTTCTCTCAGTGGATCTCTATCTTTCTTCGCCTGAGTTCAAGCTCTTCATGTTCTACTTGAATTCATCATCGAGCTAAACACAAACTCACCTAGATTTGCAATATTGACTCAAGAGCAACTCAAGCGAACCAAATTTGCTCGATGAATGTCATGAATCCATTCACCTGTGCAATGAGCTCGTTGAACTCTCTTTAATGCCTTGCTGATCAAATATTTCTTTGAGTGCGCTAAATCATACTTCTACTTTGCAACTCACCATCATCCCTAAGTGAGCGAGCACCTCACCTTTCTACCTGAGTCATTTTGTGTTCATCAAAGCTATTACTAACACCTCAAGCGATCTGTTCAACAATTTATTCTCTGGGATCATTTTCTCTATCTATGGTCAACCCCCTACCAAAACTTTGACTCGCATGAGTTCTTCTTAAACTCGCCTAATGCCATTGAGCTCTCGTTTGCAACACATGGGTGACCCATTTAACAAGTCTCATGTACTTGGTCCCAACATGGAATTAACCTCTAAATGAACCCATCAATCCAAGGCCAAGCAATCCAAGTGTCCTGAGTTTTGAATATCATGTGACTCGGGAAATCCGACTAAGCTCTAACACATTCAAATCCCTGAATAGCTATCTGTCTCAACCCCTTGCTCATTGTGAAGGCCTTCATAATGACCTCCTTATGAGCTTGATGAGCTCGAATGTTGATTGTCATTCTGTAAACTCGGATAATGAGTTGATTTATTTCCTTAGACAAGTTCATTATCCACCAAGCTAATACCTAAGCCATCCATGAGCCCTTCTTGTTTCCTTTGACACCGTGACCAATCTCCCACCTTGTTGAGCATTGTTTAAGCATGTAAATCCCCTTTTAAAATAACTGAGGCCAGTAATGAGCTCACCCTTTAACTCATTGTTTAATCTGTCATGAGTCACTTCATCAACTCAGATCACTCAAGTGAGTCTTCCCACAACTCAAACAACTCACCCTAGGAATAACAGCCCCCACTAAGTTGTTTAAAGCTCCTATCATCATTGATCCATGTCAGCTTGTCTCAACCCCAAACTAATTCAATATCTGATATTGGTCACCCCATCAAATTGTGTAAAATCTTCATCATCTCCATCTGTCACATCACTCTCTAGACCGTCTTATATTGTGATTAAATGCCCATTATGTGAATTGATTTCTTCAGTAACTCATGGGTCAAGATGGATTCAAAAATTGCAGCCTCATTCAATGAACCAAATCCATGAACTGCTTCAGGAAATACTTTTCTGGTCCCAAGGTGTAATTTACCACCGTTGTCCATTTTTGTTCAAGAGGGCAAAAATTCAAAACACTCTCCTCTCCCTCCCATACTAGAAACGTGATATATGGTCTCCACATAATATCACCATCCTGTATACCAGACAGGAGCAATCTATAGTGCTCCTCACCTCGCACTAGCCTGAAATATCCTCTAACAGAGTGACATTAGATAAACCTAGTTATCCTCTCCAACACTACTAGGTCTCCCCATAGAAAACCTCTAGATCGATCCACTGCAATCTACCCGTACACCCAACACTGTAGTAGAAAACCAACATCAATCTCAAACCTCTTCTTGATCCTCCATGCCCATAATTCTCATTAGGTCTAGGATAATAAGGCAGGGGCCCATGCATAGATAGTCCTTTGCTCCATTATATCTGCCACTACACATTTGATCATCCAAGGAAACTAACCCCCAGCAGAGTCAAGAAAAGTATATCATTGATCCCTATCATCATCAGAGTCATCAAATTGTGACCCTCTGTCTCAGGAGCATATAAGGCCTCGTATGAGAAACCACCCGATTAAACTCTACATCATCACCATATAATCTCCTCATCACCCCAGCCCTATCTGCCTCATCAATCAATTATATCCCCTCTCCCTCCATTGGAAACCTCATAATCATGTGCACATCCTCTAGCGTGATCTTCATCTCACCTGTTAGCAGCCAAAATGTACAAGTAGCAGGATCCCATCTCTCTAGTAATGTGAGCAACAACCCCATTTGCCTTTGGATCCATCTCTAATGATGCATCGTCCCTAAACCTACATCCTCCAAGTGAAACTAGTATTCATCCAACAGCCAAGTCTACACATCCTCTAGGATCAAAGGAACCTTTCCCCTAATGGTCAATTTATGCCTTTTTTGCATCCACAAAATGTCAAACATTCATTAGAACAATGTTTAAATCAAAAAATTATCAAAATTTCACAAAAAACTGCAATCACCAGTGACTCAATATAATCACCGGTGTTTCACCAAAATCGCAAGTGATTCAAAAAATCATCAATGATTCTGATGTCTCAATAAACTTGCCCTCGTACGATCCCAAAAAACACAAAAAAAATTAAAAAAAACTAACTAAAAATATACAAAAAAATCAAAAAAGGTACTTACCTCCACTTGGGTGGGCCTCCTGATCCTCCGACAACCTCCATCTCTCAATTATCTCTCAAAAATCATTAAATCATAGTTCTATATCTCTCAAATCACACGGTAAAAATGAATTTACCATGGTAAATCTGACTATTTATAGGATGTCGATCTTCCCACCCTAGAATCACCGATGATTCCCATAATCATCTACAATTGCGTTAAATCTCTTGTGATTCGCTATAATCACCCATGATTCCCATTTATCATCAACAACACACCTTTACAATAGCAAATCTACTCCAAAACACAATCCTACACATCCAAATAGCATGTTTCTCCGAAGTGTGTCTCATTTTGAGGGACCTGAATCCCTCGCAACCAACCAATCCAACTTAAAATTCCCTTGATTATGTAACCCAAAGATCAGTCAAAAATCCATCATGGATTTGTCTTGTAACTTCAACACTGGTAATCCATACATCTATAGGACATGGGCCCCTTGTCTCCCCTATCACTTGGTCTCAAAAAATCATATCTTTTCCCCCTATAAATCATACATCTATAGGACATGAACCCTTTGGTTCCCCTATCACTTGATTCCATAGTAGTACCCATATTGGTCTTGGGGCAACTTAAAATGAAACACTATTCAATCAACTCAATCAAACTGGTGATTATTTCACTTTGTAGCAATCACCTTCAGTTTAAGGGGGATCACCCATCCAAAAACAAAGCAAGCCATCTCAAACCGTTTTTGTCTAGCAGTTTTTCCATCACAAACCACTCGACAAAAAGGGAAAAATGTAGAAACCGGGTTTTTTCACCCACATACACACATTATCCTACCAAAACCTAGCATTATAAACATCCTTAAGTCCTTCATCCTACCCTGTAAAATCAAATTTTTAACCTATTATAAATTATATTTGACCCATCCAAAACTCACCTTAACTCCCATGAAACCACCTAATCTTTTCTAAAACACCCTTTACCCATTTTATCCCAACCTCCCTAACTTTCCTAACCTCTTCCCAACAATTTTCCCTCATCCATTTACCCAAAAATTCTATTTAGGAAGTGGTTTCAACCACTTCTAAATGTTTTCCTTATAATTCCCATATCGTCAGCGATTATAAATAGGAGTTTTCAATCTTGTTTCAAGGATCTTTAGAATTCTCCCAAACATTTGTGCATCTTTTTTTAGCCTTATAGCGAAGCTCTGTCACTCCAGTGATCTTCAATCTAAACAACACCATAAAAATCCCTCCAAGACCCTGCACATATCAATCTCTACAGTTTTGTTTACAACAACCTTTCCAAGCAATCAATAGTTGAAAACATCAATCTCAAATCATCATTTGTAGGTGTTCTGTGTCTTTTCAATATTCCAAGATACTCCTGCTTACTTTAGCATTACTTTTATAACATCAACGTTTACAAAATCAATCATTTTAATATATTTTTGTATCAACTTATCATTTTTAGAAAAATCAAACATTTTACAGCAATCATCAATGATTCCTTTGAATCGCCTGCGATTCCCTTAAATCACCCATGACTTGGCTAAATCACCTAAGATTCTTATCTTTCAGTATCTTTTTATTAATCATAGCATTTTATCAAATTTTATCAATATCTCTTGATTTAACTAGTCTTTTACAAGCATGTATTTTCTTTAGATGATTTTTTGAGGCCAATCATGCCCCATCACAAGCATTAATGACCTTCCAATTGTCCAACAACCTTTCATTTGGGAAAAAATGACATCATTCATGAGCTTACACTGTGCGCCATCAAATTCACATCGGACATAAAGGAAATGGAGAACCATCTTGAATTCCTCCACGGGATACATCAATAAACTATGGATTATCAATATGATTATTTTGAAGTTGTCCAAATGGCTGGCACATTATCCTGGGCCACTCACAAAGTAAAGCAAGACTTTCCTTTTGATCTAGAGTTCTAGCTCCCTATTTATCAACTATCGATTATTATCATTGTCCATCATTTTATCAATTCACTTAATTATTTTAAAACAAGTTGACATCCTCCAAGGAAGTCCCTTTGAATTCCTAGAATCAGCCTTTGTCGAGTAGCTCATTTACCCATCTCATCTAATGTTTATTTTTTAGTTGTCTTTGATTATAGGTCTTTTCACTTGGTGAAAGGAGGCGCTTATCCAATGTCTGACCGTCATGACATTGTGATTGTCAACGTAGGTATGGTTAAACCCTGCCTTGTTTGAGTTGTAGGTACTTTTGGTATGTAATAGAAAAGATCCAAAATTTACCTAATACAATAAATAAATGCCATTCATATGTATTATAATTTTCTTCATCATGATTGTCATAGGAAGAGGTGACAGCTCAAATTCATGTACTTGTTACTGATATTATTGCCCTCGAGGTTGTTCCTGAAAGGCAGAGGATGATTTAGAGTGATTATGAGATTGCAGTAAGTATTTATTTGTAAGTAATATCATTTTATATTTCATTATTTGTATACTAATGTGTATGTTTATTTGTATTAATAGGTGGAGCTACAATCATCCTTTGAGCGTAGGAGGTTTGATCGACATAAGGGATGTTCCACTTATGAGACTGGTTCAGCTTCTTGGCAGGCCAAAAGAACCAGATTTTTCGATGATATCCATAGTTTTGATATATACTGATTTTTTTGTATGCCTTCATGGCATGTAGGCATATATTTGTATTTTGTTGATTTATATCATTATACACATATATGGATTTGTTTATACATTCAATTTGTTCAATTTTTTTATGCCATCATGGATTTAAAAAATCAATATAATGTACGAGACAAAAATATTTGTTTTCAAACTTGTATAGTGGATGAAGCACTCTTTATATGTATCTATGTGGATTAATATTATTCTATATGTATGGTATGCTAACATGTATTATTAAGTTTTATTTTTTTATGTTTTGAACATGGCTATTAAAATATATATGTCTAACATATAATTTAGCCACTATTATAATCATTTAATGTTATCAATTATAATCATATAATGTCAATGCCAATGTCATCCACTTCCTGGAATCTCAATAATCATATAATGTCGACACTAGAGAGAGAGAGGAGGGGAGAGGGACAGAGGGAGAGAGATATAGAGGGTGAGAGGGAGAGGGAGATGGAGGGTGAGAGTGAGAGTGAGAGTGAGAGTGATAAATAGGGACATCCAAAGAGATTATGAGAGAAAGAGAAAGTAAAACATGGGCAAACTTTGACGGATGATAACTCACAAACCATGTCACCTGGGAATGTCTCGTCTAAACCTACAGATGGTCATCTACTCCATTTATAAAATAATCTCTCAGTTTTAACCATTTGTCTCTTGTTTTCTCATGGTCTGAGCGAATGAAACATGGTAAAAACCTTCAATCAACATCATTGTCAAGGTATCTAGAGTGATATTTTGCAATCATCACCTCATGGAACCGAACCAATGGTACCCACACATATGGGTGAGTCATTATACATTATTTGAGATTTCATTCTACTGCCCAACCGTCCTGTCCCTTCCCAGCTACATTAGTCTGGTGACGCCTCTTAAGCGCCCTGAGAGCAAAAAGTGGTCAAACTTTGATGGGTGATAACTCGCAAACCGTGGCACCTAAAAATGTCTCATCTTAACTTACAAATGGGAATATGATCTATCTACAAATTCTTCTCTTTGTTTCTCTTGTATCTTTCCTAATTTCTCATGATTGTAACGAACGAAATGTGGCAAAAACCTTCAATTAGCATTAGTATCAAGGCATCTAGGGCAATAATTGACACCTTATGGCACCAAACCAATGGTACCCACAAATCTGAATATGATATTAGATGCTTCTAAAGGTATGTTAGATCGGGGGAAATGACTAAGTACCAAAGAAGACTAAAGTGTGCACACATGGGAAAAGAAGGAACGTGCAGGAAGGATAATCAAGGATTGCGCTCAAGACTACGCATTTTGACCAGAGACTTAGCCATTTTCCAGAAGCGGTCTAAAAATAGGAAAAGCAAAGGAAGTGTTGATCAAATAGAAGATAAGGACATGAAGATTTGATGGCCACGCAAGGTCTATTTTTCGAGAAGGAACTTGTAGTTCGAACACATGCATGGAAGCTAATAATAGGATTAAGGTGAAATTTAATTTTAGGATAGTCTATTATTAAGCTTGTTAGAAAATAATGCATGTTGTCTATTTTAAGCATGCATTCTATTTTGAGATGCATGGGTGATGAAGGGAAACTCCCCACCCCTATATAAATGTATTGTTCAGCATTTTTTTGGGTACCATGTATGATATTCGTGATGTAATAGAGTTATGTTGCTTTGATGTTCTACCGCGCATGACTCTTTGGAGACTATTGTTATGTATCCATCGTCTGCTATGTAATCTTTTTGGTTATTAATGGATCATTGTGGCTAGATTCTGGTAATTAATGTATCTGAGTATGGTGATCACACAATGCAATTGATCTTATTAATGGTTTGATCTATTGTATTTCCTTATTACATGTGTTTCCCTATGATGTTTGTAATGATCTACATCTGAATTTATGTTTTGGTAATGGGAATCATGTACATGCATGCTAATGTCTTGACAAACCTATACAAAGGAGGGACCTGGTAGCTTCGCGCGCTTCAGGTGAGCGTTCAGTTCTGACTGGATGAAGTTCTAGTGTGCCTATGCATTTGGTGGGTTGTCCAACCATCCTAGCCCTTCTGGGATACATCGGTCTGGTGACGTCTCTTAAGCACCCTGAGAGCAAAAAGTAGGAAAACTTTGACGAACAATAACTTGAAAGTCATGGCACCTGAGAATGTCTGGTCTAAACCTACAGATGGGCATATGGTCCACCTACAAAATCATCTCTCAGTTTCTCCCATCTCTTGCTCATTTTAGCATAGTCGTATCGAATGAAACGTGACAAAAACCTTCAATTAGCATCAGTGTCAGGGCATCTAGGGCAATATTTTGCAATCAGCACCTCGTGGCACTGAACCAATGTTTCCCACACATCTATTTAGGACACTAGAAACTATTGGAGGTTTTGTTCCGTTGCCCAACCGTCCCAACCCATCTAGGCTACATTGATATAGCATCTAGGGTGATATTTTGTAATTGGCAGCTCGTGGCACCGAACTGATAGGCATTTTCATACAATATGGTCTCTCTCCTTCTTCCATCCTTTCTCTCTCTCCTTTAATATGGGTGGTGAAATGAAAATATGTAAGAGGTAAAAAAACATTTTAAAAAGAAATTTCATACAATATAGGTGGTACGGAAAATCAAAAATCTGTGAAACTCAACGAAGTCTCACCTGATTCAATCAAGACGCTCAACCACTCCAACAACTAGAATTTAATTTTGAATGACATCATCCTCTTACATTGGTGGAATGATGGTGTGTGAGTGAAGAAAAATGAGGCACCCATACATAGCATGCGAAATCAATGGTGATTGGTCCTTGGTACAGGCAAGGTGGTTGAATTCATTCATCATTGGATGTGATTGTTTCCCTCTTCTTTCTCTCAAATTCTATGAATGTAAGTGCGAAGGCACATAAAAAGGGTTCACTTTTCTGCTAAGTCTGAGAGCTCTGCCATTTTGAGCTTGAAGTTTTTGCTCGTAGACCTCTGTAACACGCCTATGAAGATTGCGTGTGATTTCACTTTGTTAGCTTGTAATTGGATAAGTTCTTGATATTATATGCAAGTTTGATTTCTTTCTTTTGAATGCATCAGTGTTTAACATGAATATTTTGATCCCCTTGCTTGCCTTTTGTATTATTTTGTTTGTTTCTTACAAAGTTCTATGTGCATTGTCTTGGATCTTCACACGTATTTTTGTATCTACGTCTCTAGATCCAGAATCGAGCCCTATTCTAGTTTGGTGCTTCACCTCTCTTTATTTCAGCATTTCTCTCTCTTAACCATGAGGCGCGTTAAATTTTGATGTGATGATCTTTTGACAGGTAGTATTTTCTCAACTAATACAGTCTAGAGTGTAGAATATCAATAAATTATAACATTTATTACATTATAAAATAATGTAACAAGTAATAAATAAAAATTTAATTAAAAATTGAAAAGGTTGTATTTTAATGTATGAGGATGATGGCTTGTTAAATCCTTCATTAGAGTACAAAATCCTTTAGATACCTGGAGGGTCAAATTCATAGGGTACAAAATCATTTTCTCAATGATTTTTCATATAGTATATCGCTTACTTAAGAAATGTAGTTATATATATATATATATATATATATATATATATATATATATATATATATATATATATATATATATATATATACTCCATTCAAACATAAACACTATTATTTACTTAGGAAGTGCAATCAACTATATATACACTTCATTCAAACATAAACACTTAATTAACAAATATAATCAACCATATGTATATTCCATTCAAACAAAAGACATGACATCAAAATTTATCTAAAAGTGTTGGTTTCCTATTAATAAATTTTATTAAAAAAAGTAGAATCCGTGTTTGGTTACAGTGTATACTTTGATTCTCGAATTAATCAATGGTTCAGGTGATTCAGGTTGTCTTCATATTTCGCCGGAGGCATCCACCTTTGAAGATGCCCTTGCTGGAATGTGTCAAATTCTGTCGGGTCTCATCACGAGGATATTTCCGGCACCTCTGCTTCCGAGAAAAAAATTACAGGTTTCAAATCAACTCACCTGCAACTATTAAAGAAGGTTGAAGCCCCATGCACCTCGCAATGATTCAAATGTCCACGAACAAGATTTTCTTCGTGAAGATTTTCCTCCCCTACTCGCCTCCATAGCCTTACCATTCAAAAGTTCTCAGGCATTGCAGTGTCAAAAATCTCCACCACAAACCTTAAATCTGCAGTTTTTCTGGAGGTTTTTGGATCAATACAAAAATAACAACATTCTGCATTGATTTAGATAGAGATTGTCTGTTATTTGAATGACCATGTTTGATATCGTGCCAATTTTAACGATTGAACCGTGGAACTACGCAGATTTCGAAATAGAATATGAATGCCAATTTGATTTATGGCGACTTGGAGCATTTGCGGGCATTAATCATCCTAAGTACAATGATCCAAATCAACGGTGTTTCTTCACCAAGAAAAGGAAAAAATTCTCTCGTCTCAAGACTGTCAACAAAGCAAAGAAAAAAATAAGTGACACTTCCTAAACTCTTTTCCACGGTTAGGTAGGTAAACAAGTTACAAAACAGTTTTAGGTAAAACGAAATAAGTGACGCTTCCTAAACTCTTTTCCATGATTAGTTAAGTAAACAAGTTACAAACCAGTTTTAGGTAAAACGGTGGCAATCGGGTGGCAAGTCACATGCCAATTCAACAATAAAAGTGATCTTTGTCTGTCCATTAAAATAAAAGCGATCATTGCCCAAGTCCACAATGCTCATTGTTATCAAGAATTCTACGAATTTTCTTAGGGTCAACTAAAATTGAACGTACGACCTCCCACGTACAATGCACATGCCCAACCATTGCGTTGTATTGTTTTTCATGCAAACTCATGTCATCTTATCCTTTCACTAAATTTGATACTTTTTAACCTAGTGTTGCTTCTGCGAATGGCTCTCTTTTTTTATTGCATCATATATTTGACAGTTGTTTAGATTTTTATTTTATTTTAGTCATAAAATATTTTATGACTTGATGTTTTAGTCTAGTCTACTTTATCTCAAGGAAGTGGCAAGCTAAGAGTTTTGGAGCAAGGTATGGACATCCCTCAGGGTAATGGGAGGTAGTTTTTGTCGAATATTGTAGTTGTACTACATTGGTATCTCCTCCCCATCACAAAAAACTTAAAATAATTTAAAATAGCATACATTTCACTGAAAATTACACCTCCAACAAACTTAACATTATTATCCTCTTGGACATAATTTGCAACTCATGTGCAATTGCTAGTCATATCAATGTTAAAAAACAGCATACATGCAATGTCTTATCAAGACTATTCTACATAGACACTAGGAGAAAGGAGCAAAGCCGTTTGTGCAGGTAGCCTTGAGGCTTCGCTTGTGTCTTGTCTTTTCAATTTCTATGGTAGACCTAGACCTATATTATGAGACATATCGGATATGATACGATATTACTGTACAAAATCTTTGGTTGTTTGGTTTGTTTCTCTCTCGCTCAGGTGGCACTGGCGCCTGCTGCAATCAATATTTGGTTGTTTGTCACCCCCTGCAGCCCATTGCAATCAATCAATAAATGACATGTTTCCATGGCATTGTGATCGATTATGCGGTTTCCATAGCCGACACACCCAATTAATTGCTAGTATCGAAATCCTCTTCGAGCAAAGTTGAACGCTTCAGCCTTAATCGTTCCCCCTGTACAGAGACCGCATTGAAATGCATTCAATAAAGTCTATGCATTGCTGCCTCAGAAAAGTAAAATATCACAGCTAGTCAAACAAAACGGTGGGTATTTGATATACCCTACGCTACGGCTGCTCAAAAACGAATGATCGTAAGTCGCCGGCACGTTCATTCCTGTCAACTGTACAAGATTCGAACTCCCAACTTTCGGACTACAAGCGTTTAGTCTTACTGACTCACTGTTGCACACACAAAACTTAAATATACGCTGCCACTGTATATATATTACTTGTTGTAGAAATCCTCCAAATCTCGAACGTACCGGTTAGATACGGCCTTCCCTCAAAAACCGTCCATGCTCTGAAAATGATACACTACTGGCCGGCCCTTTTTAGTTGAAGGAACACGTATCGCCGTAACAAGCGATACAACAAAGTATATGGTAAAAAAAAATATTGGAACATCTTATTGTATTAATCACAAATTAAGTATAAAAAGGTGGTCCAAAAGAGTCCTAATCTGTTATCCGTGTTGGAAGAAATCACGACTCGATCACAAGTCAAAATGCCATAGGGGCAGCCAAAAGACCAAAAATACAAAAAACCTATTAAAAACAAAAGGTTCATAGTTGAGCATGAACAACACCAATATTGAGGATGTGGTGGATCGTCCCTAAGAGGAAGACCCCCTAAACTAGTTGGCTCATATGTGGGAGGATCTAGGGCAAGCCATCCATCCAAGGTATGAAAATCTTGCATAATATATATCCAACGGTACCATAATTCTCTGATGGGGCAATGGAGGGTTGACAATAGTAACACCTCCTTGCATCGAAGAGGGCCAACGAGATGGAACAGTAGACAGGCCAACAACATATTTCCCTTGAGGTGGCAACAAACTCCAAAGACCCTGTCACGTGGAGATGGCGAGGTAGAGAAATGACCGCAAACTGGGGATGAAAGATGACTTCAAGAGCAACTCCACATAGAGAACCCAATTGAGGTGGATCTAACATAACCCAACTAATTATGCAAGGGGTACTCCCCCAGTGATCAAGCAGCTCCTACATATGCTAATACTCAAGTGTCAACTTCTCATCATATGCTTGGATTTGTAAGCACACAAAAGAGATAATAATGATTTTATCGATTACCAAAAAATGCTAAGAAATGGCAACATTATTGAAAATATCACCATCTCAAGCTTTCCATAATTGAAAATTTTGTATTTAAGTTGAAATTTTGGTCACGGTAACCAATTCTTGGAAGAGATGAGGCTCTAAATAGTATTAATTCCCTTTCAAAGCAAACGAAGTGCCTTAACTCCAAGAGTCTCCCCTAATGAAATGCAAATGATTGTCATAATGGGCAACCACTAAATGTTATGACTGTTGAAAGATAATGTGGATCTAAAACCATCACCGACCTAACAAAGATAAGGCTTGACAACCTCATAAGTTTTCCACAAACACTTCACCACAAATTAGCCTTCGATTTTAACGAGCGCAGAAGTGATAAACAAGATATGGAGTCCAGTGTTGTTGCAACAAGATTATCCATAGGGAGCACCCATTGAAATGCAATGCCTTAAGAGAATTTTCTTGTGTCACTTTCATCAATTGTTTTAACTATCCACTTGGCACAAAGACCTATGTTTTATTTGTAAAAAACAATAATTATCATTCCACCTTTCTCTTAAGGGAGACAACAAACATCCCAAGCGACTTGATGGAAGCCCCTATTTTGTTTAGCATTAGTTTGAAGAAGCTAGGAAAACTTATTATAAGACACCTTGGAAGGATCCCAATAAGAGGATTAATATACATGAGTAGAAAAAAAAATTGTAGACACTTAAATTTGGTAATTTTCATTTATGTATAAATACATCAGCTTCGTACATTCCACGCTTAATTCTTATCCTTAGTCTGATATATGAATTCCTCTCCTCTATAGTATTGTTAAGCCAATCATAGAATTGATTGTATCGGTCCATAGCAATATATCACCTCCAAGTGTCATGCCAAGAAGTTTCCAACACCTCTCCCTGCCCATACAAGACTGCCAAGTAGGGATCAAACCATCCAATACTGATCAGGGGATCAATTTTAGTGTCAAATGTTCCCTAAACTTCCCTAAACCATGTCAGTGCAGTAAATCCTTCAGAGAGCTTTCCGATGACTGTAAGAACGTGAAAAACGGATACTCTGAGCGCAAGTTATGTCCAGTCAAAGTTTAGTCAACATGGAAGTCAACTTTGGTCAACCTATCAAAAAGTGGACCAATAGCACTGCGACATGTGGCAAAGGAGAAAAAGGGAAAAATGAAGGTTGTTCGAGTTGTTTTCAACCTCGGGTCTTCAACACACGTAAAAGCAGGCTAGAACAAGAGGCTCAACTTTTATAAAAGAAAGGGAGCCTGGCCGCCGTGAGGATGATTATATCATCACCGATGTGGTGGGTCTTCAAGCCACCATGTGTTCAATTTTCCAATCAAGGATCGGTAGGTGGTCTTAATTATCACAGTTCATTTTCAATATCATAGTATTATATGGTCGAATTTGATATTACATTTGTAATTATTCACCATGTTGCTATGTTATTTCGAGCTGCAATGTTTTGGAATTGACCGAGTTTGCTATTAACTCTACTTGGTATTATTTCCACCTGATTTATCTCCATATTGACCGCTTAAGATAATTATCTCCCACGCATTTCATGTATTTGTCACGCCTTATATGTTAAATGCCACACATTTTATTCAAACCTTATCCCTCTAAATATAGTGCTTACTTATACAATATGCTATGGCGAGTCACCAATATAAACGGCACCATATTTGTTTGGCACAAAAAAAAAGTGGAATAGATGTGGCCCAAGCCACAAGGATAATGGGCAGTTTAGCCCAAAATAAACCTTCTTTCCACCTTTCACATCGAAGATATGGGATTTTCCCACTTATGAAATAACAAAGCGTCTGCAAAGGGAGAGATGAGCCTTGAACCCATGACCTCCGCTACCCACGACACATCCACCAACCAACTCGCCCAAGGGGCTTGATGAGTTATAAATTGGGTTGCTACAACTTATACAAAGAAAGTGCCAAGTCTATGTATAGACAAAATAGGGGTACTTAGAGGAAAATGCAATTTTGAGGCACTTCCACTCAAAACCAAATCTCGAGTTGTATATGAAAGTTGCCCAAAATTTCAAGACGATCATGATGGTGTGATAATTTATCTGATTTAGAGCTTTTGTGACAGAGTTATTTTTTGTTAAAATCACACGAAGACATGGAATCAAAGGGAGACACTGTTGCAAGTGAATCAGGAAGGTGAAAGACATAGGCTGAGCTCCATTAACATCCTTCTAAGGTCTGAAACACAATTTTGCAAGTTTTTGATTCATTATTGGTTAATGTAAAAGTTATTGTATTTACATTTTTTTAACATTATTAATGGATCGATTCATCACAAACCGGAGGACGTAGGAATTCCAAACCCCATAAACAATCTAGTGTTTATTTCTTATTTTTATTTTCAGTTTCTAATATTTGAAAGTAATTTAAATTCAGAATATGAATATGGATGCAACTATAATCAATAATTGATAAAATTGGGAAATCAATTAAATCTAAAACAATGGTTTTTGGGGCTTTCAAACGAACAGTAAAATTTCAAGTAAATTACAAACTTAATTTCAGTTTCAATTCAATCTTAAATTAGATTCTACTCAATTTTTGGAAGTCTAAAATCCTTTTAAGTTGATTAAAAATTAACAATCCTTAAAAACGTTTAAAAGTGGAAAAAAAATAAACACTCATTTTCAAATCAAATACTTTGGTCATAAACTAGCAGTTTCATCTCCAGCCACCCAACAATCACTTTCTCAATATGATATTTTTCTATAGGTTAATACTTTCCTCATGGGTCAACCCTAATGTGAAATTATACTTATAAAGTGTTATATAAGCAAGCTAAATCCACTTATTTACTCACGTGACAATTACCAAACACTTTTAAGAGCACTTGTCATAAAGATCACTACTAAAGTACTCCAATCTATCCTAAATTCCTAAAAATAATAGCACACTCTAGGAGCAGCCCCTACACATGTCTAAAGTACACTCAACTCTAGGCTATAGAGTCATGTTTCCCAAGCTAAAGGCCATCTAAGACAAGCTAGGCTAAACATGTCATAAATTTGTTGTATTATTAAGTGATCGATTTTCCAAAGCTAGTTACATACATATAGATATCACATGTGTATGGTTTTAATTACACATAGGTGGTGTACAAATTACACTTAACCCACCCACTAGCCATTTGTATGGTTTTAAAGTGAATCACATCATAGTCAATTACAAGGGCATAAAAAGATGCATAATGTCATCTCATCACCATACAAAGTCGTTTACCAAGTATAAAACCATACAGCCTTTAACAATTTCTTCTCTACTCAATTTACACTCCCAAATTTAGAAATGGAGTACTTGTAAATTATTTCTAGCCTACACAATCATACAACACTACCAAATTTGCTTCTTGAATCTATAATTAGCTAAGTACACCCTCTTTGTTTCTTGTTCCATTTAGCACTAGTTTCAAATATTCTATCTTGCAAATTTTTTAATCTAGGTATAGGTATATCCTAATCTACACATTGATAGGTATATTTTAATGCACTAGGGCACCAATAATGAGAAAACACTAATGAAAAACATCATAAAGTTGAGAAGGCAATGGAGCAATTTGGTAAATTGAGCTATTGATTATTGTAGTGATGTTTTGAAGTGTTGTGTGGATTCAAGACAAACTACATGAATGTTGACATGCAAAGAGAATAAGGACACCAAGTATATGTTAAACATAAATGCTACATGTGAACAAGCAATGCACTATGAATCATTGAATAGTAAAACAAACCACTGCAAACAAGTTAAATGCTAAAGTCAATAGCATGAGAGTTGTGTAATGGTGAAATTCCTCTCTAAGTGGTGAAGATTTATAAAATAGAGGGGAAAAAATAAGTAGACACTTAAGCTCACTGCATACAACATGCTTGATCCAAAAGACATTAGATCAAATCCAAGGGGAGGAAGACATTGGGTGGACAAAATTTGTTGCAAGCCCATAAATGGAAATTTCAACAAAGATAAAATGAGGAAATATGTATGAAGGAGAAAGTAAGCTAGACTCCAACAAGGCTAAGTTGGAATAATTTGAATCCTTGCAACATGTGTATCAAAGGAATATGCATCTAAAACCTAAATAGATGACAAATATGAGCACAAAAAATCCAAAAATCCTACAAGCAATGGTGGCATCTAAACAACTAGTGAATAACTCAAACCTAAATTGAGAAGACATGTCAAACAAAATTTATGGCAACCCCACAAAACCAAGTATACAAAGAATCAACATCCAACTATAAAATAATGGGCATACAATATTTATCACATGAATCAAAATTTACATCCAAGAGGTTAATAACATTAGCTTTCTTAAGAGATTTAATTTGCAATGAAATGTATGCCATCTTAAATTACTTTATGTTTGTGTGATATGAAGTGAACAATGTAGTACAACCACAACATCCAACCAAAAATACTTCTTATTTTGCCTTAATGGGTGAGCAAAACTCTTAATTTCATAATTTTGGCAAAAACAAATTGATGGGTGAGCAAAGCTCTATTGAAATTTGGCCTATTTTTTGACCTACATAGTTGGAGAATTGAAATAATGGATGTTACATTATTGTAATTCTTCAACTATGTAGGTCAAAAAATAGGCCAAATTTCACTAGAACCACACTTTTCACCAAACATAACATGAATATATTGCACACTTAGTTGTCACACCTAAGATTTGGGAACCAAATGAGCTCTCTTAACATTTAAGGTTCAAAAATGGAGCTACAATTTGTTTAAAACAAAGAAGAGCAAACAAAGGTTCAATAAAAACATGGAAGAATGCACAAGATTT
Source organism: Taxus chinensis (assembly GCA_019776745.2). Lineage (NCBI taxonomy): Eukaryota > Viridiplantae > Streptophyta > Pinopsida > Cupressales > Taxaceae > Taxus > Taxus chinensis. The sequence continues at coordinate 125,942,290 of CM034146.1, forward strand.
ATTTGATGGTTTTGCACTACCCTCCTTTAATATTGGTCATTGATATAATCCATATGAAGAAAGTCTTCTATATCAACATAATTAATAGCTTAACAATTCTATTTTTTATAACAAAAAAAATCAATGTTACTACATCATTGCACTTTTCATTTATGTTTCATTTCGTTATCACCTCCCATGTAGTTATGCTTGGACAATCTTATATGTAGAAATTTAATCAATTGTTATTTAGCAGCGTGTGCAAATCCAACATACTACACCCTAACCATCCTAACCATTCCGGCAAACATTCAATACAAATATAAATATAAATGAACACTCCACGGTCAGTCAGATTCAAGCTTACAAGTCACAGAAGTTGAGGTTTTGAGCATTAATAAGGGAGGATTAAACCTAAAACCTGTGATAAAATAACAGTTGGTGTCCGAACGGATAGCAAAAGCAGATCTGAGTGGTGTTATAAAACACCATTTAAAGAAAATCAGGCGCTCAGGTTTTAGAAATTATTTCTTCTTGGGAGGTTTGGGAGACTTGGGCTCCTTATCTGAGGAGGCGGTCTTCTTGGGGAGAAGCACCTGGTGAATGTTTGGCAGAACTCCACCGTGTGCAATGGTCACGCCGCCCAACAATTTCCCCAACTCCTCATCATTTCTGATCGCGAGCAGAAGATGTCTCGGAACAATTCTGGTCTTCTTGTTGTCCCTCGCTGCATTTCCTGCGAGCTCAAGAACCTCTGCTGCCAAATACTCCATTACAGCGGCCAAATAAACAGGAGCACCGACACCGACTCTCTTCGCATATCGGCCCTTCTTCAGATATCTTCCCAGTCTCCCCACGGGGAACTGAAGGCCCGCTTTCAGAGATTTAGAGACGCTATTCTTCTTGGCGCCTCCCTTTCTTCCTGCCTTCCCAGCCTTACCAGCTCCGGACTCCATCACTGCTACAGTAGATAACTTTGAATCAAGATCCCGCCTTTAGAAAGTGAAAAGCAGCCCCAAGATAAATAAGCACGCAGAATTATAATATGAATAGATTTGAATTCTGCTCGGTTATATAGCATCTGAATTGCGTGTCGGAAGGGCTTGACCACCGTCAGATTACATTTTTGCCGACGGTTCGGATGTATTTTGCCTTGGTCCGTGGACAGTCGATTCCACCAATGGGTGCTTTTGCAAAAGTGAAATTAAAAGGTGCATTCTAGCTGGGGAATAGCCATCGCCCGAACAAAATGGTCTTTCTATTTTTATTTTTTTTAAACGGGTAGTGCACTCATTGGGCATTAGATTACATAGATTGTATTTGTACAACTAGCAATTGCAAATGAGTTGCAAGTTACGCCGGAGAGGGCTTGAATTTTATGTGTATAATATGGTTTGGATGTAAAATATATTCTATGATCTATGTTTGAGCGAAGCGCATAAGTTACATTTTGCTAAACAATTGACATGTCTTTATGTAAGGTTCCACATTCTGCATACATGCTTATCAAAACATTTGCAACTATATCTAACAAAATTCCTCTATATTTTGGCACAGGTTAGGAGTACTTTGGCAAATTTAAACTAATTGGGTTGGAGCCCTGTTTGTTGCATATGGTGAAACAAGGCGAGGGGTATGTTGGCAAATGTAAACAGGAAACCACTCTCTGTGCCTAAGTGGTGCAAGCAGTTACAAAAGCTGATGAATATGTACAATGAGAGTAGAATCGAATGGATAAGAACACAAAGATGGAAGCCTCATTTATAAGAAGCGTGGAGATGCTCTTCCGCTACAACATCTTGGGTATCATTGGCAGGTTTCTTAATCTCATCTACCCACCAAACATAAAATTCCCTAGAGATATGTCATCTCATGGAATGAAGTGATTGAAGGATAATGACAAAATGGGATTGGTGTCTATGCTTTGGGAACATTTAAATGCCAAAATATGAACTTTTGTAAATAAATGCCAAGTGTTCAACCAAATGATACAACATGTTATCTTTTAAATGAATATCATAGTTGTATCTTACAGAAGACATGGTCATCGTCAAGAGACATTGTGATTGTTTCATCAAATAAAACTACTATATATTCACCTCGATCAACTCACCTATACCAACATACGTGTGGCCCATAACAAAATACGAGCTTTATAGCAACGTACGGACATCCATCAAGGCATAGTAAGCAATTGTTTTTTTGTTGGAAGTTACTATATTGTCTTCTCCCCATCACACAAACTTAAAATAGAAAAATTACAACTCCAATAAACTAAACATTATTATCCTCTCCGGTGTAAATTGCAACTCATTTAGAACTGCATCATATTCTTTAATTGACTTCCATAGAAAATGCTTTGGCTCTTAATTAACATTGCTTCTTCACATGATCTGACAAAAATTTATCGGTGGATACATGATCTCCAAAGATTTGGTTTTGTTTTTTGTTAGATGGAATCATTGAAATAGTCTCCCGTGGCCCTGAATGTCTAGTGTGTGCCATCTATGAGAGCCCTTTTGAAAGGGGCTAATAGATCAAAGTACCACATATGCTTAAAATCTGGTCTTTTTGGGACAAGGCTCTTCAAGACACACAGTGCCTTCCATTCCAAAGTTTCTCAAGTGGCTCACAAAAACAGAACTCGTATTGTTATGCAAGACAACATTGCGGGTCATATGCCACATCCCTAGCAGAACTGGCCCAGTCTGTGAAGTCCCTAGATGCTATCAATAGAGACATCGATAAGCTCTCTCAATACATAACCAATAAGGTTTTTTTTTTAATTTCCTTGTTAATCCAATCATACCAGACGAGAAGAAAAAGGGTATTCTCGAAGACATTGCAAATGATGCCAAGTTTCAACCGTATACATTAGATTTTCTCTACATTCTTATTGACAAGAAAAGGATTGACCTGTTTGGTGAGATTTTCAAAGAGTTTGGGACTGTCTACAACAAACTGACCAACACAGAGTTGGCAATTGTGTCTTCTGTAGTCAAGCTTGAGAATCATATTTCTCTTGGTCCTTCACAAAATCAATGCAATGTTTTTTGTCGATTTAAGTCATATCTTTTGCTAGAGTGTTTCCATAATGGCTTGCTTAAATCTGTTAGGCCACAATTCATCTATTGTTGCCCTGCACTCTTCCTTTGACAGAGGAGTTCGGGATTCTTCTACATGAGCGACACCTCTGTCAATAATAACCTGATCATGCCTTGCTTTCTTCAAGTACTTTTGCAATGATGCGTACAAGTTTTGAGCACTCAAATTGAGGGCAAAATAATGTTCCGCCACACTTAACAAGTCCATGTTTCCATTACCGAGCTCTCCTTCACTGCGTAGGTCAGGGAAGTAAGGAAATAGATTTCACTCGTGATGGTCTCAGGCTGGCTACTCCCAAAAGCAAGGGCACTAAAGAATGGTTATTGCCAAGTCTAAAATGTCATTTAAAGGATGTGGAGTCAAAGATGAATATCTAAAATAGTAAATATCTAGGACTTACAAAAATATCTAAAATCCGACAACTTGTAAAGTTAAGCCACCAGAATTTGACACTTTCCAACAATGCCTTCTTCAAAGTAGCTTTTGGGCCTTGGCTTATGTGATGAATAAGTGGATAAATCATTAATGGTTTCATTCTTTAAACTTTAAATTTTAAGTCTTAGTTTATTGAATTATTCATGTTATATTTGTAATTAATAAATTATATATATTTTTTATTAGTTGTTCCCATGCCCGGCCCAAAAATTTCGTTCCTACGTCCCGACGTCCTGTCGTCCCGGAGTCTTAGGTAACCATGCATATAATATTAATCATGCTTTTTTTAAACATTTCCAAAGGAATCCATAGTAACAAATAATGAATACTTTTTTTGCTTGATTAAATTTATGTCTACATTTTGAGAAAGATTAAATTTTTCAAATGAGATTGGTTAAAACAAAAACATCGAGTTTTATGAAGTAAAGTTTATACCTTTGGTCACAGGAAAAAATAACAAGAAGAAGATTCAGAGCTCAGAAGAAAATATCTGAAACAAAAAATCAAAGATTGGGAGCAGGAATGAAGCTATTACATGAAGATGAGATATCAATGTGTTCAGAGACCCGAAAGTTCCGGTCAGTATAATGCAAGGATTAAAATGGAAGGCATAGGCTTCATCAAAAGGGGCGGTGGAAGAATGTAGAAAAAAATCTATGTCAAAGATATGCAGTTAAAGAAACTGCAGCTCAGTAAAGAACACGGTCAAATTGAATATGACAACAAGACACTTGTCCACCTATTCTTTCGGTTTTTTTGAATTTAATTTCTCTGTAAAGGAAAAAGACGTCAATTTAGTCACTCTCAATTAAAAATAGTGTTCCTTTTTAATCATTCCAGATCCAAAAATTTAAAATTTCTCCACAATAAAATTTACAATAAATTACAACAAAAAAATATCATTTGAGCGGCATGAAACCAGAATTGAACAACCTTCAAGAAGAGTGCCCTTAGCGGATAAAACAACTGCACGAACAATTAAAGCATATACACATTGAATATGTCGCTATCACACAGGTTAAAGCATATATACACTAAATATATCGCTATCGCAGAGATTTTATGGATAAGGCGAGTCCTCAGTGTCGACAAAGTGCCATTCCTTCCATTCCCCGTCGCTGAGTCCTGTCGTCCACGATTCGCTCTCATAACTGCTGAATTCCCCCATTTCATCTTCCTTCTTCATAGACGAAAGAAGAGGAATATTAATGACCTCCTCCCACTGTTTCTACACAGGAACATAAATTACCTCCTCCGCCTGGCGCTGGATAGGAACCTGAATTTCCTCCTTCTCCTCTTCCTCTTCATCCGTCATCACCGTTGAATCCTCGTCACAATCAGAATCATCATCATCATCACAGTTGAATAAATTAATGAAATCTGAGGCCGATAAGCCCACGAATTTGAGCCCTGTAAATTGGTGATCTGTGACTCTCCACAGACATAGGCGATAACTGGAAAGGAGGTTGGAAGATGTGTGCTTGCGGCATCCCTTACTTTTTCTTCTTGATTTGCAAAGGGGATCCAAATGACAAAACCTGCACCTGGGGCACTTGGACTTCCCTGTAAACTTGGAGTGGTTTGTAGGCTTGGAAGAACCCACTTTCAAGGGCAAAAACTTGAATGGACCATGGGCATCACCCTCGCCATCGCCATGGCCATGATCTGCATCGGAAATATCTTTGATCCTCGTGTAACTTCTCACTTTCCCGTGCAGTCGTCCCTCACGCCTCATCGCTATTTTATTTTTCTCTACAAATTAATTCACTAATCTGTGAAAATAAATAATAATCTGCCAGGGATGTGGAGTCAAAGATGAATATCTAAAATAGTAAATATCTAGGAATTACAAAAATATCTAAAATCCAGCACCCTGTAAAGTTAAGCCACCGGAATTTGACACTTTCCAGCAATGCCTTCTTCAAAGTAAACGCCTCCGGTGAATTACGAGTAAGCGTACAATTAAACTAGTGCTCACCTTCAACCTAAGCACCTACAAGTAAGGGGCATCCACGCCGTCAAAGTCACCCAAGGCACGATCCTGGGCTTAACCGTTTTGACTTTCTAGGTTGGTATCTCCGAGCCTTGCACTCAACAAGACTTGATCCCCAGTGGGCTATATCAAAGCCAAACAACTTCACCATTGAACCAATCGCCCTTAAATTTTTTATTTTTTTAAAATTTATAATAACAAATAATTTTGATAAGTAGAAGGTTTAAAGTTAGATAAAAGATTTTACATTGGCTTCGTCTTCTTTTATAAAACATTTTTATTATTAGTAAATTGTAATAAGATAAGTTAATATTTATTAGTGTGGACATTTTAAATATATATTCGTAGTATGTTAGAGAATGTGTATTAGTGTTATATTGTCAATTTCCAATAGTTTTAAGTAGGATTTTTACAGTTTTAGTGTGCACTTATTGTACTGCATTGATTTGTCAATCTATCCCTTGGGTAGTGATTGTAAAAACTCTTTATATTAATGGTCATTTCCCCGACACATACATCATTTGATGCAAGTTTCATTAGCGGATCTCTAGACATTCACACCAACAAAGAGGGGAACGAAATTTGTACCAAATGTCTTCCATGAGGTATTGGTTCTAACCCAAAAACTCATTTACCAGATGTTGTCCTTGATTTGCCTAAATTTGACAACGTTCGCAACTAGTTTGAATCTTTTACTTTTGGTTATTTTGTTGGTTGAATCCCCCCTCAAAGTTTGTTGAATAGTGGGTTCAATACAAGTCTCCTCCCAAGGTGTTCAGGATCCGGAAAAGCTCCCCAAGTATGCGTTAACATCCCGCATGCCCCGCTTAGCCCCTTTGTGCTTTGTTTTTCTCTTTTCCCCTCTTTTCTTTGCATTTTAGTTATGAAACTACCGCCCTGACTGGGCGACGGTCTCGTGACTTCCGCCTAGACAGGGTGGCGGGCCTGTAACCGCCACCCTGCTTAGGGCGGTGGTCCTTCACGCATTTTCCAGAATTCTCTTTTAACGTGACTCACGTAAAAATTTCAACGTTTACCAGATTTTTTCACCGCCTTTGGCTTGCATTAATGATTCTGGTTCCCTGGAATAGTGTTTTGGCATTGTTTATGGTTTAAGAGATCAATTTGGTTTTTACCTTTGGGTAAATGGAAATGCTATAAATAGTTGGCTTGTGCTCAAGCAAATGGCCCCTCAAATTTGCCTCTCAATTTCTCATTTCAATAGCTTAGTCTTCCATTTTGTCTAGGATTCATAGTTTTTGTTCATTGCATGCTTAGTTAGTGTTATTTTGCTATTAGAAAGCCACATATCCATCTTGTGCAAGTGCTGTCATTACTTCATGCAATCCATTAAGGTAGAACAGTTTAATTTTCAGTAGGAAGCCATTAAAGTTGCAGGTTTTGCTCGTCAAACAGGATAGTTTCAGGTTCTGGACGTTTTATGCTGCATGACTCGCAATAAATCCCGCTAGGAATTACATAGGCCAAGCTCTGTACTCTTGCGCTATCCCTCTCCTACTCGCATTGTATTCAGTCTGTATCCTAAGCTGCCTTTGTTCCAATATCTACTTTTGTTGATGCTAGCATTACACGCTTTTCTGGATCCACGTGAGCACGAAGGAACGAGGAGATCACACTGAGGGGACAAAACCACACACACCATCGGATTCGCCACTGTTCTGCAAAATCCAGGTTCAAGCTTTCAAAATTCTAGTTAAAACATATCAAATAAAGTAGTCAATCATTTCATTTCAGCTAGTTTCACTTTCGATATTGCCAGGGAAGCTGTGAGGATTGATAGTTTCTGAGAAACTATGATTCACTCCTCACTTCTGAGGTAGGATCGAGAGTCTTTCAAATAGAGTAGATCAGTTATCAGTTATTTAGAATAGATCTACAAACTGCACAGACAAGTAGCTATACTCGGTTGCTTTGTTTGTTTTAAATTGCATTATTAGTTTAGTTGTCATTTTTAGATACATTAGATAATTGTTCTTTAAATTTGTTCAGTAGTTTATCCATAAACTATCAGATTTAGGAATATACATAGACATATCTTTCACAGTTAAATTATTTTGTCATTAGTTAGATTTGTATAATTTCCTTTTGTATGACAATCACGGGACCTAGGGAACCCAGAGAATACATATTCGAGCCAATCGTGCCTCAACCCAATCTAGTCACAGCAATAGCCGACATAGATCAGAATCTTAGAATCCAAGTCTTCCGAACAACAGCAGATTTGCAACAGATCAGCTCACAGTTGAGCGGGTTAAACATAGAAGATGACCAAGCGCATACGTTTTGGTCAAATCAGCCAAACTACAGATTATCCTAGATAAATATCCACATGACTGTAGAAGGGCTTGAAAGAGAGAAAACGTTCGGTTGTGATCCTTTGGTCCCACAGCCAGACGCAGGAGATACTCTCACAGACATAGATACTAGCTTAAGAATTCAGGTTGCACGAACGCCTGTGAGATACTCTGAGAAGATCACACAACTATTAATTCTGAATATAGAGGCCGAGAAAGCATATGACTATTGGATACTAGGGATTAGGGACTGATTCCGCACATGACCATAGCAGGTCCACAACAACCACGAATCTATGGTTGTGACCCACAAATCCCACAGCCCAATGAATCCACAGGTGAATCAGATATAGATGCTGGCTTACGCACATTAGTATTCAGATCTACTCCACTTCCACCTATCATCATCGAACAGTTATCCTTGTTAGACGTAGCAGCTAATATAGCTAAGGAGTTCTGGACTAGACCAGATAATCACCCGTAGAATCCACTGTACCCATCATCCACCCTATGACCCTGTCTGGAGACATACACGAAACTATCCCAGGTCATTTTCCGCGTATCCCACAACCCATAGACCGAATCACGCCAGAGCTCGATATTGATTGGAGCCTTCGAGCAGTCATCCTTGCCGATCGATCTATCACACCAGTTTAGGTTAGGAGGGCCTTCTTTGCCTTAGATTCGCAGTTTCCACTAGTGCGCGTCGAAGACATAAGATTACCTAACTAGTTTGTCTGCATCCCACACGTATTCCATCCCCACCGGCTGTCTCGGCACGACCTCGGGAGGTCGGGTGCGAGGAAGAGTTACTTGTAGATTCCCATGCTCGCTTGTCACTTTTCCATCGTACAAAATTGGTGAACCCGACGTGAACTTCCTACTTTCATGGTTGGAGTCATATTTCTACTTGTGTCTTCAAATTAAAATACTTTTCATCTTTTACACCTCATCAGCTTCACATCACTTCACCAACAAAATTGGTGAACCTGACGTGAAGCACAACAGTGCAACTTTTCCTTATCTCTTTCTTCCACCTTCGCTCTTTCCCATTATTCTGCGGGTATTCATATACCCCCCGAATATGTCGGGATTCGATGCATATGGCAGACCTCTCCTAGGTCTTGAGGCATACTACGCTCAACTGAATAGACAGTCATCACCCTCGCTCTCAGTATGGGGTGACAATTATTCAGACAACCGGTTGTCAACACAAACTCCACCTCCAAGGACTAGATATAGCTCATCCTTCCAAACAGAGGAGTTGGATCAGCTCACTCAAACACAACAAACAGAGCCTTCAGGCTCGAACAATATGACGTTCACAGGAGAATCTGGTTCGTCTCCTCAGATACTACTTAGACCACAAATTAGTAGACAATCAGACCCATACCTAGTTTTAGATGATGAACATTCAGTACGTTATGCCAGGAATGAACAACGCTCTCGGAGTATGTACCCACCCATAGGGAGTTTACAAACACAACCCGAGGTCTCTTTTCAAGAAAATACCTCCATGCCACTACATATAGGAAATGCCCTTGGGGAAACTTGGCAGGGCAGCAATCAGTTCATAGCAGGGTATCACAGGCCTATACAACATCAGGATATACAACAAATGCCACTAAGGCAAAATATCGTGACTTCACCAAATGAGGTCATTTCAACTTTAGTAGAAAAAGTTAGGGGGTTAGAACTTGCTCAGGAAAATCACCATTCTCAATTCATGCAGGTAGGAAATTCTAATCCTCCACACCATCCTAGCCAAGTAGACCTCCTCACAGGAATAGGCACGTTGGGCATGCCTCCTCAGTATTCACAACAAATGCCAACTAGAACCGCCATTTCTAACACCGTTCCGATACCTCCCGGTCTAGTACAAAATAATCCATTCCTGGACAATACCCCTTCATACTTAAACATGTACTCCAAATCACCACAAGGGGATATGTTCTCCTCTCCTGGCATGGTTGCTCAAACACAGGGGTTTCCTTATGCCCCTGCCAATGCATACGCTACGCCATATCAACAACCCATTCCACCACCGCTCCCTCAGCAAGCACCATCAATGGTCGAAACCTATGCGATAGGAACTTATTCAGAATATTTGAAAGAGCCCTTAGATTTCACCATACGAAGCGTCATGCTTCCAAGACCTCTTCCTGATTTTCCCAAATACAAAGGTGAGGGAGATCCGAATGCACATATCAAGGCTTACGCCACAGCCATTCGAGAACTACTCCCTTGGGATGGGGTTGTTGCTAAAATATTCCCCAAAACTTTGGAAGGCATCGCTCTCGATTGGTATTATAGAATACCTGAGGCTTCCATCCATTCATTTAAACAACTCATTTCAGAGTTCATTAAGGCATTTGACATGAACAAACTATTAAGAACAGGAATCAGGGAATTCTTGCACATTAAGCAGGAACACAATGAATCTGTCGCTCATTTCATCCAGAGGTGGCGTACAGTTCTTTATTCTTCAGCCAGTGCTCCAAATATGGACCAAATGGAACTATGCGATTTATTCCTTCATTCTCTCAGCAGAGAAGTAAAGGAAGAAGTCCAGAAGTTCCCACTAAGGACTTACGATGAAGTACTTGAGAGCGCTCTCCGAATAGATCAAGCGGCAATAGATAGCGGTCGTAAGACGTATGGAACAAACGGGAGGTTAATCACCTCCAACCAGAATACTACGGCTTATCCTACTACCACAAATGTCAATCAAGGACCTAAAATCCTTAATAAAAATCGCGGAGTGACAACAGATGGAGTAACTGATCAGGCTAAAAAGGTAAATATTGTGAATACTCCACCACTAATGAACAACCAACGAAACAACAACTTTACCCCAACAATCAATGCAGTGGATTTCAATCATCCACAACAACAACAACAACAACGGCGAAACCCTACACACGGTCCAAGCCAAAACTCAACTGGTTGTCAAAACCAGAATCAAAACCAAAAACAACAAATGCAAAACTTTAATCCTAATAGGCAACGGTTTGATCAGAGTTTTGGGCCACAATATACACCAAGCCAACAAACTAGGAATTACAATCCTAACTCGTATTGTGGTTTCCACAAAATCGAGGCCATGACACTAGAACATGCCATGACTACAATAAATTCATGCAACGTTTGCCAGAGGAACAAAGACAACTTTTCATAGATATGTTCTTGGCAGATCCTACGTCACCGGCACCAAATACTTTTACAGGGGCAGTTTCCCCTCAAAATGCACCCCTTAAGATCTTCAATGATCCGCTCCCAAATCACAACAACAACAGGTTAAATCCGAATGGGACAAACAAGGGTGTAATGACAGGAAACAATGATCATGAAGCCTCAACTTCACTAAATCCATTAGTTGCGCCACAATTAGGAAGTCAGCCGCGACCCAAGATAGTCGGTTTAGTGGAGTTAGACGCCGAACTACCCGTGGAAGCTGTAACAAGGACACGAGAGTATTCCTCTCAGCCAAGTCCAAGGTACCTACCAGAGACAGATAACATCCAACAAATATTGGTAAAACCCGTGGGTGCCTATGATTTAATTAGTGATCTAACAAAAACCTTCTCGCACATTTCTTTTTTGGACTTACTAAAGAACTCTCCTGCCCACAGGGCTGCTCTTTTAGAGGCATTAGGTTTAGGTCATTTAATTAACATCACTCCACCTCCCGAAACATAGGTAAACCATATAGACTTTGATATCCACCCTCCGGGGCAGCCGGATAGGGATACCGAATTCATATTCGAAATAAACAAAATGCCAACAGACGCTGAGATTGCACGCCGAGGTGATCCAGCCTTACATTTGCAAGTATGGGTTTATAACAATTATGTGAAACGCGCAATGGTTGACGATGGGGCAGCAGTTAACATAGTCCCCTTCTCTTTCCTTCAAAAGCTAGGGTATGGAGAAACGAATTGTTCCACGACTCGAAATACACTAAGAGGCTATGATAGCCTTAAAGCCACGTCGATTGGAACTATAATACTACCGGTCACCTTAGGACCCAAAACAATCCTGACTGAGTTTTATATTATAGATCGGGAAACCAACTATAATATGATCCTTGGCCGACCATGGATACATCGTATGAAGGCAATCCCTTCTACATTATTCCAAGAAGTAAGATTCTTGCATTTAGGAAAGGTGTTCGTAGCCAAAGGTGATCCAAAACCATTCGATATACACCTAGCTGACTTAAAGAAAAGACCAGGCGTTCACTCGGAATTTGAACTCCCAACAAACCAACTTAATAAACCCACCGACACAAAACCAGAGGAAAAGTTGGTACCTACGACAGATCTTGAGACTATGAGCCTAGTCAAGACGATCCCAGCCCTCAAGGATGAGGCTAAGATTGTAGAAACAGTATCATTAGGAACTACTGCAAAAATCATTGAATTGCTAGAACAGGATCTACCAATGTTCCTACCATTTGATTCTGTAGGCATGGGATATACCCTAGGTGTTGGTTCTCTTCCAGCAGAGGATCTCTGCATGGTAGAAGTAGAATATGTTAACACAACAAATATCCCAACGCCCATATTCCCAGCTAAATATTGGACTCTCCATTTCGATGGAGCTAGATGTCGTTACGGAGCTGGGGCAGGTGTAATCTTTACTTCTCCCGAGGGAAAAGTCCTACCATTTGCCTTTAAACTAAATTTTGAATGTACAAACAACGGTGCTGAGTACGAAGCCCTCCTCCTTGGCCTCGTCTTAGCTAAGAGGATCGGTGTTAATAACATCAGGGTGTTAGGAGACTCACAATTAGTAGCAAACCAAGTCGCTGAGGTGTATGAAACCAAAGCCGAGCACTTACAGCTCTACAAAATAGCTGTATTGAATTTAAGCAAGGAGTTTGACTTCATATCAATTGAAGCAATCCCGCGAGAACAAAATCTTCTCACCGATTCAATAGCAACCTCAGCATCACGCTTCACTCCAAACAGTGAGTTGGAAGATACCCGTTTCATGGTATCCCTTCGTACTGAACCATTAGTAAAAAAATGTCAAACCCTCTTTTAACGAACAGAGATGAGAACAAATCTACTATCCTAGACCACATTGATAGTGATAGGGCCACTCTTGATTACTTAAACACCTATGTAGCGTTACATCTCACCCATCACGCAGTAGATTTATCCTTAATCCCACATTCATCTTCCTACTTCGGAAATCCCATGACAGAGCTTCCCCCACAAAAAGACCTCAGCATATACACAGTCGAGAATGGAGACGATCTGGAACTACCTCCAGCCCCGCCTGAGTTTGAAGAAGGTAACGCTTCTCTAATCGAAGAAACAATTGATATTAACATCGGAACAGAGGATGAACCAAGGATATTGAAGTTAGGATCCTCGTTAACTCCATCAGAAGTAGAAATACACACTCGAATCCTCAAAGAACATCAGAAGGCTTTCGCATTTAATTATAAAGAAATGACAGGGGTTGCACCACACATCGCGGTACATAACCTCGTCACTAAATCAGATGCAAAGCCGATTAAACAAAAATCAAGACCAATGAAACCTAAGGTAGCTCTCATGGTGAAAGAGGAGGTAATGAAACTCCTCCAAGTAGGATTCATCAAACCAGTCGATTACTCTCAGTGGGTATCTAATATCGTTCCTGTTCTAAAAAAGAATGGGAAGATACGCATCTGCATAGACTTCCGAGACATTAACAAGGCATGTCCTAAGGATGACTTCCCGTTACCATCCATAGACGTCATTGTTGACGCAACAACTGGATTTGAGCTTTTGTCTCTCATGGATGGATTCTCAGGATACAATCAAATCAGAATATCTGAACAAGATCAAGCTAAAACCACGTTTATAACTCCTTGGGGAACCTATTGCTATGTTGTTATGCCATTCGGTCTCAAGAACGCTGGTGCTACATACCAGCGGGCTATGACATATATATTTCATGATCTTATTCATAAAATTGTGGAATCCTACGTAGATGACTTGTTGGCCAAGGCCAAGAAGCGTTGTGACCATCCGGAAGTGCTTCGCGTCATTCTTTCATGTCTAATAGAATACGGAGTCACGCTAAATCCAGAAAAATGCGTCTTTGGTGTAACAGGAGGGAAGCTCCTAGGTTACATTATATCGTCACGAGGGATCGATGTTGACCCAACCAAAATTAGGGCTGTTCTCGAAATGGTCCCACCTTCGGATGAATCTGGAATCAGGTCATTTCTCGGAAAGCTTGGTGCAATCCGGAGATTCATCCCGGACTTAAGCTTTGCCATTCATCCAATCAACAATCTACTCAAGAAAGATTATAGTATTGATTGGACCGAAGACTGCAATGAAGCTTTCGACGCAGTTAAGTGTTTCTTGTTATCACCACCTACGCTAATGCCACCTAAGCCAGACCGCCCATTAATTTTATATTCGCGAGCTACCAATGTCTCGCTAGCCTGTATGCTGGCTCAAGAAGACGATGACAAGAGAGAACGCGTGATCTATTTCATTAGCCGAACGTTGCTCGACTATGAAACACGTTATACACAGGCAGAACGAGAATGCCTTGCCATAATTTTGCAACTAAACGCTTAAGACATTATATGCTAAATCAAGAAACAAGGGTCATTGTAAAAACAGACCATTTACGAACTTTCCTCACACAAGGGTCCTTGTCTAAAAAGGCTGGACGCTTTATAACCTTAATGGGGGAGTTTGAATTAACATTTGTAAATCAGAAATCCGTTAAAGGACAAATCATCGTGGATTGGTTAGCTGATAACCCACTAGACGGAGGCAATCTAGTAGATCTGGACTTTCCTGATGAATGCGTATACTACATCAAAACCAGACCTCCTATCTCTGAGTGTCCTTGGTATACTGATATTATTAATTATATCATGGACCATACGTATCCAGAAGGTGCTACACCACAACAAAGAAGGTGGTTACGCATTATCGTAGCTAAATACGTCATTATAGAGCAAGTGCTCTATCGTAAAGCGTTCGATGGAATGCTTCTAAGATGTGTCGACACAGAAGAATCCAAGAAGATTCTCCACGAATCTCACAGTGGAATGTGTGGAGGCCACTTCGGTGGCCATGCCACCACTCGTAAAATACATCGGATGGGCTATTTCTGGCCTACTCTAGAACACGACGCAGTAGAGTTTGTACGAAGGTGTCATAAGTGCCAAGAATTCTCCCACGAGATCCACATGCCGGCACAAGCTCTACAACCAATCGCTACTCCATGGCCCTTTTCTACGTGGGGCCTAGATTTGATAGGGAAATTCTCTCCCTCATCTACAGACGGCCATAATTTCATAATCACGGCCACCGAATATTTTACCAAGTGGGTAGAGGCCATGCCTCTTACTACTGTACCGGGTTCTGTAATCGCCAAGTTCATTTTGAACCAAATCATTTGTAGGTACGGTGTCCCGCAAATCATTATCTCGGATAATGGGACTTCTTTTAAGAATGACGAAGTTCACGAATTGTGCAATAAATTTAAAATAAGCCATCATACGGCCTCCTTGTATTACCCTCAAGCCAACGGACAAGCTGAAGCGACAAACAAAACATTAAAAGCCATTCTCCTTAAAACTGTGAAAGAAAACAAACGAGATTGGCATTTGAAGTTATATCCGGCCTTGTGGGCCCACCGAACCTCAATAAGAACACCAACAGGAGTGACTCCTTTCTCGCTGGTATTCGGGGCAGAAGCAGTTCTCCCACTTGAGGTTGAAATACCCAGTCTCCGTATCTCATTACAAGGGATTCTGGATGAAGACGCTTATAGAGAAGCACGTCTCTCCCAACTAGAAAGCCTAGATGAAGCTAGGTTAGATGCTGAACAACGGCATAGAGTCTATGCTGACCGGATGTGCCGGCAGTATAACAAGAAGGTCTATGAACGAGACATATATGAAGGTGATCTAGTTCTAAGGCTAGACAGTCGGATCGATAAAAAGACCGGCGAAGGAAGGAAGTTCCGGCCCAAATGGTTGGGCCCATACCGAGTCACGAGAGACTATGGAAATGGTGCATATCTCTTATGTACACTAGAAGGTGAGGAATTTGGTGAAACAGTCAATTCCCTACACCTTAAACGATTCTACGCATAAGCGGCCAACATTATTTGTATAATTATATCTACATTGCATCTTCATATAGTTAGGTTCATTTTGTCCGCTTGTTTCGTACAATTTTGTGATCAAGGAATTTATTCTTAAAAGCAATTCATTACAAACTTCTGATGGTATTGGCATAAACACTCTAATCATACTTCTCCATTTCCATGACATCATCAACTGTTTCGGAATCATTTCATCACATAAAGCTAGATATGACAAAGTCTTAATGGTAACCATACCAAGGTCTGCATGCTTGTTCTCACTTTTGGTTTCTTCTTAGGATAGGTGTCTTGCCTATGGTCTGTTCTAGAAGCTTCATCGTGTCACATCTATCCCGTATGTATATCTCTTTGGAAGTAAGAGCATGCTGACATTTTGCTCAAATAAACAAGTCAAATATAAATCAAACAGAAAATTTTAAATTTACACATTTCCTTGCCCTACCAACCTTCGGTGATGAGCTTGCATCTCTTACTAGTGACGTAAGGTTGGGAAAGGATGGAAATGCCCTTACTCGCCTATGCCTTGTCCATGGTGATAAGCCCATACTTCTTACTAGTAGCATGGGGCAAGGTGTAGGGGGTCCTCTTGACAAATAAATGTTAAAGGTCATAAGAAAACAATTCAAATCTTGAAATCTTGAGTCAAAAACAAATGAATCAGATGTCCAAAATTCCAAGAGAGTTCAAAACCCTGAAACCCAGATTTTGTCTACCATGTGGCCATCTACGGATCTAAGTCTAGATAAACCACAAAGCAAGTTGCATCCCAAACTATGGAGTCACTCGAGTAGAGTAGGCTTGTAGCATCCTAATTTGGTTCCACCAAAGCTTTGTCTATCTTTCATCACTATCATTTCAACACATTTCATAACTTGTGCCCTTTCTAGCTCTCGGTGATAAGCCCTCGCATCTTACTAGTTGTGTGGAGTTAGGAGTGGGGCAAGTTTATCTGCTCATCATACCGGTTTATCATCACACTTTGTCAAAACAAATATGAAGTACCAAAATTGCTTATAGAAACTAAAATTCAAAATCACATTGTGTCTACATTATCATATATCAGCATCACGAAATACAAAAAGAAAGTAAACATTTGTATCATTTGTTCTCCATTGCATACATTCTAAAAAGCATATAAACATAACATCATAGTTTACATGTGGAAATGGAAACAAAGTCATAATACCAAGAATCTAATCCGAAAAGAGAATATATATATATATATATATAAATGGTCAAAATTCCTGTACAATGCCATCATGCGCTAAGCATGGTCAAAATGCTCAAAAAGCCCGGGGAGATACAAAATACATCATAAAAATAGTCCAAGAGAGCCAAGTGGCTTCTCAACCCCTATGAGATCCCTCTGAGGGTGCACGCCCACGCCTAGGACTCCGGCTACGCCGGCGCTCTGAGTGCATGGAGGGCTCACGATCCGAGGGGCAGCTGCGGTCTCGCCATGAGAATGACTCCTCATCAGGCGCTCTGCTGTCCTATACCCTGCCAGCTCAGTACGGAGGGTAGATACCATCCTGGCCACATGCCAGACAGGGGAAAAGACGTCGGTATGTCTGCCAGCTGCTGAAGGCTCCCCTGCATCCACAGACAGCTCTGCACGGGTCTTCTCCATAGGGATCATCAGGGTATCGGTGCATACCCGGTGAATCAGGTCTCGCCACTCATCGGCGGTCTCTGCAAACAAAGGAGAAAATAAATTAGAAATAATCAAGAGATAAAAATAGATGTAAACAAAGGGAGAGATAGCAATTAAGGCAATCCTAACTCAAAGCAAACATTAAAAAGAAGGAAGATAACTCACTCGGATCACCGGGCCTCCAAGATGGATCTCTAGGGTCAGCACCTGCCACAGATGCCACCGCTGACTGAGGTACTCCTCCTGTGGCTGGAGCAATGTAGCGTCCCACTACGGACTCATCCTCCCCACCAAGGCCCTGGGAGAGTGGCTCCTCTGAAACCAGAGTCACCCTCTCCGTGCTCTGCTCCGCCCTCTCTGCCTGTAAAATATCCTGAGTGTCATGCCACTCAGGATCACTGTCCTCCTCTCCACCTGACTCGCTAGCCTCAGCCTCGGTCTCCTCCTCCGTCTCTCCCCCTGTGAACTCCTCAGACTCGGAGTCTATGTCAATGGGGTCATCACTGCTATGGGCGGGACCGGCGGCAATCTGAAGTAAGGGTGCCTGAGGAGCACCGGCTCTCCCTCGAGCACGTACTACCCGCCTAGCCACAATAGGAACACCAGGAGTAACAACTGTCCAACCCCGGCCTCTAGGACCTCCCCTGGCCTCTTGAACTGATCTATATACTGGCACCACTGGGGGAAGCATACCCATGTAAGGCAGGCCAAACTACTGAGGAACTCGGCCAAAAGGATGTATCTCCACCCTCCCTACCCTGTCAACAAGCTGCCCTGTGGTGGAGCAGGAAATCAAAGTAAGAGCCTCCTCACCCCATAAACCTGCCATGGCCTGATACGGTGTGGCCTCCATGTCATCAGTGGTCAGGGAAGCAACTGGCTGGTGAGGTGCTCTGAGCACCGACATGTCTGTCCATCTGGCTGCCCTCACAGCTCTGGGATCTGCCACCTCTACACCTCTGCCATAGGGGATGAAGCGCTCATAAACCCAGCTCATAACCAGGGTCAGGTGGCTCAAAGACTGCCCCTGTAAATGGACCACCCTGTACAAATCATGGTAGGTAGTCCCAAGTATGTCGGCTCCCCAGGCGTAAATCCGGCCATGTCCCTCAATCTGTGCAATGATGGGGGACCAGCAATATAATAGAGTGTCTCCTCCCTTGTCCCCGATCAATCTCGAGGCAAGGATCCCCATAATGGCCTGACGAATCAAGGGGATGGGCAGGCTAGGAATAGATCGGACCCTCACCCCCTTCTTCGAACCAGTGGAGATAACTGCATCTCCCATGTAAGAGGCCCACTGTGCTATCTGAGCCCGTGAACCTGCTGTCTCAAGAGTAAGTCATCTCCCGATGATCGGGACCCCCAGGATATGGTAAACATCCTCCAAAGTGATGGTCCACTCACCTCGGACCCCTGGTAATCGGAAGGTGTTCCGATCAGCATCCCAATATGAAAATAAGTCACAAAGTATGTGACTGGACGGTGCAACATGTGGGACGTGTGATATACGCAGTATACCGGCCCTCTGAAGAGTGTCCTCCTCATCCTGTGAAAGGGCATCTAATACTGCTGGGAGCCAGTCACACTCTCTCTCTCGGCTCCATCGAATGTACTCCTCCCTCACCTGCATACACCCAAAAACACACAAAACAGAGCAAGTTAGTATCCAAATGACATTTGAAAAATCATGAAAACACATAAAAATGCTAAAAATGCAAAAACAATTTCAAACAAGTGTTCTTTTGGCATTCTGTGAAGAACCGCCACCCTCAGCAGGGCGGCGGTTTCGCAACCGCCTGCCTTAAAGGCGGTGGTCTTGTAACTTCCACCCTGAACAGGGCGGTCGTGTAACCGCCGCCCTGCCCAGGGCGGCGGTCGTGTCCCGAAAACCCACGCGGGTTTTGTACCCTAAAAAGGCCTAAAAACACAAAAAATGACAATTTTTAACTAAAACAAAGCCTACCCAGTAGGCGCCCCCCTAGATAGACCTATTAAAACTAACATTTTCAAAAATAACCCCCCCACGACAAAGATTTTAGCATTTTAAAATTTTGGGGGTAAAAACGGTAAATTGAGAAAAACTAACCTGTGATCTCGCGGGTCGATGTTCTGCTCGTGGAGGCATGATCACTATCTCGTCACGAACGTTTTGACTCTACTCTCGTCAGAAACCGTCACCGTGGGTCCCAGAGCTCAAAATCAACCAAATCAACACGCGCAAATGAATAGGAAAATGGGCCCACTTTTTCATATATAGCAACCTGACTTGTTTTGAATCCCCTTTTCACAGGTTTGGAGCGCCGACGGAGGTAAGTTCTTATCCCCACACAAATGGTATGTCCTCATTTCATATTATTTTAGTATTTATTTTTCGATCTATTTTGTCTATCTGCACTTGAGTTCTCTTTTCATTTTGCAGGTGGCGGGAATTTCGGATGGCGTCATTTCGACACACGGACGTATCAGGTATAACTTCCAACTTCCCATTTCGGGACCGCCATACTCGGACCCACCGTTTTACGCCTCTTCATGGCTAAAACGCTTCTCCGAGGGGGCAATATGTACGTACCCAAAATTGTAGGGTACTGCACCGTCGGAAACAACGTAACACATGCCCCAATGATGATACAAGTCTCCTCCCAAGGTGTTCGGGATCCGGAAAAGCTCCCCAAGTATGCGTTAACATCCCGCATGCCCCGCTTAGCCCCTGCGTGCTTTGTTTTTCTCTTTTCCCCTCTTTTCTTTGCATTTTGCTCTTCAGTTACGAAACTGCCGCCCTGACTGGGCGGCGGTCTCGTGACCACTACCCAGACAGGGCGGCGGTCCTGTAACCACCGCCCTGCTCAGGGCGGCGGTCCTTCACGTGTTTTCCAGAATGCTCTTTTAACGTGACTCACGTAAAAATTTCAACGTTTACCAGCTTTTTTCACCGCCTTTGGCTTGCATTAATGATTCTGGTTCCCTGGAATAGTGTTTTGGCATTGTTTATGGTTTAAGAGATCAATTTGGTTTTTACCTTTGGGTAAATGGAAATGCTATAAATAGTTGGCTTGTGCTCAAGCAAATGGCCCCTCAAATTTGCCTCTCAATTTCTCATTTCAATAGCTTAGTCTTCCATTTTGTCTAGGATTCATAGTTTTGTTCATTGCATGCTTAGTTAGTGTTATTTTGCTATTAGAAAGCCACATATCCATCTTGTGCAAGTGCTGTCATTACTTCATGCAATCCATTAAGGTAGAACAGTTTAATTTTCAGTAGGAAGCCATTAAAGTTGCAGGTTTTTCTCGTCAAACAGGATAGTTTCAGGTTCTGGACGTTTTATGCTGCATGACTCGCAATAAATCCCGCTAGGAATTGCATAGGCCAAGCTCTGTACTCTTGCACTATCCCTCTCCTACTCGCATTGTATTCAGTCTGTATCCTAAGCTGCCTTTGTTCCAATATCTACTTTTGTTGATGCTAGCATTACACGCTTTTCTGGATCCACGTGAGCACGAAGGAACGAGGAGATCACACTGAGGGGAAAAAACCACACACACCATCGGATTCGCCACTGTTCTGCAAAATCCAGGTTCAAGCTTTCAAAGTTCTAGTTAAAGCATATCAAATAAAGTAGTCAATCATTTCATTTCAGCTAGTTTCACTTTCGATATTGCCAGGGAAGCTGTGGGGATTGATAGTTTCTGAGAAACTATGATTCATTCCTCACTTCTGAGGTAGGATCGAGAGTCTTTCAAATAGAGTAGATCAGTTATCAGGTTATTTAGAATAGATCTATAAACTGCACAGACAAGTAGCTATACTCGGTTGCTTTGTTTGTTTTAATTGCATTATTAGTTTAGTTGTCAATTTTAGATATATTAGATAATTGTTCTTTAAATTTGTTCAAGTATTTTATCCATAAACTATCAGATTTAGGAATATACATAGACATATCTTTCACGGTTAAATTATTCGTTCATTAGTTAGATTTGTATAATTTCCTTTTGTATGACAATCACGGGACCTAGGGAACCCAGAGAATACATATTTGAGCCAATCGTGCCTCAACCCAATCTAGTCACAACAATAACCGACATAGATCAGAATCTTAGAATCCAAGTCTTCCGAACAACAACAGATTTGCAACAGATCAGCTCACAGTTGAGCGGGTTAAACATAGAAGACGACCAAGCGCATACGTTTTGGTCAAATCAGCCAAACTACAGATTATCCTAGATAAATATCCGCATGACTGTAGAAGGGCTTGAAAGAGAGCAAACGTTCGGTTGTGATCCTTTGGTCCCACAGCCAGACGCAGGAGATACTCTCACAGACATAGATACTAGCTTAAGAATTCAGGTTGCACGAACGCCTGTGAGATACTCTGAGAAGATCACACAACTATTAATTCTGAATATAGAGGCCGAGAAAGCATATGACTATTGGATACTAGGGATTAGGGACTGATTCCGCACATGACCATAGCAGGTCCACAACAACCACGAATCTACGGTTGTGACCCACAAATCCCACAACCCAACGAATCCACAGGTGAATCAGATATAGATGTTGGCTTACACACATTAGTATTCAGATCTACTCCACTTCCACCTATCATCATCGAACAGTTATCCTTGTTAGACGTAGTAGCTAATAAAGCTAAGGAGTTCTGGACTAGACCAGACAATCACCCGTAGAGTCCACTGTACCCATCATCCACCCTATGACCCTGTCTGGAGACATACACGAAACTATCCCAGGTCATTTTCCACGTATCCCACAACCCATAGACCGAATCACGCCAGAGCTCGATATTGATTAGAGCCTTCGAGCAGTCATCCTTGCCGATCGATCTATCACACCAGTTCAGGTTAGGAGGGCCTTCTTTGCCTTAGATTCACAGTTTCCACTAGTGCGCGTCGAAGACATAAGATTACCTAACTAGTTTGTCTGCATCCCACATGTATTCCATCCCCACCGGCTGTCTCGGCACGACCTCGGGAGGTCAGGTGCGAGGAAGAGTTACTTGCAGATTCCCACGCTCGCTTGTCACCCCATCCCCCTTTGGGACTTTGTTGAGCAAGTCATCAAACCCATGGACTACTTCCTATACCATTAAAAACACAATTCTATGTGGCTCATTCATAGAAGCAAGTTTGCATTGAAATTGACTAAGCTAAGGACCTAAAGGAAACTATTGGCATCCAAATTGGTGGGACTTTATTTTTGCAATATGTGCTTTACATCAATCTTATGAATACTTGTTTCTATTGTCAATCATCAAACCATATGGTTTGAGAATTCTCTTTAATGGTTGTTTCTTAATAGATTTCACAAGAAAAAAGTTGTGCCAAAAAGCAAGACAACCAACTTTGCCTATGATGGATGGACCATTGTTATCGATGAGAAAAGCACTTTGGTTTCATGCAATGCCTCTAATCCATGAACCATTATGTATCTACCCATTTTTGGTCCCAAAGAAAGCTATGCTGGTGGTAATGGTACACAGGTTGTGGCCTCTACTACCAAAGTGTTGCCACCGCTCTCTTGCACTTCATAAGTGGCGGCCTCCGTTATTCCGTGAAGCCTATGATTTTCACTGAACATCCATCACAACCCCATTTTGAGGTAATATAGATAGACACAAAGGACAATGTGGTGACACTTAAATACAAATTTATGTTCCACCAGTCATGCAATCCCTCTCCTTTAGAAGATGGGGAACATAGTCAAGAAAAATAAGGACCATTTCAAATAAGTGACTTTATGTGTGGCAACCACAAAAAGTTTTCCTTCTTATGCATTGGTGTGTTAGTGAGTGAGAAGCATGGTTCAAAATGCCTAATAAGCTTGGTCCTTATGATACTAATCACCACCGAAGAAGATATTTTGCTTCATCTTGGTTTACGTAGTCAAATTTTAGACAAGGTCAAGACAAATGGTTAAAAGCTTGGAACGTGCTTTACTTTCGGAGCAGTGTTTGTTCTCCTTCTCTTGTTCCACCACACATATTGTGTTTATCATTTATGATGGCATTATTTTGGGATGTCAACTTATTTTATTTTGTATTGAATGAAACATCCCTCAAACTAGATCAACTAAGACCCATTTTATCTCAGTAGTATACATATCAAGCATCAAAGAACTTTAGCTCGCATCAAATAGAGTTAGAATATGATTTCCAAACCCACAAGGGACACATGACAGATTGATTGGTGGGTTCATGAAATTACTCAAACTACCACCTTTCTTATACTATAAGGTAATAAAGTAATTGTTTTCACAATGTTCTCATGAATTGTCATACCATGAATTTATGTAATGTCCCCAATTCCGAGCAGATGGAACTAGGAGTTTTTTTCCTTCGTCTTAGCCTTAGACATACCCGAGGGGCTAACGATGTTGGAGGTTATTGGGTATAGATGACTTATTACCACATTATTTTTTGTTATATTTTTTCGTTGACATTAAGTGGGCGAACTGGTGGTAATAATTGTTATATTTTGTCGTTGTGCACGCTCATAGTACTTTACTATTATATTTCTTCGTTGGGGGTGACTTATGGTACTTTATTATTTTATTTCTTCGTTGGGGTCACTTAAGTCACTTTTAGTCCCACATGGAGCTCCCGACTTGGAAAAAGGTAATGAAAAGTTATATAAGAAGATTTAGGGAGTGTTAAAGCGCATTCTTGCATGCACACTTATGATTTTCATTGAGCAACTGCTGATTGCTATCATCTAGCTTGTGCAGTAAGATCCCACAAGATCCCTAGCTTCGGTGGTGAGATATCCATTCCTAGCTAGTAGGGCATTCTTCAGTAGTGAAAGATCCACCCTAGATTGTCATTTTTGAGCTGATTTAGGGCTGATTTTTAGAGATTAAATTCAGAATTTTTAGAGAAGGTATTTTGAAGGTTTTTGGGGCTTTTATGGAGAAAAATCAAGGGTTTTCATATTTGATTTGTGGCAGTGATTAGAGCAGATTTTGGTGCCATATTTGGAGACACTTTTGAGGGTTTTGGGCCTCTTCCAAAGGGGAGCGACCCACTTTGGGATTTTGCAGTGAATTTTGAGAGGGTTTCAATGTGTTGTTTTCAGATCTAGAGGTTGGAATCTATTTTATATCATTGGTAGATGTTATTTCCAGAAATTCAAATTTTTATCTATTTTCTAGGGTTTTATCTACTCAGCTCCAAATTTGCAGCAGTGTTTTTAAGGGCTTCCAAGTGTTATTTTTCAGATCTGGAGGTTGGGTTTTCATTCTCAATATTAATCGATGTTATTTCCCAAGTTTCATAATTTTTCCATTCATATTTGAGGAGATATGAATTTTTGAAGTTTCCTAGCCGCGTAGGTCATTCTGTAATTTTCTAGCAATAATATATTATTCCAAAAATATTTTTCTAGTGTTTATTATTATTATTGCAAGCTTCCCTCGATATTTTATGCACTTTGGGGAAGTATTTTGTGATATATCAATTAAATACCATTCGCTACCCTAGCTGGTCATTTTCTATAAAAATCAAAAATTTTAATTTGCTACAATTTTCATATATTTTGTGCATTTTCAAGTGGTATCCCACAAGGGATATTTCAGTGGTATCAGAGCTATTGTTCCTCCATTCTGTGTCGATTAAATATTGCAGATTGGAAAGATATCAATGTGGGTTTTATGAAGAAAATGTTCATCAACATGGTGAAACAACAGAAAACCGCTAACATTTACTTGAGCCAGCTCACTTAGAGTTTGAATCAAAGAAAATTTGGGGACAATAAGTAAAAAGGTGAGAACAGTGATAAAGGGCAGCCAATAGAGGTGATTGATGAGGATTCTTGTTGGAGGAAATACTAATCTTTGAGTAAGGGTTTCAGAGATAATTTGTCATTTCTAGATTATTACATGATAAAGATTGGTAGCAAGCCCAAGCGAGATCATCATATTCCGCTGCCTGAATTACAAAATAACTCATTTGAACAACCAATAACAACACCACATAAGGTAATTTCAGATGATGGAGATAATGTTGATCCAAAGATAATTGAAGACCAAGTGAAAGAAGAAGAAGCTTATAGAGAAAAAGGTATGACTTTTAATGAGCAAAATATTTGTGGCAAGAAGGAACAAACATGGCTGGTTGGTTGCAAAATTGAAAAAGATATTTCAATCCAAAAGGTACTTATCAATCCTCGAAAGAATAATTCATTATCATATGGGATGGATTTATCATATGGGATGGATTTACCATTTTAGGTTACTCGGGCGTTCCTAGCCACTGACCGTCGCCTCCAAGTACGTCATCATCACATGTGACCAAATAAACAGAAAAAAACATTATCCAGATCCCCCTTTCGAGTCATGAACGGTGCACTTTTAAGGGCACTAAAAGTTCTGGGTCTGTGATTAATACCTCTAAACACGTGCAATCAAATAACACTAATAAGCGATTCTCCAAGTATTCCTCATTTTTCTTTATTTTCTCTTTTCTGCATCAAACTTTCCCTTTTCTAAGTGATTGTCTGCATCGAATGTCATATTTCATTTTGGTCTAAAATGAACCTTCTGCATCCTGCCTAATCATATAGCCTAAGTAAGGGTTTTAACTCTCTGCATTTCACTTATCACACACTGCCTAAGACTGCACAAACATAATTAACACATTAAAACATTCCTCTCACCTAGTTAACTGATTGGGACTTAAACACCCAACAGGAAACCATCTCAGACATCTCCCAATCCATAACTACCTGAAACCAACCTTAGACTTCTTTATGCACCTTCATTATCTATTTTAGCTCACATCTTGAAATTAATCATGATGATAAAAAATATTTTGCTTGATTTGTTTGTCAACAACATACATAAAAAGATGTTTCTCTACTTCACACCTATTGTTGCTCTCTCTCAAATCAAGACAAAAAAAAATCTACTCTATCCAACGATATTACTTCTTCTTATGATCTCATCTAACAAGATACTAAACTTAAAACCACATCGTCAGTCACCCGACCTCCAATCTCCATGGTATCACTTCATGAGAACCATGTCATCCAAAATTGTCCCCACCTTGACACCAACCCTCATATCCCTTGTCAAGTCAGTCTTCCTAAACCGATTGCACCACCATCTCCCATTCCTCTAGATACACTTGGATCTCCTCCTAACCCCATATATGACTTCTTACTCCAAAAATCTCCTACAATCTCTCAATCTCCTAAATTAGTGGATCGCATTCCACCCACATCCCATTTTGACAATTCCATTAATAGGCCTGCCCAGTCGTCTCAAACTCTTAACACACATATCCCCATTTATCTTTTACCACAACAACCTACCCAACTTCAACAACCACATCATACCCCTATTGCTCAACATCAACTTATATAGCAAGCCCAACCTGTGACACATGTTAGTCCTTACCAAGCAGCTCCCCAGACATTTACATATCCACACATTAATCAACGGTCTTATCCACAAACTTATCAACCACCTTATCAGATGCTTCCCCAACTACCACACACTCGCAAACACATCATTCCTCTCATCAAAATACTTTTCAAACCGCACAACCAATCCAATCTCAACATTACAACACCTCGAGTGATTCAATTCACGCCTTAATGAATCAGTTGGCCAGTTTAGAAACCCTTACTGTAGCATCCAAGAACATCTTATCCTATGAACACATTTGTAATGAACCGCTTCACCCGTCGGTTCCAATCAAACCCTACCCTCCTCATTGGAAACTTCCTGCATTTAATAAATTCAAAAACAAGGAAGATCCTCAACAACATCTCCTCACATTTAAACACGCATGTTGTCTTATTACCGCATGATTGTGATCTACTTCTTCGCACTTTCCCTATGTCTTTGTCTTGGTCCCAGGTTGGACTGACACAACAGTATCCCATGAAATTCCATATTCTCTTTCACCCAACTTGCACAGTTGTTCTTAGAGCACTTTTGTTTCAATATCACACGCAAAACCACTATCGCTGATCTGTATACCATTCGATAGTTTGAAAACGATCCCATCACCGACTTCGTCACACGATGGCATGATGTTATAAACCAATTATCCTTCACTATCCCGTAAACTGAACTCATTAAATTATTCTTGTGTTCGTGTGTAAAACATATATCATCCACTTTGCAAATCCAATCATTCTGAACCTTTGATGAAGCTTTCACAATGGCTCGCAAACTTGAAACTTTTGCCATCGAGTAGCGTCATCTTAAACTAAATTCAATCAAATCAAAATTTGAGTCCACTAAACCATCCACACATAATGATGAGTTCAAGGTTGCATCCAACACTATGGTCATTGAACCCTCATCCCCATCTACATCAAGACATGGTCTCAACAATGATCTCCTCAATCAACATCCAACTACACTTCATTGGGAGAATCATACAATTATGTATTTGATAAGTTGATGAGCATAAACTCCATCCAACTTCCTCCCATATGACCCATAGACAACTCACAAGCCAAGCCTATTTGGTATCACGAGGCCTATTATTATAAATATCATCGAGTCAAAGGTCATGACATTGAGAAATGTTGTTCCTTCAAAGATCGTGTCCAACAACTCATAAATCAAGGGGATATCCAATCGATACCTCAACTGCACAAACTAATCAACCACTAACAAATCAAGCCACACTCTTTACATTTCAACTGTCGAATGCTTATATGATTGACACTGTCAGTCAAGATCTTATCTTATCACCAACTTTGCATCTTCACACAGTGGACATTATTCCCACCTCATATTCAAAACATGTCATACCTACATCAACTTTCACTATCTGTTCTGAACCTGCACCTTCTCCTATCCTTATCACATCCACATCAAATTCATCTATACCACCCACTTCTTCCACTTCAAACATACCCCAATCTACCACATTAGATTCCTACTTAGCACCCATTTCAGCCCCACTCATATCCACACATATCCCTACATCTCCCCCACCTATTTCTTCACCCACATATGCCTCAAACACACCTGTTACTATACCTAAATTGCTCACAACTATCCCAACTAAACTTAGTTCTACTACATGCACCCTTAAAACCCTACCTCCGACATCAACTCCTTTAGCAAACATATCATTCTTACCCCTCGAAACATTTATGAAACAACCAGTCCCTTCTACTTCTACATCCAAAAATGCTCCTGCATTTGTTGCATTACCCATACCCATAAGGTCTACTCCATTGGTTATCACATCACTCACATCTCCACATATTCCAAAAATGCCTACATCTTTATCTATGCCAGCTACCCCTATATCTATCATACCAACAAATACACCTATTCCTACCTTTACATATTTAGTTATATCTTCGCCCCGTGGCCACATCACCCAATCTACCCCAATACTCTTTGCCTAATTTGTCTGTCACACCAACCAAATCCCCATGATATGTAACCCTATCAAAGATACCCTTTGGATCATCTACTAAACCAACATATCCACCTAAATCAAATAAAGATGATTTACCTTCTCCCTCTACAAAATCAACTCTTCCCATGCCAAAGCCGAAACAATCCACATCTCACATAGATATCATTAACCGTATCATACAAACACCAATCTCTCCATTAATTTCCTCATCTTATTTTAGGACATTTTCTCCATTAATAACCACACCACCGCTATCAGATCCTCTGGTCCAAATTATAATCATTCCTACTAGAGGTAAATCTTCTTGGTTGAAGTCTAAAGCTTGGGGAAAACATCCCCAACAATCCCCTATGCATCATCAGAAACATTCAGGTTTTCCCTCTTCTTAACAATCCAATGCCACAACATCTATGTTAGGATCAATCTCTCCATCCACGACATCTTGCAGCAATCAATCCACATTCAAACAATACAATCCTCCAACCAAATTTTATTTTTCCTCCAAAACACAAAGTTCACCTATCCAATCTACATCCACTTTTTCTCCTAACTCCAAGCTGAGATATCCTATCAAAACCAAAACAAGTTACCTTCCCCATGACACTTCAATGGAGTCTTATGTAGTTATCTTTTGACATTTAACTTGAATATCTGCCATCACACTTCCTTCCATTAAAGCCTTTAATCCATATGGTCTCAAGCCATCATGGTTCAATCCTGATTGCAGTTGCGCTTATCATCATACTGCAGGTCATGACATCAAACATTGTAAGGCTTTTCGGTCAATTATCCACAATCTTATAGATAAAGATGATTTTCTCATTCAGGGGAAAGTTCCTTCTCCATCTACATTGGATCCAATTCATATCCCATTTGTCCCTAAACTCTAAACCGTAAACCTTGATCCCTAAACCCTAAATCTAGAGCCTTAAGCTCTAACCCCTAAACCATAAACTCGTAGCTAACCCCTAAACCTTAAAACTATAACTCTAAACCCTGAATCATGAGTCGTAAACCCTAAACCATGCACCCTAAACCCTAAACCCTAAACCCTGAGCCCTAAATCGTAAACCCTAAACCCTAAACCTTAAGGCCTAAATGTTAAATCCTAAAGGTCCCTAAACCCTAAACCCTAAAAACTAAATCATAAACCCTAACCCCTAAACCCTAAACTCTATACTTCAAGCATTAAATCCTAAACCCTAAGCCCTAAACACTAAACCCTTAACCCTGAATTCTACGACCTAAACCCTTAACCCTAAATTATAAACCCTAAACCCTAAAAAAATGAACCTTAAACTCTGAACACTAAAACATGAACCCTAAACCCTTAACCCTAAACCTTAAACCTTGAGCCCTGATCCCTAAGTCGTAAACCCTAAACACTAAATCCATAACCCTAAGCTCTAACCCCTAAACCTCATATATTTCCAGTAGGTCTCATGAGTGAGTTCATTTTTTGAATATCTTAGGACCATATTTTTTAGTCTTGTGCCTAGAACCATCATTAAGTTTTCTTTTACAACTACCTTGTTTATGAGCTCAGTGGGAATTTCCCTCCAAAAGATCAACAGATGAAAGACATCAAATTTTAATGAATCTCTTTGAGTTTGGTTCCTACGAATTCAATGAACTTTTTTTTAGTTGAATACTCTCTGTCAATACTAATAAGAATGGGTAAGACACGACATGTTACAGTGAGTGAAATAGTTCGCATGTAATGGGCATTTCCCTCCTTAAAAATATTAGCAGATGAAATACATCAAATTGTGATGACTCCCTTGAATGTTCTGCCTACGAAGTAGATTAACCTTTTTTAGTTGAATACTCTTTGTCAATACTTACAAGAATGGGTAAGACATAGAACATTATTGTGACTGAATGGGTAAGCCTAATCCATGAGCCTTAAATCTTGAACCCTAAACCCTAAACCTCGAGCATTAAACTCTAAATCCTGAACCCTTTGCCCTAAACCCTAAACCATGACCTTTAAACCCTAACTCCTAAACCCTAAACCCTAAACCCTAAATCCTCAACCCTAAACCTTAAACCCTGAGCCCTAAACCCTATACCCTATACCATAAACCCTAAGCTCTAAACACTAAACCCTAAACCCTAAACCCTATAGCCTAAAGCCTGACCCCTAAACCCTAAACCAACCATATACCATAAAGCCTAAGCCCTAAACATTAAACTCTAAACCCTAAATCCAAAACCCTAAACCCTATAACCTAAACCCTAAACCTTAAACCCTAAACCTTAAGCCCTGAATCCTAAGCCCTAAGCCATAAGTGCTAAGCCAAAACCCTAAACCTTGAACCCTCAAACATAAACCCTAAACCCTAAACCCTAAAAACTAAACCCTAAACCCTTAAAACTAAACCCTAAACCCTAAACCCTTGACTCTCAACCCTAAACCCTAAACCTTGACCCCTAAACCCTAAACCTTGAACCTTGAGTCCTAAACCCTAAACCCTCAACCCTTAACCCTTAACCATAAACCCTAAACTCTAAACCCTAAACCATGAACCCTAAGCCCTGAGCCCTAAACCCTAAACCATGAGCCCTAAACCATAAACCCCGAGCCCTAAACCATAAACCCTAAACCCTAAATCATAAACCCTCACCCAAAGAAAATTCCTAAGAAGATCATTAAACATGTTTCAGTGTGTAGGGAATAGTGTTTAAGGTGGTCTATCGACTCATTTAGTTTTAATGAGAGACTACTTCCTTTAAAGGCCTAAAAAGGTATTTTTGGCCATTATGTAGTTAATTGAACACCCTTCAAAACAAGCTAAAATGAGCTAGTCATGTCACTGAGTTATCAAGGACCATTATTTGTGAAGTAATAAGGCATCGTTTGTCTCCATAAGAGACATGAGCAAAAACATGTATGAGAATCATGAATTTGATTCCACGAAAGGATGTTTTTAGAGCTAGGAAAGGTGAGGGGATGATCTTTATATGGAGCACCATGTTTCTAAGAATGAGCAATCATCTAAATTCACTCGATGCAATTCACTCGGTACTATTCGTAATAACTCATTCAACACCTAGTAATGTTATCAAACCTCAAGGAGGAGGCACATTACAATCACCTCATTTTGGTCATAGGACAAGAATATCATTCAGGGAACAATCCTCTATCTACAAAGTGAGGATCTCTTTTTAGTAAGAAGTAAACAAACATCATAGAGTTAATTTATGGTCACTAAAGTGAATTATGGATTAAATTTAAAAATTAATAGCAATTCAAGCAGTGATAGGGCCAAAATCCATTTTATAAGGTCAAAAAACCTTTAAAATGACTATATGCTTTCTCAAAACAAAGACCGACTACAATATATATGCCTTGAAAATTTTAGGTCATTTTCTGAAATCCTGAAAATGAGTAAGTATTGACCAAATTAGATTTTAAAAAACTATCTTTTAGATTATAATTGTTGGAGCTACAAGACCACTTCCATAAGGTGCAGATTGACCCTAATTTCTTATATTTACTAAAATAAATTTAAAGTATAAGAAATAATAAAATTATAAGAAAAAATAAAAGAAAACTTATGCTTAACATTTCTTTGAAACACGTACGCGTTATAGGTTCGGTGATTTCCGAGCCAAACAAATTAAACACAAGCGTGATTTAGCAAAACGTGTACACGTTTTGTCTGCTTTCGGGTTTTTTTCCACTTTTTGGCCCCCCAACTTCGTGCACTTACCCTATTACCAATGTGTAGGATATATCCATCGTTCACATTGCGCAAGATCATGGAAAGGGCCTCTTGCTTACGTTGTGAGAATGCATTCATATTTTCCGCATTCTCTTGACGGACGATGGGCGCATACTCAGTCCCTGAATCAATCATCCAGAGTTTCCTTGCCATAAGTTCTAATTTGGTTTTGATCTTCCATATCTTGTAATTTACTCCATTTAGGATCTGGGAATTATCAAGGCAAAAAAATTTAGACGCCATTGTCTTTTTAATTTCCTGAACCTAAAAAACATACCCCATTATGATATACAATGCACCACTAAGTTAGAAAAAATATTGATCGAAAAACAACAATACCCATATTTTATGATTAAAAAAATTACTATTTCATTAAAAAAATAAAGTATATATATATATATATATATATATATATATATATATATATATATATATATATATATATATATATATATATATATATATATATATATATTTTAAAATAACTAATTTTATAAATATGATCATAACAATATTAATAGAACTAGATCTAAAGTTATAGATCTAAAGAAATTATTTGATCTTAACTATGTCATTAAAATGCATACTAATTAACTTCCCATGATCAAATAGTAACCTGCATTATAAAGGGCTCTGACATTATACCCAGAACTACCATAAAAATTTTCTGACCATATAAAAGTGAAGATGAAACCCCTAAGAATGCATAACTTGAAATTCTTGAAAAGTGTTAA
This sequence comes from Taxus chinensis, assembly GCA_019776745.2. NCBI lineage: Eukaryota > Viridiplantae > Streptophyta > Pinopsida > Cupressales > Taxaceae > Taxus > Taxus chinensis. The sequence continues at coordinate 125,975,770 of CM034146.1, forward strand.
TGTAGATAAAGATATGGCCAGCTTAAATTTGACATCTAAAGGACCGTCATTCTGCCTTATTTTGGTCTGTCGTGGCGGTCATTTGACCATCAAATTAAACACGGTGACAATTTCTTGTGTATTTCCAGAATGGTTTTTACACAATTATGGGTGATTTTACCTAAAATTATGTCAAATAATGGATCTGAATTCACCTCAATTTATCTAATTTATCAAATACATGCTAGTGTAAACCGAGACAGAGATTTATTTTCCATTTCCATGCAAGCAAGTTCAGAAACACGAAGAAAACCAAAGGGTATTTAGCAAATATTAAAAAATACAAAACAAATAGTACCACTTTTAAAAATTTAATTTTCTTTGGTACAAACTATAGTAAAATTAAATTAATTTGGTTTCCTTGATCTTTTCTATGAAGTCTATTTCCTAACATAAACTTCCACTTTCCGTGAATGATTATTCCCTGCACACACCACTTTTGAAACGTAATTAAATTAAATTTTATTGCTAAAATTAAATAAAAATTTCAAACTAAATATCCTTTCAAAGAATTTACATAAATTTTTCAAAGGTTAGAACAAAGGAAATATTCCATATAATTTCCAAATGTAAATGAAAGTAAGAATCATATCATATTACATCTCCCCCAAAAAAATTACGGATTTAAAATTGAAAAACCCTAAAAACTTTACCAACAATTTCGAAGAGGGGGGTTCACCATAATCTCTTATTTTCCTGCAAATTATATTTCTTCACAAAGCACACAAAAATTTAGATTGCACAAATGTAGTGGAAAAATAAATTGGGGGAGAAAAATAAGGGGACCTGATACTTTCAAATACCCTTCCGAGTTGGTTGAAAAACACGTACAAATTAAATAAAGTAATACAAAAATATTTGATTTAATTTATTTAATTATCACAAATTATGATACCATGTTGGAATTTGAGGATTCGAATGACAACGAATTTAATCAACTTAAATATTAAACATTAATATATCATGCAACATTAACATGAATAAATAAATAAACATCACAGTAATAAACTATATTGCATAGTAATTAAATATCTACTTACAAAATGTAAATAACACAGAACACAGGTTTTATAGTGGAAAAACCAAAGGTGAAAAACCACTATGAAAAGTAACATTTATTATAGAGAACCCAATTACATCCAGTAGAAACCTCCTCCTTGTTAACCCCAATTACAAGGGTAAAAACCAAATCAAATAATATTGATTTGCACACCTTTGATATATTCCTCTGATATATCAAATGAGGACTCAAAATCCTTTTTTATACGAGGTGATCAGGTATGTCTCCCGACTCACCCTTTCAACCAAGTCATTTGACACATATTCTGAGGTTTGAATATTTAATAATAGAAATATAAATATTTCATGTTATTAAATATTTAAATTATAATATAATGTTGGACCCATATTAATTAAGGGGTGGTCAACCCACTTAACCATTATGTTCCAACGGGAGCAAGGGAAAAATTATGAAAGTTATCCAAGACAAAAATTTAATCTATGTCAGTTCGTTGGATCAATTCTTGAAATATGGATTACAACTTCATCAAAATAGCTCACAAAATAATGAAGTATGCCAACTGGTACTGATATTAGCTTTGAGAAGATCTAAACATTCAAAGAAGGATAAAAGAAACTAATAAATAAGATACTATCTTTTAGCAAGAGGAAAAATAAATTTTATTGCGCCTTTTTTTCTTGTCACAACTGAGAAAGTTAAGTGGTAGAAACTATGCAGAATAAGTCTGTGACAAGATCTAGGTAAATTATTGGAGAAAATCTAACTATAAAACTAAATAATATTCTTTTCTACCATGAGCATTAAATGCTATGGTTATAATCAAATCTAGCCCTTGTTACTTTAACAACCACACAGGTTCAATTTGAAGAGACCGTTAATTTTATGTAATTTGTAGCCAGCATGGGCCAAGAATGATGATAAAATCTAGAGTAGTTTGTATGAATATGCCAAGATATTCAAAGGAAATAATAACTAGCAATCGCATGTGTACAATGTAATGTGAACACTGAACAGTATAAGTTTTTTTTATTTTGACCATTGGGATTTATTTGTTTACTGGGATAGAGTATTCCTCCTAGAATTAATTGTATTAGCTCAAAATTTTGAAAAATCATTCACCAAAATTGTTGAACAGTTAATTTTCACGTGGTTGCTTAACCTAGTAAGCAACTGTCATTTTTGAGCAATTAATCCTTTTTAATATTTCACAAGGCCTAAAATGCAAACACATGTCATATCCTCATAGACTCCTTTTTATTGTCTATCAATCCCTAACTAATGAAATGTGACTGTAAAATACACTAGAGCATGAATAGGGTATCAATGTACTATGAGACAATATTTACCACAAATGCCTATAGTATTTTAACTGAAAAAATGTTGTCCTTAAAATAGTACAAACCAAATGTTGAAGGATGTAATTTAGTTAATTAGGAGTATACATAGGGGGAAAGAGAAATTACAAAACAAGTTTAATCCTTTTTTACTTGCTCGTGAAAATGCAATAAGCATGGCCTGTAATAGAAGAAAACAAAATGTACCCATTAATTTTTATTTTGTTTGCCACACAACAAATTTTAAACTCCACCATATGATATGTTGCCAATCATATGGGTACACTCTACCATATTCTAAACATAAAGAAGACAATGTTGGTACCATTAAAAGACTTTGAAAATCCATATTTATGGTGTTGTTATTCATCAATTGACGGAAGTGAAATTGAACAAAAATATAAGTGTATGCCAGGGAATACAAGGGTTGAAATCGACATAACCCCATCTTTCAACCGCACTTATCTAGATTATTAAGCATAGATGATATATCATCCACCAAACCTTGCATAGTTTTGGTAGAGAAGAGAGGGTAGCAGTAGACAAAAGAAACCCTTAGGCACCCATTTCTAAGGACATGATACATTGCAAGACAAGGCCTAATTCCATTTAGTGAACTGCAAGTAATATAGTCTTTTAATCCCAAAGAGGAGGCTAATTCGTTATCTACTTGTTTGCAATCATCTCGCAGATTGGAAACAAGAGTGGTGCGCATGGAGGATGAAGGAGTTACTACAGGGCGCACCATGGCTTGAACCATGAGCATATTTAAATCACCCATATCTGTGAAATGCTTTTTGTTCTTCATTGCTTCATCGAAGTCTTTGGTAACTCTTGTTGCAAGCTTCCACAATGGACCTGTTTCGGTAGCATGGACCATTCTCATGATGGTTGAATTGTAGAACCCTGCAGACAAATATAATAGGTGTATCTCAACTTCAACATCTCGATGTGTTATGAAAGTTCATTAACATATCTAGAATTCTGAGGATGGCCCACTAAACAACACTTTACAATAAGTTTGAATGGATGTTAAGAGAAATAACTCATAACCTAGAGTGTTATAAAGTGGAACAAGGATTGTAAAAATAAGTGGAAAAAAAACAACCACAAGCCAAAATCAAAAACTAAAATTGAGGTGATGTCTTGCACTAATCCCTTCAAAATGTAAGGAGTAGTTTGATGCTTTACTACTGAAATTTCAATTGGTAATCTATACAAATTCATTGGCAACAAAATATATTAGGCATACTTGACCCTGTGTGTTTTATCTGCCTCATAAAAGGTTGTAATGACAAGCTTATCTTTGAAAATTCCATGTCTGCTCTGTGCGTTTTTTGAGAATTTCGTTGACATTGGGATCAAGAGGACAAATTTTTGTAGCATCAAAAAGCCTTTCATTCTCAATCTTCTTGTGTAATTCATCTTACCCATGCATTGTTTCTACAAAACTCCCTTCAATATTAAATGTGAATTCTTCATCAAGAGTTGAAGGGGAAGAATCAACAAGACTACCATCTGGGCACATTTGAGGATCTTTGGTTACATGTGTGCTCAGCTCATAAGCGAGGCAGTGTGATCCCACCGCACTTTGAACAAAGTTTAAGAAACACCCATCCCGAGCCATCTTAAAGCCTTCCCATTTGTGATGTGAATCCCTTCTCCATGGTGGTCTTCTTATAGAATTAGTGCCACAAGACCGAGGACCATGAAATACTGACACAAGACTCTGCTCTCTAAGCTTGAGGAAATAAGCCACTGAAGTATAGGACGAAGAATAGGAACTTGGCAAATATCATAACAAAACAACTAAACTAAAACCCTAAACTAACATTGCAAAAGATATGCATTGTCCTTCTTGTAGATAGAAGATTGTCGCTAAGAATTTTCCTTTTGATCCAATTTAAGTGCAGTGCAACTTCTATGATGAAGATAACGTCAATAACTATCAAAATTTCATTATATTGTTGTCTAAAAAAAGGAAAGAAACAAGCTTTTGCAACAATTTACAAAATATAAATGCAATAGGGGGGAGTGGATAATTGAGTACCCCTAAGTATTGGCCCATATCACATTATTCAGTATTATTACCATACCCAAAACAATAACAAGAAAGAGCTTCATGGGATTGCCATTAAGTATACTCACAAAACTAATATACATTTGTTTCCATTACTTTTATGCATTCATCAAAAGCAAATCATTAACCATTATTATCTAAACCAGAAAGTTAACAACATAGATATTCATGGTATGATGAATGACACAAGAGGTCAATTGTTTTTAGGCCTCAGGTACACACCTAAGTCACATTTTTCACCATCACTACTCATACTCAAACACTCATGGAAGAGTTCCATGATATAAATGTATTGCACAGCACATAAATTACAACATGACATTCACCCAAATCACATTTTTCACTATAAGTATCAAAACCCAAAACATTACTAAAAAAGTTGTTGTTGGTTAGAGAGGCAAAACACATAATCTATATTTTTATCATTAACTTTATGCACACATTCATGTCACATTTAGTGTTATCGCCCATTCCGAAAACACCAATTGGATAGTTTTATGGTATAAATTACTGGCACATTAGAGATTCCAAAACCTACATTTTCACTATCAACTTTAATCATACACCCACTATCAATAACCTATACAAAACAACAATGATCTGAGTTTTATAGGATAAACAAATGGCAAACTATAGAACATGCATTGTAGATATACCCATAACAAGATTCAAAGACATTTATGGGAGTCCAACAATGTCTACCATGCAAATCATGGTCTCCTAGAAAGGAAGATGTACTTTGGCAAGGGTGCAGGGTTGAACATACAACACTCAATGGGCTCACATACAAAGCCATGGAACTTTCTACTACCATCAAGTTTTCAAACCTAGTTCAAAAATCATCTAATTGGGAACACCCACAACCTCGATTTGCACCTCCACAACATGTGCAAAAAAATAAACTGCTGCAAATTTGGGTATTTTATGGCTAACTGTTAAAAATAGCCTTTAAAAATGAAAATGTCCAAACGGCTGACAAAATTAAACACCTTAAAAAACATTCAAAAGGCCGTCAAATTTAACATAGATGTCGAAACGACCAAAAGGGCCTTTCCCAATAATAATAAAAGTGAACGCATAAAATGAGAAAATAATCAAATGCAAGCTTTGCATTGTGCAACATATATTTTTCTTGAAATTAAAAAGGCATAGAGATAAAGTAAGGCACCATGTCCATGATTTATGTGTTTTGGGAAATTTCAATGAAGAAGGGTTTGTAAATTATTCTTACCACTTCACATTTGTAGCCGAGAACCACCCAAGTCACATGACGGAATCCGTGGAACAATCCTGCAATTCAAGTGTTGTCTCTGCATCATTTAATTTTCTTTGCATGGCATTTATCTAGTATATCGGAACAAGTCATAGAAACTTGAAATAAACAAAAACTTTCGGGGGACCAAAAAAAAAATTGAATTATAAGCATACAACTAACAACAATACATGAAAATGCAAATGTATATCTAAATATCCATTAATGGGAAAAACAAACAAGGCTAGACTTACCAAGTTTCATAAAAACAGGGAGTTTTGCAAATTTATTGTATGTATTTCTCTGCTCTGCAAATTAAGATTTTGTAAAAACTGTTTTTTTAACAAATGTTTATTACAAACAAAAACAGATCCGGGCAGGATGAAAAAAATACCAGCCTAAATAGTCAAAATCCCAGGCACAAAGTTCACATCTGCATTAAATAAAATATACAATGAAATCCCCATATAAATATGAAGAATCACTTTTAAAATGCAGACATAAATTACTTCAACAATATGTCCCTACCATCAACTATCATTTTTATTGCACAGCATTAAAAAAATTATATTTAATGCTTAATTTATAAGCAGGCAAAAACACTTGAAACTCTTGGTTTTTTAATATAAAAAGCTTCATGTGGCTATCTAAATATTGCAGTCAATCCAAAAATTAAACCAAGTATTTTTTTCAAAAAAAAAGTAGAAAAATAAATATTTTAAGAGGATGGTTCCATGGAGGGGAGTTCAAGTGCTGCTCAGAAAATTTATGAGCATTTTAACAATTTTAAGGTCCCATGCATTTTAATTAGTTTATTCAACAATACTGCTGAGATATTATAGTATCCCATTAGATTTTTATGGTTATTTGTAGGTAAATCAAATCATATTTCCCCCGAAAATTACCAAAAAATAATAGTTGGAATGCATATTATATTCTCCATGGACAAAAATAAACGTGGGCGATGGTGACGCCTCCCAACAATTTCCCCAACTCCTCGTCATTTTTGATCGCAAGCAGGAGATGCCTCGGGATTATTCTAGGCCTAAATTCTATAATATATAATAGCTGGCTTTAAAAATAATTATGGGACCTGTCACTGCAAGAAAATAAGACCTCCAACCCGTCCATAGAACTATGCCATACCTAAATTATATTTGCTGAAGGATATGTATTACAAACTCTAATTCGTAAATATTCGACCCTTAATTTCAGATCCAATCTAATCCGATTCCTGCTGGCAAAGGAAAAACTATTTTTTGTGTACCCTCGATGCTTGCTTCGACAGATTTGGAAATAGCCCTTCTTCATAAATGAGCGCCATCCCTTTCGTTCCTCCCTTAGCGCGGAAATGCGTATTAGTTATTAGATTATTTCTAAAAATAGGCAAGTTTTGCGCCATGGCCATCAAACTCAAGCGAAAATTGAAACAAAGGATGGAAAAACTACAGTAAGTTATTGACGAAGGGACAGCAAATCAGAATAATTGTGGTGTTGCAAAACACCATTTTGAAAATAAATCAGGCTATATATAGAGCCTCTACATTGCGTAGCCGTCTAAGGAGTCTCCTGTATCTGAGGAGGCTGTAATGGACGGCAGAAGCACCTGTTGAATGTTTGGCAGGACCCCGCCGTGGGCGATGGTGACGCCTCCCAACAATTTCCCCAACTCCTCGTCATTTTTGATCGCAAGCAGGAGATGCCTCGGGATTATTCTGGTCTTCTTGTTATCCCTGGCAGCATTTCCAGCGAGCTCAAGAACCTCGGCCGCCAAGTATTCCATGACAGCAGCCAAATAAATGGGGGCACCGACACCAACTCTCTTCGCATATCGACCCTTCTTCAGATATCTTCCGAGCCTGCTGACAGGGAACTGCAGCCCTGATTTCACAGATTTGGAAACGCCCTTCTTCTTGGCGCCTCCCTTTCATGATCCCTTAGCCGTAAAATACATTGTTTCTGACTTTCGATTTGAAACGAGAGGGTTGGGTATCCTTCAAAAAAACAAAAATGTTACTAAACTCGGAGCAGAGATTGTTACAGTTTATGACCATAACGTTCTTTTCTATAGATTTATATATAGAGCCTCTACATTGCGCGCGTCTAAGGGTCTCTGTGCGAGAGCTGTAATGGACGGCTAAGATGTATTTTGCTTCGATCCGTGGACTATGGATGCCACCAATGAATAAATAGCTTTGAACTTAAAATTAAATGATTGCTTGTGTACAATGCAACCGAATGGTATATGTTACTAAATTTAGAAAAACAATTATTATTTTAGTCCCCGAGTATTATAATAGCAAAAGCATCTATGGGTGCTTCCTTGTGAGAGGCCCATAGGTATATTAAAGGATATATTGGAAGGTAAAAATTGTACATAGTTGTAGGGTTAAATTTGACATTTTTGATGATTTTTGTTGTAAATACTTGCAAATATTTGTAATAAATGTCACACGCAACTTCTATATTTAATAAATAATTAAATAAATATGAAATGATTGGTATAAATAACAATGTTTTTGTATTTTTGAAATGCAGTATTCAATAATTACCGTCACCCAAAAAATGTTTGACAACCATAAGTGGACATCAAATTTAATATTTGAAATTCAATGCAAAGTTATTGACCTTCGAAGATGTGGCCTCTCATTTTTTAATGAAGAAGTATTAATAAGAAAACCTTATATATGTGTAATATGTGATTATAAAATTAACATAAAATATGAATGTATTTTACGGATATTTATAAGATGTAAATAAATAAATATTATGATAAGAGTAACAACTTAACACATAAAGTAAATAAATTAATTCATATACAAGATTTGTTCTATAGATTATTTACATGGATTTAAAATTTGCAAAAAATAATTTAATCAAATTCAATCTTCAACCATGCTTTTCAAAAATAATCTAAATTAGGAGTAAGATATTAATATTTAAAATAACCAGTGCAATCCTCGAACCATGGGAAAGTGTAGTCTTCAAATATTCTTGCAAACCATAGAATATATCCCCATCACCACATCATTTACCATATGCAGAATATTTTTACAAATCATGTCATGCTTTGAATGTATGTTCTTGAATATGAAAGGACAACAAACAAATATTATAAAAAAACGGTAAAGAGATGGAAATAGTACTCCTCCAACATAATGCTTTATTTTTCTTATTTCTGCAAATAATGAAATCAAAAACAATGTACCACATTACAAGCCGCAACAGCATAAACATAAACAGCCTATGCCATATCACATACAAAGCCCGTGAACAGTATGACGTAGTCGTTATATTCGGAAGAGATTTGGAAGAACCTGCATACATCACCAACCACAAGTCTTACAAGCCTACTTCGCTCCATCACAAACCACGTGCGTGCACACAAGAAATGATTAACAACATTTCTTCTTCCTTAAATTTTCAAAGCAAATGAATAAATAACGAGTACAATTATTAATCTTCTGCCAAATAAAATGTGTTTGTAGAAATACCAAGAAAACATCAATGCTTCATAACCGCCACAAATTTCATGATTAAGATGTTGAATATTAAAAATTATTCTAGCCATTCAGGAGTTTCAGTTAGAATTTGAACAGACACAATATTTATAAAATATAAAATGATCATTTGGATTCCATCATATTCTTTATGTTTGTGTTTTTATTTAAAATAAAATTAAAAAATGTAAGAGGACGACGACCATAAAAAGGGAGTTACAAAGAAAGTTGGCTCTAATGAAGCCTATCGGCCAATTAGCTTCTCAATTTTAGAATCAATATCTAATATAGATAATTATATATCCCATTGTTGAAATTGAATCTTCTTAACTAAAAATAAGAATATGAAATCAAAGCAAGTTGAATAAACATGGGAGGCAAAAAACTTTATGTGAAATACTAAAATCGTCAATAAATTTCAATCACATGAAATAATATTCAGGTTACAGTAAGTTGCACATTCAACAACTTATGGGACAAAGGTGTCAAGGCATATTACAAAAACAGGCCTCACAAAAATTGTCCCTCTAGCTTACCATGCCATGCTTGAGCAGCATTGTCATTCCATGAAAAGTTCCTGTTTATTCCCTAGATTACACCAACATAAAAATAAGAGAATGTTATAAATCCTATAAAGAAATAAAACAATATTTCACTTCAGAACAATTATAATCCTTTCTGAAAGCAAAATTAATAAATATAAAAATAAGCTCCAAAAAAATGATGAGAAAAAATTTGGTAGAAGATTCGAAAAGCATTACTAGGCCATCCCTCTTCCTCCATTTCAAGAAATAGTATGACAAAGGAAGAAATGAAGAACCAATAAAATAAACGGGGAAAAAATATTGCCTACCTCCATTGTACAACAACATTACACTATTCATTATGCAACAAAAATCAAGTGGAGACATTTAAAGCAGATGGTAAGAAACAAATAAATTTTTAAGGCAACTCTGCACTTTGATATTGAAACTATGGTAATTTTGTAGTCTCCCTGTTGCAAATGGTTCTTTGCATTTGTCCTCATCCCAAAATTCTTTTGTCAAGGATGTACTGCCATTTAATATTTCCCATATGTCTGGCTCTTGTTGACTCTAGTTTTGTCGCCAATGATACTTCTTTGATCACTTTGGTACAACCAAGCTTTTGGTATAGTAATCTTAACATTTTTAAATTGATTTCCGATTTCAACGCCTGCCAGAACAATCATTTGCAACATCTTCCTTTGTTCGTAATCATACTTGTATGTTTGTTTTTGACTCGTGATCTGTCATTTTTTGCAAATAATTTTTTTGAATAATTTTTTGTGACTTATGTTTTTTGAATTATCACATGGGGTTGTTGATTAACACCAGCAAGTTGGGGGAACATATGGGGAAGATACGATGAGTCTTGATATTTTCTCATTTTCCTTGTCTATTCATGTTGCCTGCACCATCACGCTTTCTCTTATTTGATTCCAGAGACAATATCTCACCACATTGTTCTACAACTTCATTACCAGAGTTTTCATGTAAATATTCTTTGTTTTTATTTGTTATTTCCATCAAAGGAGATCTCAAATAAATCAGTCTCTGTCTCAGAAGGTAGGTTTTTGTTTTTTAGATCTAGTATATTGGACCACCTAGCATTTCCCATCCACGGCGAATCAATTCTCATTGAGAAAAGATCATCATTGTTTTCATTAGGGGATGTTAAGGGAATTTTTTCATGATTGTTCAGGGGTGGCATTTTGAAGCATGGATTAGCCACCCTTTGGTCATTACCAAGCAAATACTCTAACGGACTCTGCCCAAAATTTACCAAAAGAGTCACATCATAGTTGGCTGCAATTGTTGGGTTTATAGGATGGTTGAAGTCATCTGAATTACATATAAGAGAGTAAACCTCGCCACCATTCAATGTGTAGAAAACTCTCCTCTTTGCAGGATCGAAACCACATCCAATGAGAATGTTTATGGCATCCAATGACATTGCTTTCTGATTTCTTATTTGATAATCTATACAATATGAAATCATGTCTAGCCATGTAAGTTATATCACCTTATTCCATTTTGTTTGCAGATCCTTTCGTAAATGCCTTTGGATGATTTGAACGGTACAAAAGATGTGAATCCAGCTGCAAGAGGTTGAAATACCTCCAAAAACACACATAAACACCTTTGCAAATAAAACCAGGAGTTTCACAATAGCTTACTTCTCATTCTGGAATTCACACTGATCTATTACATCATTACCATTCTCCTTTTATTTCAAGACTACTCTAAAACCCTAAAATGCCAAAAACCCTAAAATGCCAAAAAACCCTAAAATGCAAAACAACTCGGATTGACCCCAAAATTTGCGTGCCAAATATGCATTCATAAATTAGGGCTCACGCGAAATTTGGACTTATTCTGAAAAGCACAACAAAAGTTATTAAAGTTCTAAGACCTAGAGAAAAGCAGAAAAAACATTCGGAGCCAATTTTAGACCACTAGATGACGGAATCCGAGCCCGAAAACGTGCCAAAATGAGCACAACCTTGCAAGCAAAGTTGTCCCCAGCATAGTACTAATGTATATCTACCACCCTGTAAAATTTCAGGACGATCCAACGGTCGGATCAAAAGTTATGGCCTCTGCAAGTTATGCTCCCGCATCATTCTCCCCTGGTTGAAAAGAATTCAGCTCCTGCAAATTCTGTTGACGGAACTCATCTAATTTTGCACTGTCAATTTTCCTCAGCTCCCACTCAGGAATCCAAGTGTTTTCTTCTTGTTGCAAACCTTCCCACTGTACCAAATATCTGTTGTAGCTCCCATGTCTAGTAGTGATTGTCTTTTGGTCCAAGACACGCATTACCCTCTCCTTTTTCTCCTTCGGCATCTGTTTCTTCCAGTTTATTTCTTCCTCCTCTGCAACATTTTCATCATGACCTGGAAACTTATATAAATCAGAAACATTAAAAACTGGTGAGATAGCAAAGTTTTCAGGTAACTCCACCTTGTAGGCATTATCACTCATTTTCTTCAGAATCCTACATGGCCCAATCTTCTTATACTTGAGTTTATTATATGTTCCCTTTGGAAACCTCTCTTTTCTAAGATGAACCATCACCATATCTCCTTCTTCAAATACACTTACTCTCCTACTGGCATCTGCAGCTGTTTTATATTGTGCATTACTCACTTTCAGCTTTTCCCTCACTTCATCTTGTAGCTGTAGAATGTGTTCTGCAAATGCTTCTGCATCATCACTAGTTTCATCTTCACCTGGTAGAACAATTAGATCAAGGACCCCCTTTGGATTCCTACCATATACAATCTGGAAAGGAGACCTCCCTGTTGACCTGTTTATCGAGCTATTATATGCAAACTCAGCTTGAGGTAAAGCTAAGTCCCATTGTTTTGGCTTTTCTCCAACTATACAACGTAGGAGATTTCCCAAGCTTCTGTTCACTACTTCAGTCTGCCCATCAGTCTGGGGGTGATATGCACTACTGAACTGTAGTTGTGTCCCCAATTTCTTCCACAGAGTCCTCCAAAAGTGACTCAAAAACTTCGTGTCCCGATCTGAAGTGATCGTTTTTGGAATTCCATGCAATCGAACCACTTCTGAAAAAAACAAATCTGCAATTCTGGAAGCATCATTAGTTTTTTTACAAGAAATAAAATGTGCCATCTTAGAGAATCTATCAACCACAACAAAGATAGAATCATTCCCTCGCTGTGTGTTAGGAAGCCCTAACACAAAATCCATACTCAGATCAACCCATGGCCCTGTAGGGATAGGCAATGGCATATACAACCCAGTATTCTGTGCATGACCCTTAGCCATTTGACACACTCTACATCTTGCTACAACCCTACTGATGTCCCTCTTTACCTTTGGCCAATAATACTTTTCTACGACAAGAGAAATTGTCTTACTTATACCAAAGTGTCCAGCCAACCCTCCACTATGCAATTCTCTTATAATATTTTCTCTCATTGAACCAGCAGGGATGCACAATTGTTTCCCCCTAAACAAATAACCATCCTGTATCAAATAATCAAAAGAATCACTACCTACTGTAGGCTCCTTAAGCTTTCTGACAACATCACCAAAATCAGGATCACCTTCATACAATTCCTTAACTGCCTCAAACCCTAGGACTTTATTTTCCATTGTTGTCAAAAGGGCTACACGCCTACTCAAGGCATCAGCAACTTGATTCTGCTTACCTGACTTATGCTTTAAAACAAAAGTGTATTCTTGCAAAAATGAAACCCATTTTGCATGCCTACTATTTAGTTTCTTCTGTGTGTTTACATACCTCAAGGCTTCATGGTCAGTGAAGAGTACAAATTCCTTTGCTACCAAGTAATGTCTCCAGTTCCTTAGTGCCTGAACAATAGCATAAAATTCCACATCATAAGTAGAATATTTCCTCCTGACTTCATTTAGCTTTTCACTGAAGAATGCCACTGGTCGTCCTTCTTGACTCAACACAGCTCCAATCCCAACATGTGAGGCATCACAGTCAACCTCAAAGACCTTGCTAAAATCTGGCAATACCAAAACAGGTGCTTCTGATACTTTCTTCTTCAACAATTCAAAACTATCTGTTGCTGCCTTAGTCCATACAAACTCCCTCCCTTTTGTACACTCTGTTATGGGTGCAACAATGCTACTGAAATTCCTGATGAACTTCCTATAAAAAGTTGCCAATCCATGAAAACTACGAACCTCTGTCACATTCCTTGGAATAGGCCATTCCAGAATTGCCTTTACTTTTTCCTCATCCATCCTCACTCCATCCCCTGATATGACAAATCCCAAAAAAACAAGACTCTTCTGAAGGAATCTACACTTCTTTAAGTTTGCATATAGACTCTCTTTACGTAACAAGTCTAGCACCAATTTCAGATGTAACAAGTGTTCTTCCACTGTCTTACTAAATATCAAAATATCATCAAAATAGACAACAACAAACTTACCATTGTATTCTCGGAGTACTCTGTTCATCAACCTCATGAATGTACTGGGTGCATTAGATAGCCCAAATGGCATCACCATCCACTCGTATAATCCATCTTTTGTTTTAAAAGCAGTTTTCCATTCATCCCCTTCACGGATTCGGATCTGGTAGTAGCCACTCCGTAGGTCAATCTTGCTAAAATATCGGGCTCCCGCTAGCACATCCATCATATCATCCAATCGCGGAATTGGAAACCGATACTTAATCGTGATCTTGTTTATGGCTCTACTGTCTACACACATTCTCCAGTCTCCATCTTTTTTGGGAGTCAATAATGCTGGAGTTGCACATGGACTCATGCTTTCTCTCACTAACCCTTTCTGTATTAGATCTGTCACTTGTCTGTTCAACTCTTCACTCTGTGTCGGACTCATCCGATAGGCTGCCTGGTTTGGAAGGGCCGATCCTGGGATCAAATCAATATGGTGTTGAATATCTCGCTTTGGGGGTAACCCATCTGGTAGCTCATCTGGTATGACATCTTTGTATTCTTTTAGTATCTTTTCTGCTGCAATAGGTATATTAAAGCCTTCTTTCTCCAGCTTCTTTGACATTAGTGCATAACAACATCCAGCTTCTTCCATTTCTGTAACAAACTCTTTTGTAGCCAACAAGCCCTCACTCTTCTCTTCTTCCTTGAAGGGTAATAAGACCACCTTTACACCATCCTTCCAAAAGGTATATGTATTTTTCCCTCCATCATGTGTAACCTTTCTATCGTATTGCCAAGGCCTACCCAGTAATATATGACATGCATCCATTGGGATAACATCACACCACACCTCATCCCTGTAGGTATTCCCAATTGAAAACTTTATAAGGCATCTTTTATCTATGGTTACTTCATTTCCTTTCTTGAACCATGATATACGATAGGGATATGGGTGCTTGTCACAGCTCAGATTCAGTTTATCAACCATTACAGTTGAAACCATATTTTCACAACTACCACCATCAATAATAATTTTACATACCTTTCCTCCAGAGGTGCATCTTGTTCGAAATATATTTGTTCGAAGCCATGAATCAGCTCCAGCAACATCACGTTCTTTCTCCTTCCTTGGGACAATCATCGTCCTCCTTATCATGAGGGTTTCACCCAAGTCTGCAGCAACCTCCATTTCTTCTTCCTCTTCAGCCTCAACCAGATTTACTCGTGGTTTTTCTCCTTGCCATCTATCTTGTGTAGGATAGTGCGGACACTCAAAAGCTCTGTGCCCCTCTTCACCACATCTGTAACATGTATATTGCCTTTGGGGGCTATTCCAGCCCCGTCCTCCATTATAACCTCTTCCCCTCTGAAATCCCCTACCTCTTTGGTAGTTACCATGGCTTTGACCAGAATCTTCATGCCCTTCTGTATTAGAGGATTCACCTTTTGTAGATTCAAATCTACCCCTACCCCTCATTGGAGATGATGATGGACCTCTCTTCACACCTCTTCTAAAATTACTCCTCTTGTTCTTTTCCTCTGCTTTTAATGCAAGTTGATAAGCATCATCTAGGCTATGGATCCGGAGCATACTCAGCTCATCTTGTATGGTGTAACTCAACCCATTTATGTACCGTGTAGCCTTTTGTTCTTCAGACTCTCCCTGTTCCACCCTGATTGATAACTTGTAAAATTCATTAGTATACTCCTCAATGCTGAGATCCTTCTGCCTTAGGTTTTGGAACCTTCGAAAGAGTGTCTGAGCATAATCTACAGGAAGAAACTTTTCTTTCAGCTTCTTTACCATTTTATTCCAGTTTCGGATCTTGCCCTTTCCATTCCTTTGTCTTTCATTTTGTAGGTGATCCCACCAGATCAATGCATGTCCAGCTAACTTAGTGCATGCAAACTTAACCTTCTTCTCCTCTGAAAGGGTTTTCCACTCAAAGAATTTTTCCATGCGATTTAACCAGTCAATCAACTCCTCTGGTCGTAACCCTCCACCATAATCAGGAACATTAATCTTGATGTCGTCATTCTTTCCCTCTAAAGCCTTGATCAATCTCTCCTCAAATGGTCTCTCATTCAAGGTTTCTTCGTCTCTCTCATTTTCTTCTTCATCTCCTCCTTCATTCATTAATGGAGTCTCTTCTTCAATATCACTATCTGGGTTTGCATCCCCATTTGCATGTCTCCTTCTAAGGCGGGTAACTTCCCCCGTGAGCTCAGCAATTTGTCTCTGTAGCTCCTGCATATGCCTATTCATCTGGGCATAACCTCCCCTCCCGCGTCTAGCCATGGTTATATAAAACAGAGGTAAAAACTACACATAAAAATGTAATATGTTACCTTAATTATTTCCGCAAGATCAAAATCCAGCTCTGATACCAATTGATGTGAATCCAGCTGCAAGAGGTTGAAATACCTCCAAAAACACACATAAACACCTTTGCAAATAAAACCAGGAGTTTCACAATAGCTTACTTCTCATTCTGGAATTCACACTGATCTATTACATCATTACCATTCTCCTTTTATTTCAAGACTACTCTAAAACCCTAAAATGCCAAAAACCCTAAAATGCCAAAAAACCCTAAAATGCAAAACAACTCGGATTGACCCCAAAATTTGCGTGCCAAATATGCATTCATAAATTAGGGCTCACGCGAAATTTGGACTTATTCTGAAAAGCACAACAAAAGTTATTAAAGTTCTAAGACCTAGAGAAAAGCAGAAAAAACATTCGGAGCCAATTTTAGACCACTAGATGACGGAATCCGAGCCCGAAAACGTGCCAAAATGAGCACAACCTTGCAAGCAAAGTTGTCCCTAGCGTAGTACTAATGTATATCTACCACCCTGTAAAATTTCAGGACGATCCAACGGTCGGATCAAAAGTTATGGCCTCTGCAAGTTATGCTCCCGCTGTTCAGATATAAAATAGCTTAATTTTTTAAATAACATTGTACAAT
The DNA here is from genome assembly GCA_019776745.2 of Taxus chinensis. Lineage (NCBI taxonomy): Eukaryota > Viridiplantae > Streptophyta > Pinopsida > Cupressales > Taxaceae > Taxus > Taxus chinensis. The sequence continues at coordinate 125,992,901 of CM034146.1, forward strand.
CTGTTTATGCTCATCACAAAGTGGAATTTGGAAAGTTATGGGTTTTTTGGGTGGTGTGAATTGGGCATTAGTAGTTGCTCAGATTTTTCAACTCTATCCAAATGCAATTCCCAGCATGCTGGTAGAAATGTGAAACTAATTATTAACTAGTTTAAAACCCTAAAATTGTCTTGGGCAGCTATTGTTCCAAGTAAAATATTGTAAATTGTCTTAACTTTTCAAGTTTTATGAAACTAAATACCAATCAATTAAGATTTCAGCAAGAATCTCTAATGTTCTTTGTACAAATAATTCAACAATCGGCCCCAAAACTTGGATAAGTTGATATGAGGTGTGAAAACTCCCATTACACAATCAAATGTTAAAACATGTGAAAAAATTATAAAATTAATAAAAAAAAAACAAATGGTAAATCATGGTTTCAAATGAAAAGCATCCAAAATTTTGGAATCAAACTACTTTTACCTTTAGAAATCCTTTCGCAATAGAAGAGTAGAAAACTTCCGAGAGATGGAGGTGGCTAGGCTAGGTTTTCCATCATTTAAAGGAAAGACATCTTCATAGGTATCACCATATGTAATCAACTCTCAATATAAGTTTCTTCTCATTTCCATTAACTGCAGTCTATAAAAATTGACATGAGATAGACTTTAGAGAAGTGTCCTCAAGATTAACATTCTATAATAGCTACCAAGTTTGGAAATCTGGATCCATTCAGGAGGGCAAAAAATTTGAAAAATGTAATATTTTTTACAAGGTTTGGAAAATTTAGAAACTGAGAAATACAATGAAAAAATTAATAATGTCATATAAAATGTTAATATATTCAGTATCAAATTATATATATGGTTTCTAGGTCTCATTTTTTGGCAAGAAAACTATATATATACTTTTTTTTAAAAGCGCTGACCCGAACAAAAATTATCTCACGCAACTGGGTATTTTACAAATACAACCGTATTTGGTAACTATGATCCTATTACGTAGAAGGTCTTTCCCCATAGCTAGGAATGTTGCACCACATCAGCCAACTACTATTTTAGATGACAACCAAATTCTTTATTCAAAGGGTTCCTTTTCACACTGTGAATAAAACCATACTTTGTGAGAATTTAAAGTGTGTTAAGTGGGTGTGTCTCTCTTACTCAGGAATCTATGTGCCATACTTGAGGGTATTTTCTTTCCATAAACTATTTTTAATTTTATTTTGCATTTTTAAATAAATTTTAATTTGCCAAGTATGAATGTGCAGAGTATGTGGACTATGCAACTTGTAAGTAACCTCCCTTAGAAAATACAAGTGTTGAAAACTTGTCTCTAGTTCTCACCGGCTCAAAAAAGACCCCAATCTTCCTCACATAGTGCAGAAAGCCATGATCCACCACTTCCTCCTTGAATAGCACCATCTTCTATGTCCTTTTTGTATCATACCATCACATTTTAGTACAAAAGTAACTAGGCACAGAGGTGTGTTGAGAAAAATTCACCAACAGTAAACCTTACCTTCATCTGTTCATAAGAAGTACCATTTCTTCCACATGCGATTATTTTGATATACTTACAAATTAAGTTAAATTCTCATAGAATTACCCCAAAACAAGGAGAATATATTCTAATATTTGTAAATTATATGACATTTAATACAGGCTTCATAAAATCAGTAACAAGTTTCACCTCAAATGAAAATTCATCATCCAAAATTAACTTCCTTGCATCCATGTTAAACTCTTAATACAACAAACTCCAATAAGACTTCATTTCACTCATAAGTCATAGCCCTGGCAGTTCATGCAACACATAACTCGAGCAATATTTGAATTTTGATGTAAACTATAAAAACTTGTAAAGCCATGTGAGCATTTTAATGTTTTGTCCAAATGCAAACTCAAGAAAAGTTGGAATTGTATGCTTGACATATTCATTTAATATTATTATTTGTAAAATCTCGAGGCATTCAATGACTCTTTAATAGTTGTTGTCTTATAGTAAATAAATTATTTAGCTTAAAGGTGAAGCAATAAGACTCAAAATATGAGATATGTATATGGTCCTATTTGATGCACTAGGTTAGATATGAACCTTATAGAGGAAGCTAGAGATATTTTATAAATAGAAGTGTGTGGTTCGTTTGGTTCTATGAAAACAAAGAAAGAATTGAAAAGAAGAGAGAAAGAAGAAAGGTGAGAAATCCAGAAGTAGACGAAGTCTTTGTATGCAGCAGCATCTACTTCAATAAAATTTTATTTCAGGATCATTTTATGAGTATACGTGTGTATGTAATTTGATTACTAATTTGTACGTGAGCATTTCCTTCAAAGAGGTATTATAACATACCTTTAAATTGGTATCAAAGTTAAGTTATCAGCAGGATCTAAGAGGCAAATTATCATATCTATATTCAGTAGTCAAGTTAGTTAAAGTATGGCAGGCATGAGTAGAAACAATCTTACTCAACATATTCCTCAATTTGATAGAAAGAATTATGAATATTGAAGCATTTAGATGAAAACATTAATTGTGTCTCAAGAGTTATGGGATTTGGTGGAGAATGGTTTTTGAGATGAAAGTACTGGAATGTCGTGGTTATTTTCGTTCAGTTGTTTTGTATACAGCTTTGATATTTTCAGAGGCAATAGATACAACTCAACATTTGACACAGTTTTAATCCATCCGTGAAACCTAAAGTTCAAGGTTCTACCGAATGATGGAGATATCCACTCAGTAAAAAGAAAATAATAGTGATTATGAATCGTTGCTAAAAACATTGACGCAAATTGGAGCACCTCACCAACCCCAATCACATCTAAATCAACTATAGTTCTGGCTAATTACTGCAAATCCTGGTACAAAATTCGCTATTTTTCATATGCATAGATATAATTTTCAGCTGACAAAATGGCTGTAAAAGTAATGTGGTTTGGTTTTGTGCCTACCTATTGCATTTTCTTGAAGAGAAAATCAACTTCCCTTCTATGCCCATTTATTCCATATCACACAATCATTGTTTTCCAGGCAACTAGGGGAGAGATCCAACCCCAACAGGGTCGATAACTTGGGTTTGGGAAAGTCATTTATTAGTCCATGTTTGTGATGATGATGTAACATTTCTCATCTGCACAATCACAAACATATTACATATTGTAGGCAGCTAATCCCATTATATCTTAAAATCTTTCACTGTAGATACTCCAATTACTTAACAAGTTAACGTCTTTCTTAAATTTTGATAAAATGCATTCATTTTAAATTGTGAAAAAACTTCCCAAAAAAATACCCTTTCTGTAAGCATGGCACTCGAGGAGCCTGCATCTTTCTGAGGCATTCCATCAAACACTTGACGTGTAATGTCCACCCTGTTGCATTTCCCATAAACACCCACAAGTGCATTGCCTAAAAACACATTCCCCTCAAACCCACTTCGAATAACATACCCATGTAACTCCATGCACTTCCCCAGCTTAGAACACTCACAACCGCTACCAAATTTGGCCTCAAACAGCTCCTCTGCATGTCCCTAAAAATCCCCAGCACCTCCTCCCAAAATCCATTCCGCACAAACCCCGCAATCATGGAGCTCCACAACACAACATCTCGTTGAGACATTTTTTCAAACTCATCGCGGGCATCCTCCAAACTGTAACACTTGGAATACATATCAACAAGTGCACTCCCCACAAAAGAATACGATTCATACACACTCTGAATTATGTGGACATGAATTTTTCTTCCCAGTTGCAGTGCATTCGAGGCTCTACATGCCTTGAGAACGTTGTAAAATGTATAATTATCAGTTGTATAATTTTTGCTAGATTGGACGGATAACATCGTGTGTAGTTCAGACCAAGATAAACTTAATTGCTCAATTGCCTCGTCAAATTGTTTAGTTGTCCACTCCTTTAGATTCCCTCTGGTTCCATGATTTTCTAACCTCTGCCTTTTTAGGAGCGGCATGAAAATAGTCTTCCATTGATGCAGTTGCTTCTCTAACATTATCCTCAACATATGGAATAGATTCCCCAAGCTTGGATGATACGGGTTTATCTTCCCCAACTTGGTCTTACTTTATCTGCCCTTTAACAAGGCCTAGGCTGGATTCAGTAGCTTTAACCATTGCCTCCCCTGCCTACAATTTTAACTTCTATCTTCACCATAATTGTTCTAAAAGGCTTGCATGGAAAAATATCAAATTGTTACCTATAAGAAGTTTCCAGAGACTATTAAACCCACGTCAGATATAGATCTAGATCAATCAATTTAAATATAGTAAAATAAGGATATAATTTGGGGTTATAGATTTATTTCCGTGCGAAGGGCTGATTTCACAAATAATGGGGATGACTCTTGCAAAGCTTCAACTTCTGCACCTGCTGCGATCATCCAAAACTTAGAATATATGGCGATTACCATAACATAACAAGATCCTTTAAGAACCTTGAAAACCTACGATCCCAACAATGTGAATTTGTTATTTCTTATTTCAGGGACTACCGCGGATTTGGGAATTTTAGGTCTAAGAACACAAAATCATCTAGACGCCCGTCGAAACCGTCACAACGGTCGTCACATTTAATTGCTTGAATAAAACGTCAAAATGGACGTCAAATTTAGGTCAGTGGTGTGAACGACCGAAAAGCCCTTTCCCATAGGAGTAACACCTTCGGCATAATTAAGCACAATTTGTCAGTTGTATTTTCCATACTGGACCCTCTATGGGCCCAGTGCCCACGTGGCGGAGAGGAATTTCGTATAGTTACATACTAACAGTCACATCTTCACAATGCAATGTGAATGCCGAACGATATATGTTATTTGATTTAGAGGGATAGTTATTTATTTTGTAGTTGATGTTGATAAGGGGTGTGATTGATAGTGTAAGTGTAGGAATATAAATGAAGCTTTACATTTAAAGGTTCTATCTGTACATTTCAAATTTATTACAAATTCATACATATACATTTACAAATCTTATATCATGAGTGGTAGCATTTTGCAGACTATTTTATTTGAACTAAACATGAATACATGAAGACTTCCATACATTTGCAGTTTTTATATCATGAGGTGTAATCAATTCTTTGCTAATGTTGTATGGTTTTGTTTGGATCGTTTCTTGGTACAAAGCGAGGCCACCTGAAAGATTTGTTTTTAAAATTCCAAGATCCTTGCAGGTTTCCATGACTGTGTTGTTGTCGACTTTTGATAGTATTTGTGTTCACATGCCAATGTCAAAGACAACTCCATCCACATTTGATTGATCCATGCTCCAGACAACATACCTTAAAAATACTTAAACATTGTACAATGTAAGCTCCAAAAGAAAATTAACAAATAGAAATTTTACCAACTTGTTGTCGCCCTCAAAATCCCCCTCATTTTTAAAGTAAAATTCAAAATTTTTAAGCTCACGCCCTCCAGAAGTGTTCACGTAAATTTGGAAGTCCAAAAAAGATAGAGAAATTCATGCTTTGAAGTTGTTTAAACTCTCTAGTCTGCACGTTTTCATAAATTATCCGTTTTCCTATCTGAATGTGTGAAAATTTTATTGTTGTCCTCATTTGAATGAAATTGTCAATCTTTCTATGGCCATGGATCATCGAACCTTGTATTATTTTCAATCCCTTGGTTTGTGAAAGAAATTTGAAAATCAGGTGCGAAATGGTGGAGTTTTCTTCTTCTCTGCATTTTTCCCAAAGTTGTGAATGACAGGTGTTTTCTTCCCCATCAAATTTTGGACCCATTATCCACGGGTATGAGGACATATCTAATTGAATGTGGCAGGACGGATCCTTTTTTGCATTTTAAGGCATTGTGGTGAAAAGAAGAAAATTTTTAAAAGTGAGCCGCAACCCCGTAGGCATCTAGGTGATGCCACGTGTTGATGCTTACGTTGAAAAGTAAAAAATGGAGAGGCGGGTCGGCGGAAAACTTTAGGAATTTTTGCTTTGTTTCCATAAAAGATGAAAATTCATAAAGTGACCCGCAACCCCGATCACGCTAAGAGGGAAAAAGTCAAATGTTGAGCCCACATCAAAAGAGTCAAAGCGGGCCATTGGAGAGATTTGAGCATTTGATCCTTGTTTTCATTAAAGGGGCTTAAAGTTATAAAGTGATCTGCAGCCCCGCCCATGACAAGGAAAAAGTCAAATATTAAGCCCGCATCGAAGGTCAAAGCGGGGAAGCGGGTTGGCGGAGAACTTTTAGGTTTTGAGCCTTTTTGCAAAAAGGGATAAAAGGAATAAAGCGACCCGCAACCTCGATCATGCTATGAGGAAAAATTCAAATGTTGAGCCTGTAATTGAAAGTCAAAGCGGGGAAGCGGGTTGGCAGAGAACTTTGAGATTTTGAGCCTTTTTGTAAAAAGGGTTAAAAGTCATAAAGCAATCCGCGATTCCTTCACCAATCAAGTGAAGCCATGTGTCAGGCTTATACCAAAACCGGAAGGGCAGAACAAAAATGTTTAAAAAGCCAAATCTCTATAAAGTCACGAAATGCAAAAGGCATCCTCCATGCCCGCTCCAGTAAATTTATCCCACGTGGATGACTCTTGTTTAAAGTTTCAAAGGCCAGATGAACGGTTCAAATTCAAAGTTACAAAACAAGTGTAACAACTACATTATGAAAAGTCTGGTTTTTCTCGCCATTGGCGTTTCTTTATGAATCAAGAATCTAAACGGACGCGAATGATTGAAAAGATTGTAAGCCGTTTCTTGTTAACAAAGAAGAAGTTGTAACCATTTCTTGCAATATATTTAATGGCTTCTTCATGCCATTGTAAAGGCATTGGCGATTGATCTTGTAGACTTGAGAGTGCATTGTACCTAGAGAAAGCAAAGGAAATAGCCATTTTTCTTCTACTTCCCTCCACTCTCAAATTTATTCTATTCTGACACCATGTACAACTTGTGTTTAAAAAATCAATACAAGAAGAAGGAGTTTCTTGCTTTCTTTGACTAAAGGGTTTCTTGATACTTTGTGATCGATGAATTCTATTTGGTCTTGTTGTTATTTGCAGAGTTGTTTCTTCTCACGAATGCATGTGTTGAAGTTTCTAGCTAGTGCGTGCAAAAATTTGATTTTCTACCTGCAACATTAGTTCTCATACCTGTTTTCTCACTCCTTTTCCTACCTTCATAGTGAATTCCCCCCTTACAGATAACTGTAAGCATTTTCCACAGGGTCAGTGGAGTCCCCCTATTGGATCCTTGGCTGAAAGGCCACCACAAAAATCCACACTTTCTCACGCATGCATACATGACAGCTACACCAGTTAAGTAGAGGGACTTAGATTCCCAGAGCATTGGCAAGGAATTCACAAATTTTTCCACCCAACAAATTTCCTTGCTAATAGTTTTTTGGCGCCCACCGTGGGGTAGATTTAGTAATATCTGCACCTGAATGAGACTGCAAGGTCAGAAAATTCAAAATTCAAAAAAGAGAAAATTTTCTAGAATTTGAATGGCTATATGAGCCTCATGGATTCAAATCATGGCTATTCCGGGAAAGCCTCCTCATGAAAGACCCGGATCGCTCTTCCACATCCAAGAAGACATTGCTTTAGATTTGAGGGAAACTATTTAACATAATAGGCAAAGTGCCAATCACTACTTCATTGCCACAAGAATTCTGGACCTTGAAGAAGAACACGCTGCTGAATTGGAGAGGCAAAGACAAATTCTAGCACCGCAAAGAAGAGCATAGATTTTTAAGATGGCGGATAGAAGATACACCTGACAACAAAGACAAGGGGGACAAACTGATCCCATTTTTTAGGAACTTCAAAGGAGACAAGAGCTACTCGGAATCCAGAGCCTTCCTTTTCAAGCAGCCAGTCACATTAGGAACCTGAGTGTTGCCAATCCTTTGGATGGTGAATTTACATACATCAACGAGCACCTTGAAGATTTCACCGACATAGAGATTGAAGAAGAAGCTAGAGAAATAGAAATAAGAGAGAAAGAGGAAGTACGAGCTCAACTCGAAGAAATCAAAAGACTTCAAGCCGAGGCAGATGAAAGAGCAACAACAGAAGTTGATACCTTAGCAAGGTTGGAAGCTAGAAACAGAAATAGAATGGGGGATCATGATTGTGAGTGTGAATGTGATCGTGAGGACCGTAGGCCTAATGTACCATGGGGAGGAAACACTGGTCCACTAGCTCTTGCTCAACCACTCCATGAGCTACCGAGAGGCTCAAGAAAAAACTTCCCAAAATTCAGAGGGGATGGTTCTCAACTCCTTGAAGAGCATGTAGCAACATTTATCACTTCTTGCAGTGTGTGTTGGGTGTTGAGGATGAATATGTGTCAGTCTGACTCTTTGTGAAGTCACTTCAAGAGAAAGCTGTCGAATGGTTCTACATGTTACCCTCGAGGTCCGTCACCTGTTGAGGGGATATAAGAAGTGCATTCAAAAACAGGTTCAAAATCATAAAAGATTGTTAGGATCTTTTGGTCCACTTGGTACAAATGAAGAAAGAAACCTCTGAGACAATGAGGGACTTCATAGCAAGATATGATAGGGTGATAAGAAGGATCCCTAAAGATGTGTTTTTCCATCAAGAGTAGGTTTCTTCCTCAGAAGAGCCCAACCAATAACATTGAGGGAAGCCCAGGGCTATGCAATAGAAACTGATGATGATCTAATCCTTTCCAAAAAGGTGAAAGGCACCAATGTAAAGCAAAAGGGTCAAAATTCAAACTCTGCCACCACAGATCCGATGTTCCAAAAAATGGCAAATGACTTGATTGCCATAAATAGACATCTATCTCATATCACAATGTGGAATGTTTCAAAGAAACCAAACCCTCTAGATAGGACAATAATTGCTCCACCTCCTCTCTGGCTTGCTCTTGAAGCACCAAAAATCAATGCCATATGTGACACCAAAGAGCTGGAGGAGGAAGCAAAAAATTGATGAAACTGAAGAAGAAAATATGGAAGACTATGAAAACTATCTTGAGGTCGAGGAAGTTTATATGCACAATGGCCTAATTGAGTACGTTTATGATGAAGATGAGAGATGATGAAGAAGCTCCAAGTTTCTCATGTGTTGTTTTCACTCGTGCAAAATCCAGGAAAGGTGATTCATCCTCAACAGTTACGGTAAAGGATAAGAAGAATAAAGAAGATTCCCCTCCAGAGGTCGCACAAAATAAAATCATCAGTAGAGGATCACCATCACCACCTTCTATGGATTCGGCCAAAGAAAAACTAGACTCGCCGGTTGTCAGGGATCATGCTACTATGCCAAGTAAGTCATCTAATTCTTCTCCCAACTCAAAATTTGCTAAGAACAATTCTCCTTTAAATGTTGTTCCTGCAAAAACATCTAAGGTTCAATCAAAAGCTACACCCTCACCCCCTTCCAAACCAATTGCTACACCCAAAAAGGAGAATTCAACACTGAAAGTAGCAAATCCTCTACCATGTAAATCTTCCTCCATTTCTGTAACCTCTTCCTCGCTCACCATAACCCCATTTGACTTTGTGGAACATGCAAGAAAAACCAAAGTCCATCTCTTAGAAATAGAATACCTACAAACACACCCTACCCAATTTGACAGGTTCATTAATACAGTTTGTGGTGGTAACCCTATATCCTCGAGTCCTAATTCTAAAGGCCTACTGCCCACACCATCCACACCACCTTCCCAAAACATGCTAGCCCTCAGTGTCTCCAAAACCAACAAGATTGAACCTTTCTACCTGTCAAGGCTTCCAGCTAAATAATTGTATCATAGATTCCGGAGCCTCAGTCATTATTGTCTAGAACTTGGTTAGTGGGTGATCTCATTGATCCCATTTTTATTGTTCATTGCTGGAATTAATTATAATGTGTTCATTTCGAGCTCTCTTTCTTATAAATTTGAAAGTTTGATGTTTGAATTCCAAGTGTTATATTTGCTGCTGAAAAATGTTATATTATGTTCATTACCAATGTTATTTTTACAAGTATATTTGTCTTTACACCAGACGAAACCTATTACAACTGAAAGTAGTTATTATATGTATTGATCGGTGCACTCTTTGATACCTATAGTAGTTGTTCTCACATCTAATTGAGTTCTTCTTGGATTAGTCAAAGCCCACAGGCCCTGGGTTTGATTTAGGTATGGAATTCCATACCCAGGAACCAGGAAATACCCAGGGCTTGTGGGTATACCCACAACATACTTAAATTGTACATGTACCAGGTATGTATCTAGGGAAAGCTTAGCTCAACAGTTATGTTTGACATGGTTTTAGGAGTGGTCAGCAGTTACTTGCACATAATTTTTACAAAATAAAAACCAAAATTGCAGTTCCGACATATAAACAAACATTATTATATTAAAAAGTTAAACTAGCAAAATTAATATGCTTTCCAACATACCTATTCATATGGAGGATCTTTATGTGCAGGTATCAATCTTGATACAAATTATCGTGCTTGGGAGCTTCCCTTCTGAAAATATATAGAGAAATTAGCATTGAAAAATCAATACATGAAAAATGTAGTATAGTAAACATCGCTACCTAGGGGGATTGAGCTACCTCTGCCTAAAACCATTATTTTCCATGATTCAGTCAGTCATTTTGTTTTCATTTGAAATTATCTCAAGTAGTCTATAGCTAGTGGCAATTAATTTCTTTTAAATTAATAGTTGAGAGACAAAATCTTGGGAAAAAAAAATCCCGCATATTCAAAATAGTTATGTGAGAAAACAAGAATATGACTGTCTGGTTCCAACTACATACATTTGATACAATAATGTTGCCTGAAATATAGTTTGTTCACAAGACAATGGAAGAAGAGGATACACTACAATTAATTTATGTAACTAAAATACTTGAGATTCAATATATTCATTGGTAGATTTAGTACCGTGCTTAAATACTCTTAGGGAAGTTCTCATCATATTCAACACTTGTGGTGATATATTAAATGTATTGTGATTCTCTCTCAACCAAACTCTTTTTATTTGAGAAACAAGGTGTTGGATTTCAAACACTTGGTCAAACTAATTTTAAAAAATTGACTATGCAAATTTTGTTTTTTAATTTCATAATTTTTGATATCCACAAACCTCCTCGTTCTTCAAGATGAGAGACGATTTAGTTGCATTTATAAATCAGCTCTTTTTCAATTTATTGCGCCAACGTAAAAGAATGAGATGTGAATACTTATACCTTCACGTTCTATTTTGAGGAGAGCTCCCTCATGTAGACATTCAAATTATTTTTCCACCACAATGCATGCTACTTCCCACTTCTGATCATAGAAGAAAGAGAAAATGTCAAGGAATGGCTCATGAGCATTTGGTTTGAGCACCTCACAGGAAATGAAAACCTTGGACTCATCAAAATTGTATCTCTTGGTGCCACTAAAATCCTATCCATATCCTACCCACAATGAACTACTATTTTGTAAGCTTCTACTTCATTCTTCCGTTGATGAAGATAGGCTCCTACAACTTCCACAAACAGAGGACAATAATAACATATCTTCAATATTTTATTAGTATGAGTTCTTTCGTCAATGATAGATCTTGTCTTTTTTTATGTGTATTTTCCTACATAAGAATTTAAGGACTGCATCAACATAAAGATATCCCACTAGGTAAAGTTTACAGGGTTCAATTTTGCAATTTGTAATCCAACCTAACACATTTATTTCTCTAGTTGTTAAAAGGCATGAGTTTCTTAGCACTTGTTACCTCATTAAATAGAAGCTTTTTTAGAGATTATAAGAACAAGGAATTTTCAATATATAAGAAGGCACATTATTTTCCTATAGTTTCTTTCAAGATTCTTCATCCACTGTGGATGTCTATTACTATTTGTTTCACCACCCTCAAATCCTACAAAATCATTTACTATAGATCTTCTACATTGGGTCCTCTTTGTAGGTCCTGAATGAGAATAGCTTTAGAAAGTCTCCATCCTTCAATTTTTTCTCTCAAATAGGCATAAATAACATACGCTAATGTGGTTTTCCCAAATCCTCTGACACCATAGACAACCACTACTAAGGTTGGATTATCATCTACCTAATCAAGATGCCTAATGACCTCATCAATATTTTGTTTTATTCCAGCTGAACTTATCAAAATGTATGAAAAATGAGAAAATTATAAGAAAATATTGTGTGGTTATTCATATTAACAAAGAAATGCCTCAATCGAAATAAAGTGGATAAGTTACTTGCATCTTCATTAAGGGTGAGAAAAAGTGGGTAAAGAGGTACCATGTTCCTTTGCAAACCTTCCAAAGTAGAGGAATATATTTGTTAATCAATATTTTTCTGGTGTCATCTACTTCCTTGTCAAGCTTTAAAAGTCCTTGGTCATCTTTTGAATCTTTTATCAACCTTTGCATCATATTTAACAAATATCCAAGAATGATTTTTTTTCCAAAAGTGAATGGAAGTGGTAATACAATATCTATAACCTATACACGTTTAGTTTATCTAGATGAGAAGAAATTATCATATGGGAAAAGAAATGGATGAGAAGTCATTGATCATTTGTTATCCTATAGGTACAACACAAGTAAAAATTTAATAAGTCATCTTAGAATAACAATAATTGTGACACGTTCAAATTCAACAAAGGACTAAATATTAAAAAAGGAAATGATTGTTGTCAAGTTACAACAGGACATGAAGTTACATGTCTCCACCTTCACAATATCCTGTCGCAACACTAATATAACATTCCTGAAATGCAATTAAAAAAAGTATTGCACATTATTGAATATGAAGAAATCTTTAGCAATGGAGTGAATAAAGACACAAGTCTAGACAAGAGGGATAATGGTCAAGCAACGCTCTTGGTTTAACCATTTTTTGGGGCATGCTAAAAATTTAATGTCCACAATCCTCTGCAATACATACATACCCTGTTACAGAGGGTTTTTTTCATATGCTAGTTAGTCGTAATAAATCAAGTTGAATGATTGTTTTATAGACATGGTGAGGCAGTAGTTGTGGAAAGCTACAATGCACAATGCTCGTATTCCACTTTTAGAAACCCTATAAAACATGTAGTGACCTCTAATTCAGGAATAAAATACAATTTCAGAAGTTTATCTCCTATAAATATATATCACAAAAACATTTTGATACATGTGGTTATGTCTTTTGAGATCCACAATCAAAAAATAATACCCCTAGAGCTCGCAACGAAGAGAGGACACCTCTGACATGGTATCCATGCTAGTGTATTATTGTTCCTCTGCTAGTTCTATCTCATCCATTTCAACCTCTAGCTTAGGCTACCATTTTTAACGAGTATTCATAAGTCTTATTAAACCTCAATGTCTTGTAAAATGAAACATAGATGAAAGAATAAAAAGTGCTTGTAAAATGTAAAAATAAAATAATAGTTCTATTAATCATTGCATGGTATTTGGATTTTATTTTGGAATTCCTCTATTGTAGGGAACTTCCCAAGACTTGAAAAATAAAAACAGAGGATAACACTATTTAGGTATTGATGGACACCTTAAAATGGGAAAACCTAAGGTGAATATTCCATCTAACTACATGGCTAAAGGACTTGAGGTAGATACATGACACGTCGACATATCTTTGATGGGAAATAAGTAGATGCAATACAATAGTTTACCACCTGTAGAAAGGGAATGTTGCATATTGTTGTTGTGCAAATGTGCAACAGGGAAATTGGAAGTTTCCAAGCACGACAACTATACCCCTATGCCGAATTTTTCATGTTTTATCATTCCTAGGCAACCCCAAGTTTAAATCATAGTTCAGCTCTGATAACCTCCCTACCAATGATGTAAAATTTATCCCCCTAGATGATTTAGGAAAGTCTATTCATTCTCCCTAGGTGATTTTAGGGATTTCTGAAAAGATACTATCTTCTGGCAGTATTGGGAAGGGTTATCACTGGCCTTCCCAGGACTGGATCAACCACCATGGAGTGGAATGGAAGGTCCAAAATTCAACATGGAGGTGAATGGAAGACCTTGGAACATCATGGAAATGATTTTTTAAGGTTTGGGGAAGTTTTGCAAGACTTGGAGCAGTCTGAGTAAAAAGCAGGGTTCATAAGCCTAGGCAGTACACATGCCTAAAACAATTGTTGGGCTTCAGAAGAAGATTCCGGGAGCTCCAGATGGAGTTAGAAGTAAAAAAAAAATCTCAAAAAGAGGATTCCAATACCTAAATTATGGTGAAATAATATTTTTCACAACACTTTGGTGCATCAGGTCTGCAGGCAGTTTTTCTTAGGCACAAGTGGAGTACAAAATAAAAAATCTGATTTTTCAGGGATCAAATGGAATAATCAAGAAATGATACCCCACCATTGGATTCATAAGGCCATTTACAGTCAGGATCATATAAAATTTTTCCAAAAAAGTCCATCGGGAGCTCAAGTTATCACTGTTACAAGTTCAGGACTTAGCCAAATTTTTGGGAGGACACGTGTCAGCACCAGGAGCCTGATGGGATTTTGTGTCCCTCACGTCCCCCAAGGTTAGGGGCACCAAGGTTGGAAAAGTGCACCCAACACCCTTGAAGCCATATCAGCCCTCATATGACCTCTTGGACCCTCATGTGACCTCCAGACTTGACAATTCAACCCCCAGGTGCATTTTTGGAGCATACATTCCCTACCGTTGGATCAGGCGCCACGTGTCAGCTCCAGGACCACCGTGGAATTTGATGTCCCTTATGCACCTAAGGTGGGGGACATAAGACCTTGAAAAATGTTCCCAACCCCATAGGGAGTCTTTTGGACACCCACGTGACCAACTTTCAACTCCCAGTGCTTTAAAGCAACTTTTTCCTCCTTCATTCCCTGCCGTTGGATCTAGTGCCACGTGTCACCATCTTGCTCATTGTGGAAATTGATGTCCCTCACATCCCTGAGGTCAGGGACATCAAGCATGGAAAAATGCGCCCAAACCCTACTTGTGCATATCTTTTGAATTTTCTCCAAGTGCCACTTTTTCTCGCTTCTAACTTCTAACAGTTATATGTGCACTTCATTCCTCCATACTTCCTCTGCAACATTCTACCATCACTCCGCCATTGCAAATGCTCAGACCTACTCAACCCAAGAACTGAAACACATTACCCACAGTGATGTATAGGTCTCAGAAGGATTTTTCATCAAAACGAGAAGGAGAAATGAAGAATAAGAGGAAGAAAATAGTGAAAATCTCCATAGCCTAAAAACGAAGATCTGAAGAAATATTGCAAGCCGGTGCATGAAACAACAAACCTTTTGTTTCTTGTTCATTCCTTTACCCAAGACCATAAAAAAGACACCTTCAAACTCCCACCTCATGTGATAGAGCATCCATAATGAAGAAATCTCATTTCCGGCTCAACGAAGAAAGAAGTGGGATTTCCCGTCAAACCGGTTGTCGGATTGAAGTAAGATCGCATGTGAAGCACCAGAAGAAAAAACCCACATCAAAAATATAATTTTCTTTGCAAACGGAGACAAAAACCAGACCTGCAATTTTCAAGCTCCATTAATGGCCACCATGACACAGTAATGGAAAAAATCAGCGAGCTACCTCTCCGCTTCTCAAGGTTCCGGTGGGTGAAATCACCCGAAAATTGGAGGAAACGATCATCAAAAAATCTAGTTTCACTGCGAACTAGTTTTCACACCATGAAGTCCCTATTTTTTAGGGATATGGAGGGATGTGTTTTTTATCAGCATTCTTCCCTCCTCGAAGAAATTTTCAAATTCCCGAAGACCCGACGGGTGAAATCATCCAAAAATTGGAGGGAATGATCGTTGGAAAATCTAGTTTCACATAAACTAGTTTTTGTGCCATGAAGTCCCTATTTTTTAGGGATATGGAGGACTGATTTTTTTGTCAATATTCTTCCCCCACCAATGAAAACATCATTTTCCCACTTGTTCAGATGAAGGAATTACTCAAAATTCGGAGCGTGGAACCCTGGAATAAAACCCAGAATTTCAAGACCCGTTTTGTTGCAATTTGACGTTCGTGGTGCACTTACTAAAAATAGCATGTCTCCTTGCATAGGGGTATGTTACTTTGGGTAAGCCACCATTTGAAGATGCCATGAGTAAGACGGTGAACACAAAGGGAGCATGGCAGGAAAGGTCACCAAAAAAGTCATCTCGACTCACAATTCACACTTACTAAAAGTAGTAAGTCACACTCAAAGGGTAGTTTTGGCATAATGGGACATTTAGAACATCGTTGCATCAGAGCTTTCCATCAACAAGGATCATTGGACTTCATCTGGGATGGCATCTCCTCTTCTTCTCCCTCTCTTTCTCTCTCCTCTTCCCCCCAACTTTCTCTCACTTTCCAATATTCTAATTTCACGTTGGGGTTTGCACTTTTTAATATGACTTAAGTGACTTTAGAAATATAATGTAACTTTAAGTCACCTTGCTATTATAAAAGGGAATTAAATATTTAAAGTGGAATACGAACAGACTTAAGTCATATTAAGGTATTCAAAAAGCCATTGGGGGGTAGACGATAAGTCACCTCTCACTCTATAAATTGTAACGCCATTCCCATTTCAAAGGGTTGGCAATTGATCTTGTAGACTCAAGAGTGCATTGTACCTAGAGAAAGCAAAGGAGATAGCCATTTTCTTCTACTCTCTTCCCCTCTCAAATTTCTTCCATTCCCACATTATGTACAACTTTGATTTGAGTAATCAATATAAGAAGGAGTTTCTAGCTTTCTTTGACTAAGGGGTTTCTTGATACTTGGTGATCATTAAATTCTATTTGGTCTTGTTGCTATTCGCAGAGTTGTTTCTTCCCATAAAAGTGCATGTGTTGAAGTTTCTAACTAGTGTCGGTGCAGGAATATGATTTTCTACTTGCAACATTAGTTCTCTTACCTCTTTTCTCACTCCCCTTTCCCGCTCTACAGACGAAGATCCTTCCCTAGCAAGAGATTGCTAGCTTTGCTCCATAGGGTTAGTGGAGTACCCCTGTTGGATCCCCGGTCGAAAGGCCACCACAAAAATCTACCTTTTCATGTGCATGCACATACGGCAGCTGCACCTGGTTAAGTAGAGGGACTTAGATTCCCAAAGCATTGGCAAGAAATCCATAAGTTTATCCACTCAAAAAAATTTATTGCCAACAATTTTTGGTGCCCACCGTGGGGCAGATTTAGGAGCATCTTCACCCAAAATACGACCGCAAGGTCTGAAAATTCAAAAAAATAAAATATTAAAAAAATTTTAAAAAGGAGTTCATGAAAGTCCATTGCCGAAAGATACACTGCTGATTTCTACACAGTGAATTTTCACATTCCACAGTTCCCTTTCATGTTCCGATTGTAGGAGTTTTCAAAAGCTGGCTGAAAGAAGATACACTAGGTTGAGCAAGTCGAGAGGTGTTGCTGATTCAAATTTCGAGGCTTTGAAAAATTAGCAAGAATGAATTAGAGATAATCCATACTTCTTCTCTCAAGCCTCCTCTCCATCTGGCACTTTGAGTAGTTTACCTGGCAATCCTATCCAAAATCCTATTGATACTCCCCCTTCAAATTCTCCCATTTTTTAACCACCATTGAGCTTTGACCTCCAGGAAGAAGAAGAATTTGAAGAAGAATTCCTAGAAGCAAGAGCTGAAGCAGAAGCAGAAGAAACAATGGCAGACGAAGAAGAAATACCTCAACCCATTGTTACATGGGGAAGGAATACATGCTCGATTTCTCTTGAACCACCTCTTCATGATCTACCAATGGGTTCCCGCAAGAATTTTCCAAAGTTCAAAGGTGACAACACACAACATCCAGAAGAACACATCGTTGCTTTCACAACATCATGTGGAATTCTTGGTGTCCAACATGAAGATGTTGCTGTGAGACTTTTCGTGGAATCCCTCCAAGAAAAAGTAGCAGAATGGTTCTACCTCCTGCCTTCCCGATCCATCACTGGTTGGGATGACATCAAGGCTGCCTTCGAGGAAATATTTAAATCAACTGAATACTGTCAAGACCTCTTGGTGTAGTTGGCTCAAATGAGGAAAGGAGAAAGTGAAACGATGAGAGACTTCATGGCTCATTTCGAATGGTTGCTTCATAGGATGCCAGAAGAAGATTTTCCCTCTCAAAACAATATCAAAAGATTCTTCATAAATGCTCAATCACTGGAGGTAGGATTTATCCTATGAAGAGTTCAACCAAGGAACATTGTAGAAGCACAAAGGAGGGCCATTGAATTGGATGACGATCTCATCCTCTCTGGAAAGATCAAGAATCCATCAAAGGGAAAGACCCAACATCCTGGAGACGAGAGAACCAATCCATCACTACAAAGTTTGGTGAATGAGATGGCATATTTGAAGAGGGAATTATTTGAATGAGTGTCTTCTCAAAGAAGCAACATAAATCAGATTACAAAAGAACCCCAAAGGCTCACCTTGGAGGCCCCACCCACGTAAATGTAAATTGTATATTTCAAGAAAGTGAAGAAGAGACTTGAACAAGAAATTGAAGGTGGTAATTTCCTATAAAGTGATGAGTTTGAAAAATGATACAAAAATCAGATTCTGTGAGTATTCTGGATGTGTTGAAGAATACAAAGAAGATGCACCCAATTTCCTCATGTGTCGGTATTTCACTCATTCTTAGTCTGAGAAAGGAAAATCTTCTTCCACTACTATAAAGAAAAAGAAGAATGAATATCCTCCCGTGGTGACTCCATAAAATAAAATGATCAGTCGAGGATCCCCACTTCTATTTTCTATGAAGTCTGCATTGTTGGAGCCAGACCCTGTAGCA
Organism: Taxus chinensis; assembly: GCA_019776745.2. Classification (NCBI taxonomy): domain Eukaryota; kingdom Viridiplantae; phylum Streptophyta; class Pinopsida; order Cupressales; family Taxaceae; genus Taxus; species Taxus chinensis. Next base: position 126,011,654 of record CM034146.1, read on the forward strand.
AGTAAGAATACTCCCGCAATCCCAAGTAACCTTTCTGATGTCTCTACCAAGTCTAAATCTAAATATGCTCCTACAAAATCTAATACCTTGAAAGCTCCTAGTGTGCCTTTCAAAATATTGTCCATTCCTCAAACATTAAATCCTACTCCTAAGCCTATCTAGACTCCAAAATCAGTCCCTTCACCCCCTTGTCCACATCTGCTCCCTTTGACTTCATAGAATATGCAAACAAGGCCAAAGTGCAAATTACTGAAACTAAATATTTGCAGACTCATCCTGAACAATTTGATAGGTTCATTTGATATATCAGGAGTGGTAGTCTAACACCCAATGTTGTAACATCTAGTTCCAAAGGCATGCTACCAAACTCACCTACACCTCCCTCACAGAACATGCTTTCTCTGAGTGCATCAAATACTGATAAAGTTGAACCTTTCTACGTCTCCCTTCTTGTTGGAGAATATGTACTGAATAATTGCATAATAGATTCTAGTGCCACAGACAACATGATGCCTTTGAAGGTTGCCAAGGCTCTCAAAATTACCATGACTCCATCTAGTGGCTCTTGTTACTCTTCGGAATAAAAAAAGGTCTCAATTGTAGGGAAGGTCAAAGATGCACAGGTGGCTCTCGTCAGATTTCCAAACAAGAAAGTTTTAGCAATGATTTTGGTAGTAGACGTCCTAGCCTCGCTCGGAATGTTGCTTAGTAGAAATTTCTGCCTAGAGTTGGGAGCAAAAATTTAGATGAATTGGTTGTTTACAATCATACCAGTGAAGGGAGACATGGAGAAGCTAAAATTTTGTACCAAAATACCAGACAGATGAATCACTTGGTGACAACCGCGGAGGAAGAAGATATTCCCATCTTAATAGGGCTAGATATCCCTTCTTGGAGAGATTTGGATTTTGAAGAAGCATTGATGAGATTCGAGTTACAAGAGGGCAGCCCTGAATTGCCAGATGATGCAAACCATGAGGAAGAGGAGACGGTTCTCGATGATTTTCAAGAAGAAAAATCAGCTTATATACTTATCCAAGATGAGGATTTATTCTCTTTCCCATTTGGGGATGGAGATGATCTCAGTCAGGAGATCTATGGAGAGAAAAAATCAGCTTGTGATTAGCTCATGAATGGTTTGAAATAAATGTCTGTACAATAAATGCTTAGATCTACAGAAGAAACTGAAGATCCTGAGCTTAGTCTCGAGCTCCTGATGCAAGCCACAAATCTACAAGACAAACATGGAGCTGATTTGGAAGCCTTAACTAATGTGAAGGTTAGCCATATTGAAAAGTATGATGCCACTCTTGAGCTAATGGTTGATGGATGCAATGATGAAATCGAGGTGTTTTCTTTCCCATTTAAAGAGGAAGAACCTTTCCAAGATGAAGAAATTGAAGAAAGGAGTTTTGAGACCTCTAAAGATGAAGCTCTTTTTGATGAAGGATCGATAGAGTGCAGTGATTCTCGAGATGATGGGGTAATCCCTCGAAATAGCTACCTTGAGCTAGAAAATAAAGATTCTTCAAAGTCATACCAAGATGAGTTGCAAGAAACGATGAAGCATAACTCTGTGCAAGAAATATTGGATGCAGTAGAAGTTGCGGAAGACCCTGAGTTGATTCTCGATCTCTTCACTCATGCCATGAACATATGGGACAAGTATGAATTTTCCTCCAATCCTTCCTTTAGTACTCAAATTCCTCAACGTGGATTAGAGATAAAGGATGAATCAAATGTTTCTCATGGAGAAGATGTCAATGAGCATAGGCTTGGGAAAGAAAAGAATCAAGAATGTTCAAGTATTTTGAACAAAAAGCAGCCCTAGGGCAGCGATGAGATGCTCAATGGAGAATCAGCTATATGGATAAACATGGAAGGCAACTGGCACTATGAGACCAACTTCAAAGAACATGAAGGCAGTGGAATTTATAATCAAGGACCAGAGCATCAAGAAGCTCACATGGACTCACTCCTACAAATTAATAGGACAATCATGGAAGCACCTGGCTTCCATAAACAATTAAGGAAAGGAGGCTACTTTTTAGAACCCACCAACAGCTTCGCAGAACATCATCATTTGGTATTGTCTCTTTAGGGGTAACTTTTGAGAAATGAAAAGTACTTCAGTGAAAGCGGGTTGTCCCCTGCCTTATACCAAAGGTGATTGATAGGTGTGTTTCCCTTTCTGTTGTGTGGTTTTCCCTTCCTTTTGTGTGTCGTGTGAGAATTTGGATTCCCATGTCATGTCTTTGTTGCGCTCATTCCATGTCATGTCCCCAAGCTAGAGCCATTTGTTATCGTGTAAATGTGCAACAGTGAAATTGGAAGTTTCCAAGCACGACAACGATACCCCTATGCCAAAATTATCATGTTTTATCATTCCTAGGAAACCTCATTTTTGTCCAGTCAGTCCAAATGACCTCCCAACCAATGTTAAATCATCCCCCTAGGTGATTTAGGAAAGTTCCACTCATTCCACCTAGGTGATTTTAGGGAGTTTTGAAAAAGATACTATCTTTTGGCAGTACTAGGAAGGGCTATCGTTGGCCTTCCCAGGAATGGATCAACCCCTGGAGCAGAACAAAAGGAAAAAATTCAACATGTAGGTGAATGGAAGACCTTGGAACATCATGGAAATGATTTTGGAAGGTCTGGGGGAGTTCTGAAAGACTTAGAGTAGTCTGAGTAAAAAATAGGGTTCACAAGCCTAGGCGGTACACAGGCCTAAAGCAACTGCTGGGCTTCATAAGAAGATTCCAAGAGCTCTGAATGGAGTTAGGAGCAAAAAAAATATCTCAAAAAATATGATTTCAAGGCCTACATTATGGTGAAATAATATTTTTCACAACACTTTGGTGCATCAGGTCTGCAGGTAGTTTTTCTCAGGCACAAGTGGAGTATAAAATCACAAATCTGATTTTTTAGGAATCAAATGGAATAATAAAGAAATTATACCCACACCATTAGATTCATAAGTCCATTCCATTTAGGATAATATAAAAAATTTCCAACAAAGTCCATCAGGAGCTCAAGTTATCACTGTTACAAGTTCAGGACTTAGGTAAATTTTTGGGAGGGCACGTGTCAACCCCAGGAGTCTGGCGGGATTTTGTGTCCCTCATGTCCCCCAAGGTCAGGGACATCAAGGTTAGAAAAGTGATCCCAAACACCTTGAAGCCCTCTCAACCCTCATATGACCTCTTGGACCCTCATGTGACCTCCAGACTTGGCAGTTCAGCCCCTAGGTGCATTTTTGGAGCATCCATTCCCTACCATTGGATCGGGCGCCACGTGTCAGCTCCTTGACCAAAGTGGAATTTGATGTCCCTTATGCACCTGAGGTGGGAGACATCAGACCTTGAAATTTTTTCCCATCCCCCATAGGGAGTCTTCTGGACACCCATGTGACCTCCTTTCAACTCCCAGTGCTTTAAAGTAGCTTTTTCCTCCTTCATTCCTTGTCGTTGGATCTAGTGCCACATGTCACCATCTTGCTCATTGTGGAAATTTATGTCCCTCACATCCCTGAGGTCAAGGACATCAAGCATGGAAAAATGCACCCAAACCCTACTTGTGCGTATCTTTTGAATTTTCTCCAAGTGCCACTTTTTCCCGCTTCTAACTTCTAACAGTTATATGTGCACTTCATTCCTCCATACTTCCTCTGCAACATTCTACCATCACTCCGCAATTGCAAATGTTCAGCCCTGCTCAACCTAAGAACTGAAACACATTCCCCACAGTGATGTGCAAGTCTCAAAAGGATTTTGCATTAAAACGAGAAGGAGAAACGAAGAACAAGAGGAAGAAAACAATGAAAATCTCCATAGCCTAAAAACAAAGATTTGAAGAAATATTGCAAGCCAGTGCATGAAACAACAAACTGTTTGTTGATATTCATTCCTTTACCCAAGACCATCAAAAATACACCTTCAAACTCCCTCCTCATGTGACAGAGCATCCATAATGAAGAAATCTCCTTTCCGGCTCAATGAGGAAAGAAGTGGGATTTCCCGTCAAACTGGTTGCCGGATTGAAGTAAGATCGCAAGTGAAGCACCAAAAGATAAAACCCACATCAAAAATATAATTTTCTTTGCAAACGGAGACAAAAATCAGACCTACAATTTTCAAAGCTCCATTAATGGCCGTCACGACACAGTAATGGAAAAAATCAGCGAGCTACCTCTCCGTTTCTCAAGATTCCAGTGGGCGAAATCGCCCGAAAATTAGAGGAAACGGTCGTCAAAAAATCTAGTTTCGTGTGAACTAGTTTTTGCACCATGAAGTACCTATTTTTTAGGGATATGGAGGGTTACATTTTTTATCAAAATTCTTCCCTCCTCAAATAAATTTTCAAATTTCCGAAGACCCGACGGGCGAAATCATTCAAAAATTGGAGGGAATGATCGTTAGAAAATGTAGTTTCACATAAACTAGTTTTTGTGCCATGAAGTCCCTATTTTTTAGGGATATGGAGGACTAAGTTTTTTTTCAATATTCTTTCCTCGCTGATGAAAACATCATTTTCCCACTCGTTCAGATGAAGGAATTACTCAAAATTCAGAGAGTGGAACCTTGGAATAAAACCCAGAGTTTCAAGACTCGTTTTGTTGCAATTTGACGTTCGTGGCGCACTTACTAAAAATAGCATGTCTCCTTGCATAGGGGTATGTTACTTCGGGTAAGCCACCATTTGAAGATGCCATGAGTAAGGCAATGAACACAGAGGGAGCATCGCAGGAAAGGTCACCAAAAAGGTCATCTCGACTCGCAATTCACACTTACTAAAAATAGTAAGTGACACTCAAAGGGCAGTTTTGGCACAATGGGACATTTAGAAACTCATTGCATCAGAGCTTTCCATCAAAAAGGATCATTGGACTTTATCTGGGATGGCATATCCTCTTCTTCTCCCTTTATTTCTCTCTCCTCTTCCCCCCAACTTTCTCTCACTTTCCAATATTCTAATTTCACGTTGGGGTTTGCACTTTTTAATATGATTTAAGTGACTTCAGAAATATAATGTAACTTTAAGTCACCTTGCTATTATAAAAGGGACTTAAATATTTAAAGTGTAATATGAACAGACTTAAGTCATATTAAGGTATTTGAAAAGCCATTGAGGGGTAGAGGATAGGTCACCTCTCACTCTATAAATTGTAACGCCATTCCCACTTCAAAGGGTTGGTGATTGATTTTGTAAACTCAAGTGTATTGAGAGAACAAAGGAGATAGCCAAATTCTTCCATTCCCCTCCACTCTTAAATTTCTTCCATTCCCACACTATGTACAAATTATGCTTGAGCTTCAATAAAGGAAGAAGGAATTTTAGCCTATTTGATTGAGGAGTTTATTGGTACTTTGTGTTCATTAAGCTCTATTTAGTCTTGTTGTTGTTTTGCAGATTTGTTTTCTTCTAAAATTCAAGCACAAGTTATGTTGATGTTGATGTTGATGAAGCACAATGTTGTGTCCCACTTTGTGTCCCAAAAATGTGAGTAACAAGTTGGGCGGGATCAGAAATCGAGGGTGTTCGTGTGAACACCCCTTTCGCGTGAACCCCCTTCACCTGAACTCCCATGTAGGACAAAGAAACAAGTTCGTGCGAATGGGGGTTTGCGCGAACACCACGAATTCAAATAATTTTGGCGGCAAAGAGTTATATATATATATATATATAGTTTTGGGCGGCAGATTTAGGGTTTAGGGGAGTTTGAGCGAAGAGGGGGTTCACGTGAACCCCCTTCGCGTGAACCCCCTTCACGCGAACCCCCTTATGTGGCACCTATGTGGCACATTTTGGCGCCAAATTCATTTGGAGGATAATTTTATGCCAAAATGTGCCACTTACGTGCCACATAATTAGGGTTAACAAATGAATAAAATTACAAAAATTTAACACAAAATATAGAATTTTATTAGCTTTCTAAAAATATAATTTTCATTTTTTAAAAATATGTTTTACTATTTAATGTTTATATTTTGCTAACATATGGTATTTTAGGACAATCGATCGTACACAATCAACCCAATTTAAAAAATAGCAAAAAATATTAAAAAATTTGAAAAAATTAAAATTACTATTTATTGAAGTCTTCTTCTTACCTGTGAAAAAAAAATTCATTTTTGATATAAATTTTAAAATTTATTGGCATAAACATTTGTACGCCATTTATTTGAAAATACTTTTACTAAATAATTAATTAAAAAAAATATATAAGTCCAAAAAATATGAAAATTTGACAGCACCTCAAAATTCAAATCTTGAACTTAAATCTAAAATTTCATGGTGAAAAAATAAATTTTCATTCAAGAAAACTACCCAGGGACAGTCATTCCTCTTTTAGAACATAAAAATCAATGTATGAATAAAATTAAGAAAAAGACCATTTTTTTGCAGTTTTTTTTAATAAAAATGTACATGTATTCTACATTCTAAACACAACATTTCATTAGTTTGTGGAATTTCATGAATGTGTACGGTTTTATGGCTATTACCTTTAGAAAATCAATGAAACTAAAAATTCATGTTTATAATGGTACAAAACATACCAAAAAGTGGGACATTTTATTGTGCTTTTAATTGCTGCATGTAATGAAACTTCTGACTGGTGTGTGCAATTCTCTAATTTTCTACTTGCAACATTGGTTCTCCTACCTAAATTCTCACTCCCTTTCCCATTTTCAGACAAAGTCTTCCTTAGCAAGAGATTTCTAGCTTTGTCGCAGGGTTAATGGAGTGCCCTTGTTGGATCCCCGGTCGAAAGGCCACAACAAAAATCCACATTTTCTCGCGCATGCACATACGGTAGCTGCACCGGTTAAGTAGAGGGACTTAGATTCCCAAAACGTTTGCAAGAAATCCACAAATTTTTCCACCTGACAAATTTTCTCGCCAACACATATGTTGGAATCCATCACGCTTTTGGCCTTCCCCACGACACCCTCTAGATCAACCTGGATCTTCCTCTGAGATACAAGGATTTGAATCATTCCGCTATGCCCACTCTGGAAAAAATACCAACTATCCTTCAAAGATCATTTCCTACATATAAATAACCATAAAAAATGAAAATTTCCTAACCAAGAACAATGAAAAAATTATAGATAAAAATAGATTATGTTTTGTGTTCCACCTGACGGGAAGAACATGAAACGAAAATTCCATCTAAAAATTATAGTTTGAAGATTTTGGATAGATCCATGGGATGATGTGGATGGGAAAAAACCAGTTAAAATGAAGAAGTAATTTCATCACTTGGTGCAAGTGCGTAAAATCTGTCAAAAATCTTTGATGCAAGTGTTGGCCTAGCTTCGTGCCATAATCTGTGACTGCCTCTATTTTGAATATGTACCATAATACATGACCGCCTCTACTATGAATCTAGGGTTCCCTTCCCGCTATTTTCCCCCAAAGTAGTGGGTGTGGCTCATGCCAAGGGCTATCAAACGGTCTTGCAAGCTCAATGGAGAGCATGGTTGCCTCGTACTCATATTTGCAAGAAAGGTCACTTTTATCCGTATTAGATTGCACCCTTCGCGATAGAGGACAACATGCGGAACTGGACTGGCTAAAAATAACAAACCGTAAAAATTAAAAAAAAACATCAAAACCGCCGTCAAAATTAGGCGCATTGAAAAAACTTCTGAAAGGCCGTCAAATTTAACATAGTTGCAAAAGCATCCAAAAGGGCCTTTCCCATAGGGGGAGTGCCGTCGGCGTAAAAATTTGGAATAACATTTTTATTTGAATTTTATTACACTAGGAATTACATGTGTACAATGCAATGTGAACGCCAAATGGTATATGTTATTTGATTTAGACAGATAGTTATTACTTTTGTAGTTGATGTTGATAAGGGGTGTGATTGATTTTGTAATTGTAGAAATATAGATAAAGCATTAGATTTAAAGGTTTTATCTCTACATTTCAAACATGTTACAAATTCATACATATTCATTTGCAAATCTTATATCATGAGTGGTAGCATTTTGCGGACTATTTGTATTTGAACTAAACATGAATACATGAAGACTTTCGTACATTTGTAGATTTTATATCATGAATGGTAGCCTTTTGTGGCCAATTTTTTTTTGGCGCTAAACATGAATACATTTGATACATTGATACAAATTTGGATAGTTAATTACTTTTGTTGTTGATGTGGTTTGTTATTATTTGGGATAAATTGTGTTAGTGTTGCAACGTGTTTGAGATGATGGTTGCATCGGTTGTTTTGTTGTTTTTTCGTTAAAAATCCTTGTTGTACTGTCGATAACATTATATTGAAAGGTTTATGTGTACATTTCAAATTTCTTACAAATTTGTACATATACATTTGCAAATCTTATATCATGAGATCTGAACTAAACATGTATACATGAAGACCTTCGTACATTTGCATATTTTATATCATGAGTGGTAGATTTTTGTGGCCAATTTTATTTGCCCTAAACATGAATACATTTGACACCCATTGAATGGCACTGCCACTTTGGATACAAGAAGTGTTGAGCAAAGTAGTAGTGGAGGTGTTATCAAAGTAGAGGGTAGTATTTACGATGGATTGCTTTTGTTGAGTGATAGTAGCATAATGGGATACTATTGTGCCCAACTCTATAATATTTTCCTTTGGCTTTGTATAAACTTGTTTGAAGAGAAAAATCATTAGCATGGGCACACAAGGCACAAAGTAATTAGTATGGGGATATATTGGCCCCTTATTTTGGCTAAGTACAAAATCACACATGTAATAATGATAAATAACTGGGGCGCACAAGGTGCATGCATTTTGGGCATAATAGCCACGTGCTAATGAGACCAAGGCACGTGTATGAAGGAGGACTTATTGACAAAGTGTCGACATGTGCGAGAAAAATTATTATGGTCAGCTCAAATCATGGTAAGCCATCAACTCATGAAACATAGAGCATGGGATAGTTAGCGCATCGGCATAAGAGAATTGCTTGTTAGGGCGAGGTAATGTTTAATTGCTATGAAAGAACACCTCAAGCCTCATTTAAAGGTTGATTATTAAATTATTTGATTTTTTGAGGGTTTTTTTTTTACTAAATTTAGCTAAGTAATGAGCTTTTTATGGATATGTAACTTAGGTCTAAGATACATATAGATACATGTTATACTGATAGGCTAAGTTTTGCTTTCTTCTATGATATTTTTGTATGCATAAAATATATATGGAATTTAATGATTGAATGAATGTGATCATCTAGTTCAAATTAGTGCTTAGATTCAAGTAAAACTACATGTATGAATAATTTGAAGAGTGAATAGTATACATATTGTTAATATTAATGTGTCTAGATTAAATAGAGTACCATAAATGGAGATATGATTTCTCTTAAAACTAACAACTCGCAATGGCGAAGGCTCAGTGATCTCTCATCGTCTAAAATGAGTATTTAAGGGAAATATTAAGTAAGATGTTGGCAATTATATATTAAGTATGAGTATTTAAAGTGTTTGAGTGTTAGTATATGCACTTGGGGCACATATATCTATCACTAAGTGAGTAGTTTAGAAGAAAAAACCTAACAAATTGTTACAAAAACATAACGCAACTCTAGTAAAATTCAGTTATAGTAAAGCCTATACCTAAAATTATAATAATATTACATATTTCTAAATCGAACAAGGGAAAACTCAAAAAATATGTGGTGAATACAGCTGTGTCAAAGAACAAATAAAGGAGAACCCAAAAAAATACTTTATTCCACTGACAACTTGACCAGTTTCTCAGTATGATGTTAGTGTTTATATACAAAAGGCTTATTTTTATGATTTGTTACGTACTACTACCTAAAGTTCTGTATTGAATGAAATTATTTTCTATATTGAGATCCACCTCTTGTTAATGGTGGTCTTCTTGAGGTGCAAATCACTTGTCAATATTTTCTTGTGAGTTTCTGGGTGGCTCAGTTGTGGCTCCATGCTTGCTTACATCGTTAAAGCTCTTCCTACGAGTTTTATGTGATGCAGAAACATGAGACTTCTAGGAATTTTGTTTGAGATTATGACCATCTTCTACTACCATGTGTTGATCCTTCTATACAACCAAGTCGGTATCTCTTGATTGCTTGTTGGAATGAGTCGGTTTTTTGTTGTCTGGCCTAGAAGGAGGAGGAGAACACATTAGCAGTGGAGGAAAACACATGAGCATGGTAGGAGTGCACAATGTAGTTTTTTTGGGAACTAAATAGTCAGAGAAGACCTCTTAATCCTTATATGTTACTATAGGGTTGCATCTGTCTAAAGATATTGTTCTTCCATTGTCTGATTCACGTTGTTTTATAACCCCAGATTCCTTATCCCTTGTTGATTCATGTTGTATTGCATGGTATTTAGAAATTTTCACATTGCTCTTTCCGACCATTCATATTCATTTTATAGTTATGAAAAGTCACTCCATTATAAACTTTGTTCCTGCTTGGGGACAATCTCAGAGCTTTCCTATTTTTCCATCTATTTGTAATTTCTAAGATGGCATGTTTATGTCTTCTCTATAATTCCTTTAAATCCTGCTAATGTTCTACTGCCAATAATCTCATCTCTTTTTTGATAGAATCATTGTCTTCATCTGATAAAGGATCGACTGATGATGGGAATTATGGGCTAAACTAAGGCTTGTGAACAAAACTAAGACATCCACATTCAATAACAAGGCACAATGCATGCCTCCAAGCTTCATCTAGATCCTCTGCATATGTCATATTTTCTAAGGCACTTGCAGGTCTCCTAGAAGCTACAACCTCTTTATAACCATTATCAAAAGACACTGGACAAGATTGAGATTCATCAGAACTGGGAGGTGTTGAACCATGTGATGTTAGAGATTTAGGTGAATTTGAATCTTTGCGAGAAACCCAGTCGTGTGCATTGCAATGAAGAACATCTGATGATTCATTGGATATTGTGGGAATATCTTCTTGTGTATATGAAGAAAAACCTGTTCCATCAACTTGAAATGTGTCTTCTTCAAAGTGGTCATGCATGGTTGCAAATTCAACCTAAGTGCAACAAGGCAACATTCTAGGTTTATTGTCAACCAAATAGTGAGACCTCAGATATTCCAACAAAGAACTGTCAGAAGAAATAGTAGAAAAGAAATTTTCATTGTAACTACGACAACAATTTTCACTTATTTTAATGGTACAATAGTTATCATATGGGCATCGTTGATGATCATCTATGACTACCCTTGCTTTCCCATTGACCTTACCAAAGCCAAAATTTATTCATCAATCTTGGCAACAATGTTTGAAACATCTTGATCAACAAGATCAAGCTCATTAACCATTTCACTGGCCACACTCATAGATGTATCTCCTTCCACATCAAATGGAAAATAGATATTGTGAATATGACCTACAAAACATGAAAGGAGCTCTACATAATTAACATGAATCAAAATAATAGGGGTTAGTGATTGTTTCATGGAAGGAACAACTTTGAATAGCCTTACAATTTATTAGATTGATATTTTGATGCAATATAACAACAAATACCTTCTTTGTCTACAATTCATAGTCTTAAGAAAATGGTTTCATCATCCTTCTTCTTTCCCTTGATAGTAAAATCCATGTCCAAAGACAAATCATCCTCTTTAAAATATACAGGCAAGGGTATAATTTTATTGAGTTTTTTGGTTTCATGGTGTCCAAAAATCCCATTCTCACCAGTTGGATGTGCAATCTGCAAGTTCTCATGATTTGTGTTATTACTCTTTAGAAAAGCATTATTGTGTGTCTCTCTCAAGAAAGACTCTAGTTCACCCATATAAATTTAAAGTATAAGAAATAATAAAATATAAATAACAATAAATGAAAACCTTATATCCAGTTTTGTGTTTTTTACTTTTTCCAAGGTATGCCTCAAGGCTTGGATTCGGTTTGGATCCCCAAGCTTGAGGCATGGACTTGCACAAACACAAAAAACAACGTGTTTTTGCAGGAAAATGCAAAAATTCCACTTCCGCCATGATAAATCAACATAAAACGATCGATTTGTTTAAAAAAAAATACCACGACGCAAAGCAAAGTTTCTTCTTTTTAAAAAGTATAAATTTTCATTTTTTTTTACTAATATAAGGTTTCCATATTATTTATTTTATAAATATGCCTTTTTATAGCTATTTTTTGAAGTTTAAACATGTCTATCTTTCGTCGTGTATCTTTTTTTGGCTCATCAAAATTGAAAAAAAATATACTAGCCCAAACTAGGCCTAATTCTATAAATATTCAAAAAAATCTAATTTTTGATATTTTTTGAGGTAGTTGGGAGCACGGTCAGAGCTTCGTTTTGTTTTTAAATTTAAAATTCTTGTACTAGAAATATCATAAAAAAAATACTCACAAAAAAATCTTTTAAAAAATGGAGCCCAAACTACATACTCCTAGCTATCTTTCTACCAAAGGGTTTTCAAAAATACTAAATGGTACTCAAAAAATGGCGGGAGGCACGAAAGTAACTCTTATGTTTTTTAACAAAAATAGGAGCACTTGTTGGTATTTTAGTTATTCGACCCACTAAAACTTATCTATTTTCAATAAAATTTAGTAGCTTAGAAACTAGACTCAAAATGCTATAATTTGTGTTTATACAACATCTTCCAAATTTGAGTGTAACTATTTCATAAAACTCATACAAGTTGAAGTTTTTTATTTTTCAAAAAAATGTGTCCACTTAAAACCCCCTTTTGGCCCCCCATATCGGTGCACTTACACATCTATTCTTGGAAAATTACAAGTGAATTGTTTTAGTAATCTTCATTTTACCCTCACTCCGACCTCTTAAGAAGCTAAGAACATCTCCAGCCATGGTTAAAGGATGTTGACCTTCACACTCCTTACTTCTCCTTTCTATATATAGCAATATGTTGTTGAACATTATACTTGCCTTAAAGTAAGAAGTATTTAGATATTTTAAAAACAAACAATAGCACTAACGAGATTCTGACTATCACTAAAGTTGGAAAAGATGTTGGAAAAGATTTGCACTTTTTAACAAAGACTTCCACCATAAGGGATGCCTTTGGCATAACAGTACCCGTTAAGTGACTTGGTAATTTTGTAGATGTCTTTAAAAGAATGGATATAGAGTTTGGATAACATATTTTACACTAATAGGCATGTCTTTTATTGGAAGAAGGATACATAGTTTTGTAAATCCTAAAGATATCAATGGTAGTGGTTTGTTCATAGTTGCGAGCATTGAAGTATATAACAACATCAACCATCTAATTAATGTACTTCATTTATATTATGCCACTATATTTGTGATGTACTACTACATGATGGACTCTCCAACCACTATTGTTAACTATGCATAGTCTAACAGTCACCATTTGATTTTGTTTGTATCATTTTGTGAGCATGTGGTTGGGTGGAGGGTTCAAACAATTAATATTTTTTTGTTATCGACAGAGTCACATGTTATTGTAGTGTAGGTTATTTGATGGATGTATGTCATTTCATTTTATGCATTATGGATATTCATACCTTATTCTCCCAAATATTTTATTTTTACACTCTAGTGATGACATCGTATCACCAGTAAACTAAGAGGATTTTTCATTGTAGAGAACACCAGGTAAATGATTTGTAAAGAATGTAGAGTATGTACCCACATCATATGACGCCAAAATCTTCTAGCTGAAAATATATGGAATTTTGTGTTTAGATTTTATTTGGTAAAGCTTGTGCTAATAGAAGAGTCTAGAAATACTATGAGTTTAATCCAAAAAAATAAATCATGAAGATAAACTTGCAAGCTTACACATTTTTTGTTGTACTAGTTTATTCCTTTGTTTTCTAATGTCAAGTCAACACCATGCCTTTAATCTTTGTTCTATGGGTACAACATATATTTTTCTTTTCCTTTGTATTTTTTTACATTCATTGTTCTTGGTCAGAATTCATATTCATAGTTGTGTTTTTTAGTTTTAATGGTATGTCAAAAATGATATTTGGAGGAACCAACATGGCAGTGTTGCTGAAAAAGTGGGTCATAGTGGAAATGATCTTGAATTTTAAATCCTAGAGGAAGGTGTTGCACGAGCTAGAGGGTGTGGTGTGTAAAGGAAAAATCACAAGGGATTTGAACATATGTATTGGCATGTAAAATGTCTCAACAATTTATTTGACAATCATATGGAAATTTTTGTCACTTTTCAGTTAAGTTGGCCAAAATTGCCAAAATTGTCTCTTTACAAAGGTCAACCTGTGTAGAAGGTTTCGCGAACCCCGGGTAGAGTCAAAAGCCCAAATTATAGTCATTGGAAAGGTATCTGATTCTACATCATGAAAGTATGACTCAAGGAAGGTTTTGGGAGCTTTGCACTAGTCTTAAAAACACCATCACCTCTGATATTTTTTAGGGAAACGATGCTCTCGGTCATTAAATAAGATCGATTTGCGCAGAAGGTTTTAGGAGCCTCGTGTGGTTTTAGAAGCTCAAATCACAATCATCATAAATATTTCAGGGTTTTCTACATGATTACATATTGAAGATAAAGTTTTGGAAACATCAAGAGCATAAACCTTTCAAACACGAAGGTACAAGAGTATTTTTGGAAGAGAGAACTTATACTGAAGGTTTCGGGAACCTTGAGTGGATTAAATAGCCTAAACATGGTCAAATTAAAGCACATTTAGTTCCCTTCATGGACCACGTTTAATTTTTGTTCATACCCATCTCAAGCTCAAGTAACAACTCATCTCATTGTCACGCCTCCTTATGTCAAAATGGCAAGTTGATTTAACACTCAAGGATAATTAATTTTCAAGGTTTATAAATTGTTCTATTTGAATTTTTGGCCCATTTCCAGTTAAATTAATATATTAGACACCCCATAAAGGTTAATTTTTTTGTCTTGGACCCAAAAAGTGCATCTCACATTCTAATTATGTGTTGAGTTGTTGATGTCAACAACTTAAATGACTTAGGAGCACTTTTAAAACTAGGTGGCCTTTTAAAGGTGCAAAACAAAGTTTGTAAAGTGTTATTTGAATCTCCTTCTCCATAATTACACCCTCCTCTTATTATTCCATGCCAATTTTTTTTTAAAAAAACATGAAATTAGAACATTTTGCTTGTTTTGAGTGGTAGAATGCAAACCCCAAGGCCTTGGGTGCATTTTTTGCCTCCTCCATGCATGGGTGCCCTTTGAAATGTTATGTGCACTTCATAAGTGCATCGTAACCCCATTGGAGAGAATTTTTGGAGTGGATTTTGAAAATTTGGGTCTATTTCTAGTCATGATCATATACCACTATTCATATGATTCCTAAGCGATAAGAGTCATAATTGACCATTGTATTTGGCCTCTTTGCTTGCTATATGTTTTCATTTTTGGTCTTACACACCTTCTTGGCCATTTGGAATTTCTACACTTTAGCTTTTCTGAGTCTAGACACCAGCGCCCAGCCAGGACGTCAGCGCCCAGGCACCCCCGTCCCCTCTGGGCACCCGACCTCTTTATATCTTGCTTGCATCTTTTGGGTTCTTTGTAGTTGTTGAGAATATTATTTTCTTCATAGTCATCCTTTTAGTGGTTAATTATGAAATTCAAACAAGGGAATCATATAAATACAAAGCTTTGTGATCGTAATAAAGGACCAAACACTGAGCATCTACTATCATCACCTAAGGTTGCATCCAGAGGCCAGTACAAAAGTGTCAAAGCATCCATCTAGCATTCATTGAAGGGACAAGGGATTGAATTCTTCTACATACACTTCATAGGAGGGGAATTTCATTTTTCCATGCACACATCTACATTTTATATATCTAAATATTGTTCATTATCCAGTGTATCTTGCACAAGAGCCACCTAGGGCCCAATTTCTACACACACATGCAAAACTACATGGAGTCTAAAATGTAGTGCAACGCCCGAATTGTAAGTTCACTCAGTTGGGTGACCGTCGGGGTCAGACTGACTCCCCATTTGCATATTTTTATTTTTAGGATTTGATGTGTTTTGGGGTTTTGCAGGTGCTCTTTATCTTTATAGGTTTCAGGTGAATTCAACAATCAAATAACGAGGTATAGGCGACTAAAGGTGACACCCAAAAAATAACTCACAACCTTGCGAAATTGGTTTCCTGAGGTTCTGAGCAGCCACATGTGCTTAGAGGAGGTCTGCAACACCCCAAGCACCCTTGACTCTTTACAGGTGCCCTAGTCCTAACATTTTCAACGCTCACACAAATTTTTGGGCTTGATTGCAACAATCTTCCCTTCAGTTCCATCAGTTTTCCAGCTCAACATGGATTTGGCAGTACTGCGAATCAGCTAAGTATTTTCTTCCTTCTCTTGCAACTAGGGTTTCAAATTTATTAGTTGACTTGCTTATGTCAAATTTGTACTTTATTGCATATCTACCTACTGGGTTGTAACTTAATTAGAATTTAAGATTTTATTTTTCAATATTTGTTAAATTAGGAACATATCAACACACAAGTAAAATCAACAACCTCAAGTAAAGACAAAGTGTATTTACATACTCAAGTATATTTTCCTTTAAACATGTAGTTTTCATTTCATACTTAAAGTGCCGGGTATAGACACCTAAATTTTGTTATATACCATTTAGCAATGACAACTTTAGCTCCATCCCTATATTGTGACTTCCAAACACATTCCAACCTTGGGTGACTTATCCTTGCCTCTCATACATGAATCACTTATTTATTCACACTTCTTAGTTGCTTGCTAAAATAATTTCATCAGTCCAAAACAATATTTTCCTCCTAGGCATCATTCCCATAATTTTACAGAATCTGACAAACTGCAGATATGGGATGGTCCATGTGAGACAAAACCATCCACTAGTTTATTCCAAATTCAATATTTCGTTCCCAACCACACAACATTTACTTTCTCAATTTGACATATTTTACGTGTTTGTTTCATATCATATATCTCAATCTTAATATGAAACTAAACCTATGAAATATTTTATAAGAAGTATAATTCACCTTTTTATCTCACCCACTAGTCATATAGCTCTCTCAAGTTCAAGTCATTCTTAAAGCACTCTAACCTCTCCTAAATTACTAAGAAGTAGTAGTACATCATAAGAGCAATTACCCCTACACATGTCTAAACACGCTCAACTAGATTATAGAGTCGTGTTTCCCAAGCTAGAGAATTCATAAGCCAAGTAAAGCTAAACATGATAAACCATTGTTCCTCACTATCAATTGGTCATGTTTCTAAACTAATTGCATCCATTTAAATATCACATTATAGGTGGAGAACTACATGTGGTTTGAGGTCTCTATGAAGTATTTCCAATGTACTTGGTGTATAGATTGAACTTCAACCCAACCACGAACCTTTTTGTAGGGTATCATACCCATAGTTAAGGTTTTGAATCTATTTAGCATAATACATAGGGTTTCCAATATTTGTAACACCTAGGGTTTTAGAGCAAAGGTCGTGACCATAGTCAGTTATAAGCACACAAAAAGTTGTTGAGTGCTAACACATCACTATACGGAACCATTTAAAAGGGACCAAACCATCCAACACTTTTATATTTTCTCAATCTTACACTCCAATTTGAGAACCAAAGATTTTACAAATTATTTATAGCCTATAGAGTCACACGACACTACCATATAACCTTCTTGAGTCTGTATTCAAAAAATTGCATCCACTTCCATTTGTTTTAGTAATTGTTTCTATATTATATCTTGCACATCACTAATGAAATATATTTTGATTTATGCATTAACATTTATTAATTAATTTGAAGATAATACTTGTTGCCGCCCTTTAACCCTATCCACTTGTTAGTTTAAACTATGATTGAATCAACAATATATATACATATATACATATGTATATGTGTTTGTACACACACACACACACACACACACACATATCCCTCGTACATTGTTTTGACTTCGATAATCACTTTAAATATCCACCCTTCTAAGAAAAATTGCTAATCTTTTCATTTTTTTGTTTTTATAGTTTTACCGTATTTTGAAGCCTTATATTATCCACACCATATTCACTATTTTTTATTCTTTTGCAAATATTACATGACAAAAAAAATATAGAATAGATTGAAACTATGGAAGTTACACTCTCTAATGGAAGCGTAAAAAAATCAAATGAGTACTATAAGCACTTCAACAATCCATGGGCGTTTTTTTGCATCTTACATCAACAATTATCCACTGTGTGAGGAAATTAAAAACATACATGTTTTGGATTTCTTACAAGATATTGCTTCCTCAATTAAAAAATTTGATTGAGTAAGTCAGTTGTTCATGCAAATCCATTATTCAATATAACCCTCTCTTGTTTTTGTGTCACCTAGACAATAATATACACTTGACATTGGTTTTTTAGATACGTAAACGTTTTTGATCGGAGCTATGAACTGGGGAATAAATAGGGTCCCACCCTTACAATAGAGAATCATAGTAGCACTACAAACTGACAAAAATAGTGGTCTATAATAGCACGTCAGAAATTAAAACAAGAAAAATAGAGGCAAATTTTAACGAGTAGCCTCAAAGACAAAAGGAGTTGTATACAAACAAGCAAGGAAGACCAAAAATCAACCATAAGAAATTTTGATGATGTGCAGGTGGTGTGCCACCTTTCCCTTTTCCTTCCTACCGTCGAGCTTGCCATAAGTACCCAACTTAGCAATCTTTGCAAGGAATGCATAGGAAGAGCCTGCCGATGCATGAAGTTCTGCAATCTAAGTAGGAATAGGCTCAATTGGCTTGGCTAGCTCGGTGAGATTGAGCTGAGGAACCTGAGAAGGCTCAGCCCCTTTCGAGAGACATATCTTATGCACTGACACGATGAACATCAACATGAGATGATTTTTCCTTTCTAATTCTTCATAGACCCTGCGGTTGACCCACCGCGAAGAGGCATAATCCCCTTTTGAGAAGAATATTGAATCCAACCACACCTGTTCGACTGCTTCCTCCAACCTAATTTGATGTCGAGGAAGAATACAATATTTGGCAATTACCACAATAATTTTTGTCGGGGTTAGTGAGGATCAGATGAGAGATGAAGACCCCCGTGATTTCTGAACCGATATGCACCCTTCCCTGACCGGTGTAGATAAACAGACTCGATGATGCATTCGATGGCGTTCATGACAGAGGAAGAGCCCACATGAAACATGTTATGCAGACGACAAGGAGAAACAATGGAGAAGAAAGCAATTTCATGCTTCTCTCCACGTAGGGGCAGAATAGGAAGGGGAGAGCCATCTTACACGAAGCAGGGGAAATCAAAATGAAGGTGGTGTTACTGCCCTTCCCAACAAAATGAACTTCCACACACTTAAAAAAGGATCAACCTCGTGTGAAGTAATGCTCGAGCCATCATGAAGAAGGATGACGTTGAGAAAATTCCAAAACTCACCCTTGCTATTAATCATGACATCGTTGGTTTGGAAAGCGTCATGATTAGCAAGGGCGTCTAACGCTAGGTTCGTTACATGATAATCGTGATAAATAAACCATTCATGAATAAAAGAGAGCCAATGAAGATTTTGAGTAAGGAAAAAGTGAAGATGTCAGGGCTTCACTTTACCTTTTCTAATTGCCTAAATAATAACTCGAGAGTCCCCTTCAATGACGAGCTTGGAATAATCGATATCAACAACCATCTTGATGCCAAATAAGAGAGCATTATCCTCTACCACGTTACTTGACCCGACCAGAACCCTGAAGGAGCTAGCTTTGATCAATAATCCCTTATCATCCTGAGTAATACACCCCACCCTCGATATGGTTGGATTGCATTTAAAGGCCCCGTCAACATTAAGTTTGTAAAACCCAGGGGGGAAGGCGCTTGACATTGTTATTCACCACTTCAATCAATGAGATATACTGCCTCTATTGAAAATAATCATCCAAGGAATTTCTAGTACAAGGAAGTTACGCCTCATTGTCAAAATTAAGCTTACATTGTCTTTTAAGTTAATTACTAATAGCTCACCCTTATTATCTCTCGCTCCAACAATGGTCGTCGCCTTCAACATTAACATGTCTACGTACCATGCTTGTTGTAGACACTCAAATTTGGCAATTTATTGATTCTGACAATTCACTCTTGCTAGAATAAACACTCTTTTTATTCCTACTTAGCACATCTCAAGGTCTCATGTCTAGCTTGTTTAGCCATACACACTGATATAGAAAGAATAAAAATACCCATTAAACATTAGATTTCTTAATCAAAAAATGGTTTAAACACTTGCTTCCCTTTGTATACCTATAATTGAACTTAAATCACCTGAGGGTCAATCCCTTGCATCTTTTTAAAAATTTTTGAGACACATGCACATTTTTAATGAAACATGTCTGCATAAGTCCAAAGTTATTGCCCCATATTAACTAACATCTTGGTAAGGCTTTCCTTCGTCACATAAAAGTTCCATTTGGCAGAAGGGAAATCATTCTCTTTGACGACCTCGACCAACATCCTCCATTCAAGGGAAAAATGTATGTTGGAACATCATATGGCTCAATCCCATGGTGAAGCTTCACCTCATTCGTCACTCCATAAATAAATTTCTACCAACGAGGTTCTAACCTGACCCAAGTTACTTTTTGCAACCTTTTGCCCAATATAAGAAATCTTGAGGCCAAGATTGAGGATTGTGAGCTTCTCATCTCTTGTTATCCAAAATAACTCCCCTAGTTATTTGGACAACTTATATTTCCATTCTGGCTCTGAGGTTCTATATTGCAGGTTGCACGCTCTATGGTTACTTGCTTGGCACCGTTTTCTTGGCTGCAGCTCCTCGTGCTTTCCATATGCTTCGCACATGTCATCTTCCCTTATTTCCCTCTATTTGTTCCATTTTCCTTCACACCCACTCTTGGCGCACTCACCTTCCTCTCATCAGTTCATGCACCCTTCACGCACACCTCAAAATTGCTTCCCAAATTAACGAAGTCCCTGACATCCTTATGTGCCCCCTTCTTTGCTACCACACATTATCTTGTAATGATTGCGCCTCTTCCATATGTTCCTCTTGTGCACATTACTTTTGCGCGCCTCCTGCTTTCTTCTTCCGCATTCCTTTCCTTCGCACGTACTATCACACCTTCTTCTGTGCCAAGTTCATGTGCCACGTGGATTGTTAGACATTAAGCATATCACACGCAACCTATCAAAGCACACCAACATGGTGCCAAATCCTTACAACACAGTGGGAAATGATAAAAAACTGATGACGTAGGTCATAGTCTAGATCGCTCAACTTTAAATTTCGGCGGGATTGGGTAGGTGAAAAGTTGGAAGACATCTTTCATGCCATTAATACAGGGTCTGATTGCTCCAACCACCATATTTGCTTCATATCTCCTTCCTTTTCTTCTCCTACATGCCAAACAGACACAAAAAAGTGCATTTGATAAATTTGCATACGAATTTGCAGGCATTCATTGCTGGTTGTTGGTGGTTGAGTTTCAAATCAGATTTTCCTTCCTTCTCCTCCTTCTCTCTCTCATCCATTCATCTATAAATGTAAGAGCATTTCTCATTGTAAAGGGTTGGATTCTTTCAATTTGTAAAGGCATTGCCTTGCATTTTTAGTTGCAAACCTTTAGATCTGGTCCTTACATGTGGATACCAACCTTAGACACCATTGTAATCGACTATGCATTTCTAGAAGTAATAGAAACATTGTTTTGTGACTATCTTTTGCCTTAGCTTGTTTATGTCTTTCTTTCTTGCCTCTCCTTCTCGTTGTGTGTTTGTTGTGCCTTCTCACGTCCTTTGCATCTCCTTTTCCGATTATGTTTCCCGAAAATGACTGTGCAACGCGTTTTGGTTTGTGCTATCGCCTCCCTTAGTTTTAGTTTTCCATTTTCACATATCCTTCTATCCTTGGTCCCTTTTCATGTTTTAACTTAGGAATTCCATTTCAACATTAAGTATAGTAGTAACAATAGAAATAGGTAGAGGAACCAACCTTCTCCGGAGGTCTGTCTCAAGCGCGCAAGGTCCCACAACTTGGAGACAATCTCATTATTGACTTAACGAATTAGTTCTTCTAAATTTGAGACACAGATGCAAGTTTGAGCCCCAACATGTCCCAAATAGATGTATCATTGTTTCTTGAAAAAAGATCCAATTTTAATTTCTCAAAACATTTGTACACAACAAACAGTCTGGTTGACCTTCATAATTAAGAAATGTTAAAGTGAATGAATTTGCCTATTGTATTCAATAATATAGAGCATACAACACGAAAGGCCTTAATTAAACCTAACAATGACCAAATTCGAGCAAATGTAATCTCTATCTAGGGAAAAAAGTTATGCTTATTGCTAATATGTTGGTGTATTCCGGTCTTTTGAATGACACTATTGAACATCATGTCCAATCTATTATTTATAAACCTAACACGAATCCCCAGAACTTGCATATTTTTGTGGTTTTTAGATTGAAAAAATACATTGCCATAGCCTGGGATGTCAACAACGCATATCATGTTCTCGTGTCTCTTATTTCTTGCGGCAATCGTAGTCAACTTCCCCTCAAAATGGCTTCAGCTTTTACAATCCACAAATTAGAAGACCTTACATTGGAGAAATAAATCAATTTTGGGAAAATAGATTAACAAGGGCTTGCAATAACAAACACTCTCAAAAGTTCATTCCCTCCATCATTTTAGCATATCACCTCCTTTCTATTTCCATTGCTACTAAAACATAGGGAATAATATTTTTGTTCATATTCAAGAGAAAAAAGAAAAACATATATATTCATTGTGTAATTTTTAGAAATCATTTTTTTAACTATTAATTTCCCCCTTTTTATATACTCTCGTTTCTCTAAACTATAACATTGCTTTGCTTCTCCCTATCAATGTATCCGTGACACGTGGGGGTGTGATTACTAATTGTAACCTTTCTTTTTGTGTGTTTTTTCGTTTTGGTTTGGCTGGCATAGGACGCCCTTTTCCATTTTGTGAGATTCTAACTCAATTACTTTCTTGAGTTGTAAATGTAAGTGCACGCCAAAATTAACCTCCTCCATTTCCACTATTCCCAATCAAATACCGTTTCTCGGTATCCAACGGCCCAGAATTGATTCCTTTATTTGGCACGGATCACGGGCGTGTAGGCAATCTGACGGTCAAAAATGCTTGCAGATGGCAGAACAATTAGCTATAAAATAAGGACGGGGCGGAAAGAAGATTGCAAGGTTTTGAGATTCGTTGAAGGATTTTATAGGGTTTGAATTCGATTTTTCCGTATTTGCGAGAAGAGAAAATGTCTGGACGAGGAAAGGGCGGCAAGGGTTTGGGAAAGGGAGGAGCCAAGAGGCACAGGAAAGTCCTCCGCGATAATATCCAGGGCATCACCAAGCCTGCTATCAGGCGTCTCGCCAGGAGGGGAGGTGTTAAGCGTATTAGTGGGCTCATCTATGAAGAAACCAGGGGCGTATTGAAGATCTTCTTGGAAAATGTGATAAGAGATGCAGTGACCTACACAGAACACGCACGGCGAAAGACAGTGACGGCCATGGATGTGGTGTATGCCCTCAAGAGGCAGGGCAGGACTCTCTACGGCTTCGGCGGTTAAATAGTGTTTGTGATTACTTGTGAAGGTCCTTACCAATGGTGTCTTGAGACACCACCAATGTTACGGAATTGTCTGTTCAACCCTTTTTCTGGTTGAGTTTAATGTTTTTTCCCCTTCCGACAAATTCGGCTACAAAGGTTAGCTCTGCATTTGAATGGTGCAGCCACAGATTTATTACAGGTGGAGCTTTGCACTATTTTGCATCTGTAGAGGTCGAATCATTGTTATGTTTTTCTAAATTGCGAAGGAATTGTAGCATTAATTTGCGAAGATAAATACAGTAAATCGCCTCCGTTTGTTAAACCATTATGCTATTCACTTCGGTTCAAATTGTTATGCGCTTTTTACATCTATTTCTTTTTAAATTTTCTTTTCCGTTTTCAATAGTGTTTTCACTTCATCTCGATCGTGTCTCATTTTTTTGATTCCAATTCATTTCTGTCTTCAATCAATTCAATTCTGACTTCAATTTATCATTTTATGGAGTGAAATACAGAAAGATGCACCAGCCGGCCCTAAAATATAGGTTTGAAGTTTTTTTATTGAATCTGTAATTTTTGTAGGTACTCATAGTTCTATATAATTTTTAGGCTTCGCTTAAGGGTATCCATTATGTGAAGGGTATCCATAATATTAGGTATAGCTTTAATATTTAGCGATTGATCCATGGGAGCTTACAGAACTTCACAAATACACGAGTAGCCAATTGACAAATAATTTGTTTTCATAGTAATAACAAAACAAAGCTTTTAAGTAATATCACTACTAAAGATCATCATTAACAATCATTTATAATATGTTAAAAAAGAAACATTAATAAAAATGGTAAGCAACAAATCTTATATAAATGTCTGTTTGGAGATATAATATTTTTGAAATAAATAAAAATGATATTTGTAGGTAATTATTATAAAAAAATATTATTTATTAAAACTAGAATCTTCAAGAATATAATTTAGTTGATAGGTGTATATATGAGTGTTAAATTTGTAAGATCTCCATTCACGGTGATTATGCTTGTTATGTAGTGAAATACTACAAGGTGAATGTTTGTTGTGGATTGCTTACATTGTGTATGCTCCTTGAAGTGTCTAGGTTTGCCAATAGGTGTGTTGGTGTTAAGAATTTTATAATTTTTGTCAATTATGGCTTTTAAGTACTATGGATACTTGTTTAGATAACTTTGAGCATTGTGAGACTTGGTGTGAATGGTTCTTTGAACATTTCAATATTAGTTGTCATTAATGTGCCATGCAAGTTGGTGTTGTGAGACTTAGATTTGTGTGAGCAAGGGAGAGTTGTGCTTCTTTAAATGCCCTTTTGGGTTTGTGTATGCCACATTGAAGAAGGCAAGGACCTTGTTTGCTTCCATGTTTGAAACAAGAGTTTGGGGATGATTTTTTGGTTTCCTTTGAAAGGGGAGAGATTTTGTGTGGGGAGTTGTCATGTATTAATGGTGATGGGTGTTTTGGTGAGTAAGTTTATTTGTGCCATATGTTTTGGATTTTGGACTATTGATTTAAGATAAGCCTCATGTTTTCTTTATATAGTTGATGACAAGACATTGTATTCTTAGATAATATTTGGGTTTGAATAGTTATTGATGTGAAGAAGAATCTTATAAAGTGTTTGAATGTGCTAGTGGTTACGCTATGAAATTTTATTTGATGTATTGTCTTTGTAGACTTGTTTTTTGTAGTAGATGTGGAATGTGTGGGTTAATCTTAGATTAGTGCCATGTATTCATGGGTCATTTGTAGAAAATGTTGAAATAGTTTGGATCATAATTTAATTGTCTCATTGTCATTGTAAATGAGGTAGTGCTTGAGGGCACACAATTTGTCTGACAAAATGTTTTTAGGGTTTTCCTTGGGGTTGTGGCACATGTATAGTTCATCCCTTATTTTGATAATGTTATGGAACTTTCAATTGATTTTCCCTTTGCTTAATGATAGTGAATAAAAAAGCAATTTGGCAAAATGCACCACTCTTCCTTTGAGATTGGTAAATGTTAGTATACATGAATACGATATATTTCTTGTTTCCTATTATAGCTTGTTATTATTGTATTGTTTTCACTTTAATGGGACTTGAAAAAGTTGCAAAAGGTTTTCAAATAATATTTTCCCATTTGAATTGCAATGGTAATCAATTAGTAGACCTAGTTGTAAATAAAGGATTTGGGCTTTAGAGCAAGGTTGAAGCCCTTGATACTTTGTGGTTACCCCCATCCAGAAATGATTTTCAGTCCATCCTCTCCAACGAGGGTTGGCTTTTATTTTTAAATCAGGGTCTTTCTTATAATGTATGAGTGGTGTGTGATGTCTTCATTTTACTTCATTGTCATATCAAGAAGAGCTTATGATTTACTCTTAGTAGGTGAGATGGGCCAACAAAAGAATGGTTTGGATTTAACTATCTTGCGGTTAATGTAAATGAGGTAGTGCTAAAGGGCATGTGATTTGTTCGACAAAACGTTTTTGGGGTTTTCTTGGGGTTGTGTCAAATATGTAGTTCGTCCATTATTTTGACATTATTATGAAAGTTTAAATTGATTTTCTCTTCTACATAATGTTAGTGAAGAAAAATGCAATTTGGCAAAACGCACTGCTCTACCTTTGAGATTGATACATGTTAGTATACATGAATATGATATATTTCTCCCATGTTTTCTAACACAACTTGCTATGAATGTATTGTTTTCACTTTAGCGTGACTTCGAGAAGTAGTAAAAGCTTTTTAGATGATATTTTCCCGTGTGAATTGTAATGGTAGTTAGTTAGTAGATCTAGCTATAAGTAAAGGAATTGGGCTTTAGAGTAGGGTTGGGACCCCTGATACTTTGTGGTTATCCCCATCCCCAAATGATTTTTAGTCCATCTTTTCCAAGGATTGTTGACTTCCATTTCTAAATCATGTTCTTCATTATAATGCATGGGTGGTAAGTGATGTCTTCATTTTACTCCATTTCCATATCAACCAAAGACTATCATTTAATCTTAGTAGGTGAGATGAAATGATTTCCACCATGGTTGTTCAAGCCATTATTATAGGGACCATAATTTTGCTTGGTGTTAAATATTTTTACCATCGTTTCTTACCTCTAGTCCTTGATCTCTTGATTATTTTAATTCTAGTTGTGTTTTTTCTTTGAAAAGTTTGGATTCTTTGCTTAAAGATTATATGATAAAAGCAAGGGTTTATGTTTGAGAGATATTTGAACAACATACTTTTTGTTGAGAGAGAGAGTGCTAATTTCATTTAAAGAGATGTCATAGAGCTAGGTTTGATGATAGAGAGAATGTTGTTGATTAAGAGAGGTGTTAACAACTCCTTTACTTTTATGATTTTCAATCCATTCTTATTTTTTATTTTCTTTGACTTAGTGTGGCAAAGTAAAAATATCACATGGGTGTAAGAATTCTTGTCATCCTTTTAGGATTGCGGTCCCTTCATTGTATGTACCTCGAGCATAAGAAGAAAAAAACTAGTAGTCCCCAAATTTGGAAACACAATATGTTTGACACAATGTTTCAAGGGCTTTCCATGAGGTTGGTTGTTTTTAGATTGATTTCAATGATTTATTAAACTAGAATGGTTACGATAATGAATACAAGTTTCACATAAATTAGGATTAAATAATATAATAAATAAAAGCATTATGATTATCATTTTCTAGATGTGTGTGTTTACAACATAATAAGAAAAAAAGAGTGGTTTTATGTTTGGTTAATGGGCAAGGCAAAGGCATAACACTTTTTGTAAATTTTGATTTTCCCTTATAGTTTTAGTATTGGCATTTTTCTACAAGGCAAATACTTTTTTTCTTTAGTTTCACTTTTCTTTTTCATTAGAGCTATATCTAAAAAAAGTGTGGTTTTTTTATCTTAGTAAAGTGGGGAAAAATGTTAACTTCCAACATTTAAAATTCTAATTAAGGAATTTCTTTGCAATTGGAATTCTATTTGGTGAATTTTCTTTATAACTTTCTCCATTTGTCCTCTCTGTAGACTAACAAAGAGAAACTTTTATTGGTTGGCTCCATTTGATTTTTCTTGGAGGATCTTATTGTTGGGCACCATGTACATAGTGCGTAGGGTTCTTCCTTGTTTTCATTGCTTATGAGATAGATTTGGAAACCATATCCTTGTTTTACTTGTTATGTCAAAGGATTTAAATTATATATTTTCCATTTTTGTATTACATAAAATTTGAAGGTTGGTATAGTTTTTTACCTTAACCGAGGAATTATGAAAAAATTGTTAGCTTTGAGCATTTGGTTATATCTCATTTTTTTCATCTCCGTGCTTGTATAAGGTTTTCTAAAACAAAAAAATATCTTGGATAACATTTGGGAATTTAGAGAAAAACAATTATCTCTCGTGAAAACTAGGTGATGTGTTGGCTCAATCTATAGTAGAAAAAACAATAGAACTAAACTTTCTTGGCAATCGGAGGTGGGTTAGTAGTGTGGCTGTGTTGTGAAAGAGCTTGATGAAGTTAGGATGGAATCGAATTAGTGTATTCTTCATCCGTGATAAGATTTGAACATTTGAGAGTGGTCTATTTTCAAATATAGAGATCATTATGCATCGACATAGAGATTACCTTACTTTCTTTTGTCTCGTTTGATAAGTGACAACATTTTTCTATGATGGGTTTGGAATTCATTCAATATAAAGAGAAAAAGAGTGTAAAACACTTAATTTATTTTATAATAATACCTTTATTAGTAGTGTATTAATTTAGTGGAGCAAGTATATGCTGAACTATTTTGCGGGTCATCTGTGCTTTGTTGGAAAGTTTCCCATTGACAAGTGCTTTAACAGGAGAAAGTAGATCTTATTTTGTTGGGTTGCCGGTATTTGTTTATGTTTTGGTTTTTTGTGGTAGGTTAGTGGCTCGGGGATGTTTGTTTTCCATGCAAGCAACCTAATTTGGGTGGGTGTGTAGTAGAGAAGAGCAGTATAGAAATTGGAATACAAGGAATATAAAGGTGGTGGGAGTAATCATGTAAGGAGCAGGAGCTATGGGGTTTGTAGACCAAGGGAATATTGTGCAGAAAAGCTTAGAGTTGTGTAAATTCCGGTGAGGGATTGGGTTGAGGCATCTGGGCTCAAATGTTGGTTTGTAAAGTCCATTTTAATGGGAGTAAGGCATAGGAATAATAACATACATTATTTGTGTTGGGTTGTGGTGGAGAGGTGTACTTGAATATACCATAGTGGGGGATCAACAGTCATAGTTGTGAATGAGAACATCAGTTGGTGGTATATATGTGCATTGATAGTTGGGTGCAAGCATGTGTTGTGTAATGCAAACATTTTCTATGTAGAGAATGTTAGCTATATATACATAGTACAAAATTTGTGGTATACATATGTAGAGGCTTGTAGAGCTTTACATTGTATGTAGGTGATTATTTATGGGGTGGTGTTACATTACTGGGCATATAATTTCTCTCTAAGGATATTTTGAGCATCCTCAACTGCATTTATGCCTTCTTGTACAAGTTGGTGTACTTTCTCTAATCATTTTTGAGTCGGCATTATTGTGAAAATTGTATCTTCGGCCACAGTTGTGGCAGGTTGGTAGTGGTCATTTACACATTAAGATAGTAAGTGTTGTATGTAAATGTTGTCTTTGTGTATTCACATAGCTATGTTATAGAAGTTGTCCTCCATTTTCTGGGTACTTGCATATGCAGTGAATAGAGTGTGTATGGTAGAAACAAATGGTGAGGAAGATTATAACCACACATTATGTATATCTATATAAAAGTGGCCATATAGCTCTTATGCTAAATATCGAATCAAAGTGAATAATTGAGAATATCTACGTAATGAGTATATATCTTTTATTAATTGTGTGTGAATAAAATGTGTGAACACATTGGTCCATTTAATTTGAAATTATAATGGACTACGAAGTTTTTAGTGATAATTTCAAAGTAGCCTACATGTAGGTATTTGTATAGGTTTTCGTTTCAAATGAAATACAAAGTTTATGTGTATAACTTTAAAGTAGCCTGCATGTAAGTATATGTATGATTTTTTTTCGTAATAGTAAAATGAAGTGCATGTTGTAAGTATTGTTAAGCAGCTAGTTGTGGGCACATGTGTACGTATAGGCAGTGGTAAGGTGCATACGTTGAAATAAATACGGTTGCAATTTTCCTATACTATTGTGTACTAAATGTGCCTTGTAATTGAATATTTATGGGGTGTATTGTATTAAATTGAGAAATGCTATATTTTTAGTGGGTCTCCATTATGTAATATTGGCTTTATGCAATTGTTTTGGGAGAAAAAAGTAGTTAATAATGTAAAGCATGTCATATATGCACTGAATTTCGCTGTCAACATTTTGTGAAATAAATGCCTATACATATGTAGCTTGTCATGTTTTTGTAAAATAGTTTAATTGTAATAGTAATAGTATTGGAATGTGTAATTATGGGTAATATAGTTATAATGTATTTGGTAAGCACTATCATTTTTTTGTGTTTCTCTACCATTAAAGTGTTTACATTACATTAGTAGCAATTGTTATAGTAGAAGGGTTTTTAAAGTGCTATGGCTCGATAGGATGTTTTTAGGGTTAGACATCCTAATCTTGTAGTCCAAATTATTGTGTGATTCTAATATAAATAAGTAAGGGACCTGCCAACCTTGTTCAACAAAATAGGGGAAGAGAAGGGAAATGCTCATGTCTCTCTAATTAACGAAGTGTTTCCCATTGCTTTGCATGGTTTGTCGGTTGTTTTCCCTTTAGAAGAATTATGAAGAGGTGTTAAGGTACATAAATCTGAGCATAACGAATAGTGTGTGTCTGAGTGTTTAACTATGTTATCAAATTCGATTGTTGGGTTCTTTATTGCTAACCTAAGGGTGTTAATACTTTTAAGCCTATGTGTATTCATTGGGAACATGATGTGTTAATTTTATAGTTCACACCGTCTTATAAGGGTTTTCAGTTATGTTATTAAGTAGTTGCATTTCCGAAGCAAACGACATTCATGCCATCACCACGTGCATCAAATGCATTGAAATTCAGAACCTTACCCTCCCCTTTTTCGTTGACATAGGTGTGCATTGTTCCTCTTACGAGTTACTCTAGCTTTAATAACCTAATTCATATTGTAAGGATGTAATTTCGTAATGTTGTTGTAATTAACACGTATTTATAGTAATGCGGTATACAATGGGGCAAAGGTATCTAGGTTGGTGCTCATTTACAAGATACAAATCAAGAGAAAATCTACACGGTAATGACAAGACGACACAAAAAAACCAAAGACACTATTGATATGAAACGGGTGTTTCAAACAACCCGAGAAGGTACAACCAAAAGAGGTTGGTACCTATATAAGCATGTAATTAGGTTGGGGTGCCCATGCTGCTAAACTTGATGTATAAAAGTCTACGTGTAGCGAAGGGGATGTTAAAAGTGTTTTCATACGGAAACCAACTACAAGTTGGATGCGCAACAAAATTAGGTGTGAAGCGAAAGTTTGGGGACCCCTACACTATGGAAGCAGGTAGCGGTCACAAAATGAGGTTGATCTGTTTAAAAGATGCAAAGATAGTGTTCAAATTGAATATGTGAAAAATAGTTATGCGGTCATTGAAAACGCTGCACACAAGTATTTCACATGAACAAAACCAAAAGAAGCAATAAGCTGCCTAAACAATGGTACATTTATCTGTAGGCATTCTCAAACTGTATATGTACATGTAGCTGCTTCCTACAATTCACAGTCACGATGGATTTCCAAATGTTGCAAGTGTATTGTTTGTGGTATAGAGGTTATGCTGATTTCATATAAAATAAATAATTTAATATGCTACGTTTTGTTGGCAAGAGATAGGGGTTTATATATATATATATATATATATATATATATATATATATATATAT
The DNA here is from genome assembly GCA_019776745.2 of Taxus chinensis. Lineage (NCBI taxonomy): Eukaryota > Viridiplantae > Streptophyta > Pinopsida > Cupressales > Taxaceae > Taxus > Taxus chinensis. The sequence goes on from CM034146.1 coordinate 126,043,192, forward strand.
ATATATATATGCCAGATTTATTTGTTATCGTTTGCAACTTTACAATTTGATTATTCTTATCGTAAAACACTTAATCATGAAATAGTTGTCTAGTTTAGCGGGCAATAGGATATAATTTTTCTTTTTTAACTTGGAAATATTTTCAATTCATTATCATTATATTGAAGTATTGTAAACTACATAAAACTCTCTGATGTAGCCTATTGGCTGTGTGGCTCAATCACATGTTTTTTTCCTATAGGCAACAAACTGTTATGTGAACCTATCAATCTCTAGGCTATTTTTATCTTGTTTTAACCGCAAAGAAAAACAATATAGATTTATAATACCACATTATTATAAACATGATATAATTATGCTAACCAACACACCGCTGTACAAGTTAATAAGCTGGTGAAACAGTGAGGAGGCTCTATATGTTAAATAGCCTATGCCCTGTATAGACACCTATAATCTAAAATTATTTAGATCTTTAAGTTATTATTTTTCTATGCAGAGGTATTCTTGTACTTCTTGAAATCAAATCGTGTATACTATGTTAATAGAAGCAACTATTCAATTTGAAACTGTGATTTTTTTGTGGAACCATGAGAAAAAAAGCTATTATCTTGATGTGTTAGTTTCCACACCTCCAAAAATCAAAACGATAAGGAAGATTTGGTTCCTACTGGCACACAATGGATAACAAAGCGTATAATGGGAAAACCTAAATTCCACGAGAAAAACGCAAGGGCCAAAAGGAAACCATCGAAATGAGTCAAACCTATCCGATGAGTTTCTAGTTCCAACCATTAGTAATCTGCTTTCTAAAGGAACTACACATGGTCATTGTGGTTAGTTGGAGGGTTGCAAGACATCAAATGTTACATATGTAGGTTGATAATTTTGACATATGTACCATAGAATGCAGCTAATCGAATAATTCAGGGATTTTTTTGTTTTGTAAATACTAATTGAATAGTAAGAGGAAGAACAAAACATGTGAGTTGACATTATAGCTCATATCATTTAAAGGGAATCCCTATCACTAAAACAATAATACACATATTTTTTAGATTTTTTTAATTTAGGTATTTCAATTTTCTATAATTGCAAAAATTTAGTGCTTTTTTTCCAATGTTGTTTTTTTATAATACTTTATGATAGAACGTAAAATTACACAAAGTAATTGAGTCGAAAAAATTAAATTCCAAAATTTTAAGTATAAAAACAACCCAATTTTTGAAACCAAACAAAAAATTTTATTTAAAAGAAACTTAAAAAGAACATTTAATACAATTTTTCAATCAGAAATTGAGAAATATCACTCGGCACTATGAAATAGTTGAATGAGGTTTTTTGTGTTTTTGAATTGTAAGATTCATACCAATTTCAAGATGTGCTAATTAAGCATATTTATTTCAAAGTAGCAAGGTAACCTATATATTCTTAGTCATGTAACTTGCATGAAAACTCTTTGCCCGCGTGGAGCCCTCTTTGCCTATCCCACGTGTAGTTACCTTAGGAGGAACCAACTACAGGTGTGCAAACCCCTATATCAACACATGGCTATACCGAATGGAAGACATGACCTGTATAGAGGCAGGAAAAATTAGCATAAGCGCACAATATCAAATATGATACATTAGTATTTTATGAAGAAAAATTGGGTTTATGAAACAGAGAAAATATACCTCTCACAAGGGAACAAAATAGAGAAACCATGGAAGAATCGTTGATAGACTCTGTATCTAAATAAAGAGAATCCTTTTCGTCTAGTAATAATAAATCTTAGGAGAAACCACCACAATTATTGAAAGCGCGACATGGATAGGCCTAGAACTTGGCGTGCATGGTGGGATGTGTTAGGAATTAGAGAACAAATATGTGGAAACAATTCCTCAAATCACAACAACAAGAAACTATTTAGCAGATATGTACATGCAAAAATATAACAACATAAATAAACAATGCACAAAAGAAGACAAGACAAGATTTAACTTGGTTCACCCAATGTGGGCTTCGTCCACCAAGAACTTGCTCAAATTTTATCATCATAGTCTTCTCTTAGTTACAATTGCACAACAATCACTCATGAACTCACAACAGAATTCCCAAAGATGCTAAACCACATCTAAGACACAATTGACACCCAATTGCTTAACCTTGATCTATTTGATCACTCAGATACATTAAGATGGCCCTAATACCTTTATTTATAAGATTACAATCCTTCTAGGAAGTTCTATAACCAATCGTAGAAAAATTCGTTTGAAAAATTCATGACTTTTCAACTTCTCACGAATGAAAATCTATCATTGTGACAACAACCGATTAACCGCCAGCTAACAAAAAATACATAGCAATTACGCAACACGAAAATAACACATGACTGCAGAATTCTCTTGAAGTCTCCAAAATTAATAGTTTGAACTCCAACACTTCAATGTTGATTCCAGAAGACAAAAAAACAAGCTCCACACCCTAACAAGATGCAGGAAAACATATCAGTATGGGATTGAGGAATTTACCAAATCAAATATGGATATCATCAGCAGGGGATAGAAGCATTACACAAAATCAAAAGCCTAGAACTGAAAGAGTTGGCGAGAATCATATCGAAAACTGTGGACCACGATAGAGTTACACTCTGAAGGAAACATAATAGCTCCAACGTAATCACAAGGAAGAATCGATTAATCAACTGAAGAACTTGCATAACAAGAAAAAATATTACACATGTAGAGAAATACAATGGAGTGTTTTGGCATACTCATAAATTTCAAATGAAGGGATACATATAGGGTGCTAAGTAACCCTAGTGCATGACACACAAGAAACCCTAAACCTAACCCATGTGAGATGAACCTCCATATGTGAGTGGAGGACACATAGGATGCTCATTAACCGACACCCCCCCCTTCATCAAAGCTGGGGTAGTGGCTATGATGAGTCAGACAGAAAAAGAAGATAATCCTAAACAACTAAGAAAGATGTGTCAATGGGGCTCGAAAACAAAACGCCTGATAAGGTGCCCATATATAAACAACATCTTCATAGAAGAAGAAGAAGAATAAGAAGAAAAAGAAGAAGAAGAAGAAGAAGAAGAAGAGGACTATACAGTCCAAAGAAGATGAGCAGTTGCATAGGACCTCACCCCAAGAAGAGACTACGTAAATGAATAAAATTCACCTCAGTGAAGGGCTTGGTGAATATATTTGCAATTTGATCAGCTTGAGCTGTCTAAATGTACTGAATGTCGATGATACCATCATGAATAAGCTCTTGTATGAAGTGCATATGGATCTCAATGTGATTCTTCCACTGATGCTAAATTGGATTTCTAAAAATTGAGATAGTGCTCATGTTGTCACAATAGATAATGGTATGCTACCGAAAGTGGATGCCAAAATATGTTAGAATACCCTATAGCCAAATAGCCTCTGTGGTAGCGTTAACTGCTCCTCTGTATTCTACCTCTGTACAAGATATCAAAATTGCATTCTTCTTCTTGCTACACCAACTAATAGGACCCGAACCAAGAGAGAAAATGTAGCTAGAAGGTAGATTTCTGATGATCGAAGTCATCCATCCCAGTTAGAATCTATGAACCCAATCAAGTCAATATCCACCCCCCCAAAATAGTGAATGCCATAAGTGATAGGTGCCACGAACATAATGAAGGATCCACTTAGTCTGTTTTCCAATGCAACTCATGTGGCTCCTGCATGAATTTGGACATAATCCCAACAACATAAGATAAATCCGGTCGAGTGTGAGTCAAGTAAATCAAGCTCCCCACCAAATGTTGATAAAGGGTACCATCAACCAAGGGAGTAGAGCAATCAAAAACCAACTTAACCCCAGAAAGAAAAGGAGTTGGAGAAGACTTGCAATCAGGCATCTGAAAATGAGAAAGCAAGTCAAGAGCATACTTAGGTTGCAAAATAAAAATTTCTGAGTCAGATTGTGAAATCTGGATCCCAAGAAAGTAATGAAGTAGACCTAAGTCAGTCATGGAAAACCTCTTGGCCAAGGTGGTCTTCACAGAATCAATGATAGAGGAAGAGATATTGGTGATCAAAAAGTCATCAACATAGAGAACAAGAATGAGTATGGAGTCATCTCTGCCATAGAATATAAACATTTGGATCAGAGTGACACCTATTAAACCTTGATGTAAGTAAAAAGGAGTCCATCTTGGCATACCAAGCACGAGGGGATTGTTTAAGGCCATAAAGAGACTGCTTTAACTTACAAACAAGGGAGGGATCATGGACATAACCCAGAGGTTGTTCCGTGTAGATCTCTTCCTCTAGGTCACTATGAAGGAAGGCACTTTTAATGTCCATTTGATGAACTTTCCATCTATTTTATGTGGAAATGGATAGGTTCAGTCGAATAGAAGTCATCTTCACAATCGGAGAAAAGGTTTCAGTATAATCAACCCTAGCTATCTGGGAGAAACCCTTAGCTACTAATCACGATTTAAAATTTTTGACATCTCCATCTACTCCATACTTTGTTCGGAACACCCACTTACATCGAACGATTTTTCTTCCTTTCGGAAGAGGGGTGAGATCCCAAGTATCGTTCTTCATGAGAGAGGAATACTCCTCATCCATGGAAGAATCCCACTCAGGAATACCAGAAGCCTCCCAGAAAGAATATGGATCAGAGGCAGAGGTGAAGAAAGAGTGGGGTCCAACGAAATTTGAGCGAGTACGTCTCATATCCAAAGTATCTCCAACTAAATCTCCAGCACTTTGCAGAGTTTTCCTAGCCCAAAGAGGACCAGGAGGATCAGCCTCTGAGTCAGAAGATTTGTCACTCGAGTGAGAAGGGACATAGTCCTCGTCATCACTACTATCAAAATCAGAAGACTCAAGGGTCTGATGGTCAGGAGGATCAGGAAGAGGAGCATGCTCAACAACATCATCATCTGATGAGTCAGAATCCAAATCAGCAAGCTAAAGAACCTCAATAGGTAGAGAAGTAGAAGTCGAAGAAGACTCATCGAACTTAACACTTCTCTCAATACAAAGCTCATGAGAAGTAGGATTCAACAATCGATATCCCTTCACACCATCAGGATACCCTACAAAGATACAAGGTTTGGATTGTGGTTCCAATGCCTTGCGTTTCTTCTTGGGAATCCGAGCCATAGCCTTGGATCCAAAGACTCGAAAGTGCTCAACATCAGGCTTGCATCCAAACCAGGCTTCAAAGGGTGTCATCCCTCTTACTGCCTTGTGTGGAACATAGTTCTGAATGTAATTAGCACAATTCACTGCTTCAGCCCAATACTACGGAGGAAGAGACTTCGAGTGAATCATACAAGTGGCCATCTCTTTAATAGTACAATTCTTTCTTTTTTCTACTCCATTATGTTAAGGGCTGTATGCAATGTATGCTGCAAGGAGATCCCTTCAGAAGTACAAAAATCCATGAACCTATTGTTTACATATTCACCTCCATTGTCGGTTCGAAGAACCTTGATAGACCGTTCCACCTGTTTCTCAGCAAGAGCCTTAAAGTCCTAAAAATTTTCAAAGACTTCAGACTTAAGCTTAAGAAAATATACCCAAGTATATCGTGAATAGTCATCAATGAAGGTCAGCACATAAAGAGCTCTAGTAAACGAAGGAGACGGAAATGGACCAGAAATATCACTGTGAACAAGATCCAAAGGATGAGTAGCTCTCTAGGCTTTTCCTTTGTCAAAGTTTTTTTCAGGATGCTTTCCAAGGGTACAACCCTCACAAAGACCCTTAGAAAACTTGACGTGGGGTAACCCGTTGACCATTTCATTTTGGCTCAATTGTTCAAGGTAGCGATAATTTAGATGTTTGAAATGCTCATGCCATAGCTTACTAACCTCATTTGCATGAGTGAGCAAAGTAGTGGGCGTAGAATCAGAAGTAAAGTGGGAAAAGGTATACAACCATGAATGGTGATCCGCCTTTCCCTCAGCCACTGTAGTGTCATCGTTAAGCTCACGAATAATCACCGAGTTAGGACCAAATTCCACTAACATTCCTTCACCAAGGTGAGTAATTTGGTAAACCGATAGGAGATTGGTAGAGAGATTAGGAACACTCAACACTTGGTTGAATGTTCCCCCATCCATCTCTACTGATCCACTACTCGGAAACCGACACTGTCGTGTCATTACCCATTATGATTTGGGACATACCACAAGGCTCGATGTTGGAGAAATCAACATGCGAAGAAGCCATGTGGTGTGAGGCACCAGAATCTATAATCCACATCGATGAAGGAGTAAATTTGGCTACAAGGGCCTTTCCTTTCTTCTTATCATATTTTGAACCTTTTGCAGTAGAAGACTCGGCCTTCGGAGCATTTTGTTTGATAGACTCAGGAACACCTATTTGATTTTTCTCAAGTAAATGAGTAAGGTGATCAATTTGTTTTCTCATACACGTATGCTCTTTATGACTAGGCTTCTTGCAATAGGAACACAAATACCTGTCTTTCTGTGCTTTAGGCTCAGAAGTCGAAGTGTTCATGTTAATTTTAGTTTTGGTCTTGGTTTCCTTCTTAGGTTGATCCTTTTTTTCTTTCTTCTTTTCAGTCTTCTTTTCCTTACTAGTACTTGCTACAAGGGCATGTGAGTTGGACTTGAGAGACCCCATTTGAATGAGTTGGGACAAAAAATAGTCAAAGGAGGGCATATTCCAATCCTTGCCCAAAACAACTTTTGTAGCATAAAAAGTTGACACAAAGACGGAATATTCAGGACCTAACTTAGAGAGAATCGACAAGATTAGTTGAGAATCTTTCTTCTCTACTTGACATTCCTTTAACAACAATCTAGTGTGGACAAACTTAGAGAAGAATGCTTGTAGGTTTTCAAAATCACTAGGATTTAACCCTAGTAGTTCGTTTTCCAACTCATGCACTCTCATGTCATCTTGTTGTCCAAACATCCCATCCAACGTTTTCCACGTAGAATTAGGTGTTTCGGACGACTCAATGTGGAAGAGCAAGTCAGGAGAAACGAACATGCAAAGAAGACCTAAAGCTTCATCACTATGGTTTAACCACTTAGATTTTTCAGGGTCATTGTCTGGTTCAGTCTCAGTTCCCATGGTGATGCGGAATAACCCTTTACCCCTTAGTTTCATAATTATTTTCGATCTCCATTCGAAAAAGTTGAACGACGTAAGTAAAGGAATTGAAAGTGCATCCATAGTGAAAGGAGAGAGAAGGAATGTAGAAAATAAACACAACCACCCAGGATAATATAATAACCCCCTGCTTTTGGCACTTTATAGTTTAGTGTGTTGAATACAATCAGGTTTGAGCATGCGTCTGGAAACACTTGGTAATTCACCTTACAATCAGCGTAATAATGCGCAAGAGAGGAGACCACAATCGTGTTTCGGGAAGTGCAAAAAAGTGACACTGTACACAAGCACAATTGAAAAAAACTAGGAAGGAGGTGAAATCAAATCCTGGTTGTGAGAAAAAACATCTCACGTCACAATGGATACCCCCTTGTTGCAAACTATGGCAGATGCACTCACTAGTCGCAAGCAATAATAAGGGTAAAATAAAATGTTTTAAATGAACTCAAGATGAGTCCTGGATGATCTTCAGAACCAGAAAGGCACGTAGAAGACAAATAGGTTCTTAGAGTGTCACTGCTCACTTGAGTGCACGATTAGTAAAAAAAATCGATAATAACGCCTAAAATTTATCATTTAGAAACGTCAAGTTTAGCTAATTTTAGAGCTATTTAGAGTTAAAAAAATGTTACTATAAATGACATTTAAAGAATTTTAATAAATGACTAATCATTTTTGGAGAAATTGTAATTAATACAAATAGATTTAATTAAATCTAATTAATTAAAAAAACTAATTAAGATTTAAATACTCCCTTAAAGAAAAACCTAATTAATGAAAAAAAAAACTAATTAAAATCCTAATTAAATTAAATCCTAATTAAAATTGTTTTATATTCCCCCTTTTAAAAAAAAAATTCCACTTAAAAAAAACAAATTTGAATATTTTTAAAAACTTATGGTTTATGGTAAAAAGATTATTTCCTTAAGTAATTGTTAGAAACCTAAAAAATACTTATGGTTTGAAAAAAGCACCCAAAAAAAATTTGAACTTACCAAAAAACATGAGTTTTTTTTTGTTGTTTTTTTGCAGAGTATGTGAGGTGTTTTGTGTGGATCCAAGGCTCAGCAGAGAGGAAACAACCCTCCAGGTGGCAGGCAAGGTGAAAATGTTGGTGACCAGCGTCGAAGGGAAAGGAGCTCTATTTTGGTTTCAGCAAGTCGGCAGGGAGGAGCACGCAGTTGGTAGGGGAGCAAGGTAGGCTGGAGGAGCCACGACAGAGAAGAGAAGGGACCAGCCACGACAGGAACACAGGAGGAGACCACGGTAGGCAAGGGGGGCCACAACAGGGTAGGACACATGGCCATGCAAGAGAAAGGTCACTCAGACCATGTAGATATCTTGACCAAGGTCACGACCTCGGCAGGGGAAAACACGATGCCAAATAACAAGCACTCACAAGAGCAACTCGGTTAAGAGGGTAGCAACGGAGGAGTTGAAAGGACTCACGCAGGTGAGTTGAGGTAGATCGGTGGAGAGCTCGGTTGGGAGCAGTGCACCAAAACACCAGCTTCAACCCTGCAATTTTAACCAGAATCTGCAAAAGACACCATACAAACACAAAAAAAAACCTGAAAAAATAGAGATAAAAAATTAATTTCCACTTTTAATTTTTTTAAAAAAAACTAGAAAATACTCTATTTTGGCTGATCTGCTAGATTTAGCTGCAACTAGCTAAATGTAGCTACAAAACCCCTGATAGCTCAAGGAGATCTACACATGCATGAAGAACACAATAAAACCAAAAAACTTTCCAAGAACAACTTGTTAAGACGTTAGCAATAAATTTAAAAAAGATAATGATCGAAAAAAAACTTGCACGAGGAGTAAAAGAATAACAAAACCAAGAGTGATCGCAACTCGGATGACGAATGCACATTTACCCGATCTCATATCTGATACCATGAAAGAGTTGGCGAGAATCGTATCAAAAACTGTGTACCACGATAGAGTTGCACTCTGAAGGAAACATAATAGCTCCAACGTAATCACAAGGAAGAATCGATCAATTAACTGAAGAACTTACATAACAGAACAAAGCTTGCACATGTAGAGAAAGACAATGGAGTGTCTTGGCATACTCATAAATGTCAAATGAAGGGATACATATAGGGTGCTGAGTAACCCTAGTGCATGACACACAAGAAACCCTAAACCTAACCCTAAACCTAACCCAAGTGAGATGAGCCTCCATATGTGTGTAGAGGACATATAGGATCTCACACACCAGCAAGAACTAGGCGTATGGCAACCAAAGTTATGTGTAAACCTACAGGCCTTAAAAGGAAGATAGTGAAATGAGGAAACCTTGTGCTGCACTGGTGGAGTAGTTACAGAGGAATATTCCAGGGTGCGGTGGCATCAATGCAGGTCCCAAAGATATTGTTGGGTTCACGGAAGCTCCCGAGAGTGTCTTGAACATTAAATATCATCCCTTCATTAATACAAAAGTTTTTTCAAACAAAATGAGAAAAAAAACCAAAAACAACAACTCAACAATAAAATGCACGTTAGTTCCACACATACCCTCCAAATAAAGCACAAAAACCAATTGTGTCGCCCACTGTAACCCTATTATATGACCAACCTGCACACTGAACCATTGCCATGTTAGTTTGTGGGAGTTTGTAATAGGCTTAAGGTGATATCAAGGGAAAATTGTAGGGTAACTTAGTGCTTTAGGGTCTGTGACGATTACAGACAACACAAACATGAGTATGAAGGTGAGCATGAATTTAACAAGCATGAACTCAATATATTTTCCAACATGAGTATTGACAACAACATTAATTGATATGTTTACAATTATTGCTTTAAGAACAACTGCAACCATTGCTTCACCAACTACCTGAGCTACTATATAAATGGGAGACTGCAATTCTCAAAAGAATCAAGTTAAACATCACTACAATATTTCATCATCATACCAAAAAATAAAATAAAAAAATATGAGGTTTAAAAATGTGGGTGTTCATGGAATTCAATTACTTGCTTGATGGGAAGTTTCCCAACAGTTGAGAAGGCAATACTAACAATAAGATTCATGTGTGCACCACATATATGTCTAACAATGTGAATCATTGCCATTATAGTCAGTCCAAACACAACAACAACTCCAAAAGAGACACACATGTGTGAAAATGAGGGCGGAGAAACCTTGTCAAGTTGGAGAGTGTCATCGTCGTGCTTATCCGAACGATAAGCATGCCTTCGACATAATTATATACAAGAAATTCTTTACATCATGTAGTTTTTGGGTCACAGTTAGCACGTGTAAATAAAGAAGGGATTAACCTATGAAATGATTAGAGAATTGGCCAAAAAAATTATTATTAAGGGCATCATGTTTGTACAATATGCACTTTCTTTAATTTCAGATAAGAGCATTTTTCTATAGGTACTGCAGATGTTTACATGTGCTTAACAATTCAGTATTTGATATATGGTGTAAAACAAAAGCATTTGAGAATGGAAATCATTTTCCTATTTTTTGCTAAGGTAGTAGATTTAATTATGGGATTTAGGAAACTCAATTTTGATGCACATTAATATGGTAGTAGGTTCTTTTGGATTCAAATGTGTAAATGAATGAAATTTTAAAAAAGAAATGAGTGTATCATATAAAATCCTTGGTTCTTTTTAGATCCATTCTCTTGCACAATATTTGTAACATTAAATTCACACGGTAGATTTTATGACATGGAAAACATTATTATTGTTTGTTCAAATGGTGTAGAATTGATTGCAAAACTACAACAATCATGTTCTATAGGTACTAGAACTCACATGCACTTTTGAAACAAAAAATGGTGTTTGAAAGTTGCAACCAAGCCTTCAAATTTGATCAATATAGTTTTCAATTTTGAATAATGAGATGATCCATAATTGTAGGATAACCGACATGCTTGCAAGAATATGGTGTAAAGATAATGAATTATATTTGAATATGAACCTTAACAAACAAATCCCCAAAAAAATGCCAAATGTTGGGGCATATTAAATTTGTGCTGAAGAGTGGGTAGTACCAATCCCAATACAAAGTAATGGTGCTCTTCAACATAAACATCATTTGTGGAAATGGGTGTTAAATTTTTTAGGAAGTTTAAGTTCAATCGAATACACTATTTTTTTCCTTAATGAACACTCTCATTGTTTAAAAAAATAAACATTAACATTACAAAATTATGATTGAATCAAGGAAAGTGCTCTGTGAAATGAGATGAATAGTGTTAAAATATCAAGGCTTCTAAAAGAGAAGCCTCAAATTTGAAATCCTAGGAGATATGAGGGTAAGTGCACCAAGTTGGGGGGCCAAAAAATGGACAAAAACATGAAAATGAATGAAACATGATTGCGTTTTGCAATAATGCACTCGTGTTATGTTTTCCTAGGCTCGGGAATTCACGAACCTAAAACATGTGTTATACGCACTCACGGTTTCGCATTTCTATGAACACAAAACTCATATGCATTTTTTTTCTATATGAAGTTTATAGGGGCTAGAAGGAGCCATATTTAGTAAAATAAATGTTAAGTATAAGAAATAATAAAAGACTTTAAATTTATTTTACTAAATATAAGAAATTAGGGTTACTTTGCACCTAATAGAAGTGTTCCCATAGTTTAGACAATGATAATCTAGAAGATAGTTTTTCAAAATCTAATCTGGTCAGTACTTCCTCATTTTTAGAATTTCAACAATGACCTAAAACTTTTAAACCATATATACTGTAGTCGGTCTTTGTTTTGTGAAAACATATAGTCGTTTTGTAGGTTTTTTGACCTTCTGGATTAGATTTTGGCCCTACCACTGCTTGAATTGGTAATAATTTTGAAATTTGGTCCATAATTCACTTTAGTGACCACGAATCAGCTCTATGATGCTTGTCTACTTCTTACTAAAATGAGATCCTTACTAAAATTATGTTTAGGGTTTAGTGTTTATTTAGGTTTTAGGGATTTGGTTTAGGGTTTAAGGTTTAGGTTTTAGGGCTCAATATTTAGGGTTTGGGTTTTAGGATTTAGGGTTTAGGGCTTAGGGTTCAGGGAATAGGGTTTAGGGCTCAAGGTTAAGGGTTTAGGGTTTATGTCTTTTGGTTTACGGTTTGGGGTTTATGGTTTATGGTTTAGGGTTCAAAGCTCATGGTTCAAGGTTCATGGTTTAGGGCTCAGGGTTTAGGGTTTAGGGTTTATGGTTTAGGGCTCAGGGTTTAGGGTTTAGGGTTTAGCGTTAGGGTTTAGGGTTTAGGGCTCAAATTTTAGTGTTTAGGGTTTAGGATTTATGGTTTTAAACTCATGGTTTAGGGTTTAGGTTTCATAGTTTAGGGTTTAGGGTTTATTGTTTAGAATTAAGGTTGAGGGTTTAAGGTTTAGGGTTTAGGGTTTAGGGATTCTGTGTTTAGAGTTTAGGGTTTAAGGTTTAGGTTTTAGGGCTCAATATTTAGGGTTTATGTTTTAGGGTTTAGGGCTCAGGGTTAGGGTTTAGGGTTTAGGGTTTAGGGTTTAGGGCCAAGGGTTTAGTATGTATGGTTTAGGGTTTAGGTTTTTCAGCTCAAGGATCGGGGTTTAGGGCTTAGGGTTTAGTTTTTATGGTTTAGGGTTTAGGTTTTTTGGCTCAGGGTTCATGGTTTAGGGCTTAGGGTTTAGGGTTTAGAGCTCATGGTTTAGGGTTTAGGGTTTAGGGCTCGGGGTTAAGGGTTTAGGTTTTAGGGTTCAAGGCTTAAGGTTTAGGGTTTAGTGTTTAGGGTTTAGGATTTAGGGTTTAATTTTTAGAATTTAGGGTTTAGGGTTTAGGGTTTAAGGTTTAAGGTTTATAGGTTTTAGGGATCAATATTTAGGGTTTATGTTTTAGGGTTTAGGGTTTAGGGCTCAAGGTTTATGGTTTAGGGTTCATAGTTTAGGGCTCAAGGGTAAAGAAATATTACCCAATACAATCTATCTTCTTTTGCCCATCACATGGGAAATATTTTACTCATTGTAATGTTATGTGTCTTACCCATTCTTATTAGTAATTGACAGAGAGTATTCTAATTTCATCGATTTTGTAGGCAGAACATTCAAAGAGAGTCATCACAATTTGATATCTTTCATCAGCTGATATTTTGAAGGAGGGAAATGTCATATTCCTGAATGTCCAATCCTTCCACAGACCCCAGTAGTCCTCGATCCTTGGATACAGGGAGACACCGTTACTTGGCTTCCATTTATAATGATAGAGATATTTGTAAATTCGTGTTATGACCTCTAAATCTACATGAATTTCAAGTTGCTTGGAAATCACATCACACCCTTCACTAGGATTGATGACTACCCCTATCTTTTTGAAGGCACTTTTGAAAACATCCATGGGTTTATCATATAAGGAATTATCAATGAATGGAAGGTCACTAAGTCATAGGCCAGGTGACTCCCTTTTAGAACTGAACAAGAAATATTTACTAGGTGATTGATAACCCCTTTGTGTTCTTATCAATTCCCCTATTTCTATGCTTATTTTGAACACTTCAGGAAGTTCTGTCAAATTTACTATCCATTCCAGTAGAACAAGAACTTTCTTTCTCCGGAGGAGAGGATACCGTAGGAAATTCAATTATGATCCTACACCTCTGCATTGGTAATATTCTCTATGTTTCCTTTAAGATTAATTTTTGTGTTGTGATGGTTATTTTTTCCAGCTTCCAATGGGTCATCCTGGCTTGCATAATACCATACATGGAAATATGAGAAATGTGAAATTTGTTTCAGAGTGTGAATAAATTTACATTCAAGAGCACAAGTATATGTGGGGAGAAACAAGTTTGGAAGAGATGTGTAATATGCATTGCAAGGCACAAGGTAGATGTCATATCCATTTAGTTACTTGTCCCACCTCTCATAAACAAGGTAGTTCTATAAGCAGACTCAATGATGGTTCTAGGCACGAGACTAGGAAATATTGATGAAATATGGTTTGGGGTTTAGGGTTTAGGGTTTAGGTTTTAGGGCTCATGGTTAAGGGTTTAAGGTTTAGGGTTTAGGGTTCAAGGTTCAAGGTTTAGGGTTATGGTTTAAGATTTAGGGTTTAGGGTTTAGGTCTTAGGTTTAGTGTTTATGATTAAGGTTTACAGATCAAGGTTAAGGATTTAGGGTTTAAGGTTTAGGGTTTAGGGTTAAGGATTTAGTGTTTAGGGATTATGGTTTATGGTTTACAGTTTAGGGTTTAGGGTTTAGGATTTAACACTTAGGGCTTAAGGTTTAGGGTTTATGGTTTAGGGCTTGGGTTTAGGGCTTAGGGTTTAGGGCTTAGGGTATATGGTCTAGGGTTTAGGGTTTAGATTTTAGGGCTCAGGGGTAAGGGTGTAGGGTTCAAGGGTTTAGGGTTTAGGGTTTAGGATTCAATGTTTGTTTAAGGTTTAGGGTTTAGGATTTAGTTTTTACGGTTCAGGGTTTATGGTTTATCATTTAGGGCTCATGGTTCATGGTTTAGGGTTTATGGTTTAGGGCTTAGGGTTTAGGGCTTAAGGCTTAGGGTTTAGGGCTCACAGGTAAGGGTTGAATGTTTAAGGTTTAAGGTTTAGGGCTTAGGGTTTAGGGTTTAGGTTTTAAGGTCTAGGGATCATGGTTCAAGGTTTAGGGTTTAGGGCTCAAGGTTTACAGTTTAGGGTTTAGGTTATGCTAACCTAGGGTTTATGGTTTCAATTGTAGAAGTTAAATGCTAAAAGCTTTAGGTTGAATGCTGAAATCTTGAAAATTACCTATGTACTGACCAGATTATACTATAAAAAACTATCTCCTAAATTGTGACTCATGGAGTTGTGAGACTAATTCCATAAGGTGCAGAGTGACCCTAATTTATTATATTTACATAAATAAATTTAAAGTATAAAAAATAATAAAATATAAATAATAATAAATGAAAAACTTATACAATAGAAGCATGTTATACAATGTTTATACTATAAACAATGTGTACGCATTATAGCGCGTACGCATTATAACGCATAAATGTTTTGTGTTTTCACTTTTTCCAAGCCATGCCTCAAGGCTTGGGATCTGGTTTGGATCCCCAAGCCTGAGGCATGGACCTACACAAACACAACAAACAACATGTTTTTGCAGGAAAATGTAAAAATGCCACTTCCTCCATGATAAATCAACATAAAACAATCGATTCGTTTAAAAAAAATTATACCACGACGTAGAGCAAAGTTTCTTCTTTCTAAAAATATAATTTTTCAATTTTTTTGACTAATATAAGGTTTCCATATTATTTATTTTCTAACTATGGCTTTTTATAGCTATTTTTTAAAGTTTAAATATGTCTATCTTTCATCGTGTATCTTTTTTTTGGTGTCATCGAAATTGAAAAAAAATTTATACTAGCACAAACTAGGCATAATTATATACATATTCAAAAAAAAAAATCTAATTTTTGATATTTTTTGAGGTAGTTAGGGGGGGGCATGAGTCGAAGCTCCGTTATTTTTCAAAACATAAAATTTCTGTACTTGAAAAATCATAAATAAAAAAATAAATACTTGTTAAAAATATCTTTTAAAAACTCTAGCACAAACTAGATGCCCCTAGCTATCTTTCTACCAAATGGTTTTCAAAACTACTAAATGGTGCTCAAAAATGGTGGGGGGCACGAAAGTCACTCTATTACGTTTTTTAAAAAAAATAGGAGCACTTGTTGGTATTTTAGTTATTTGACTCACTTAAGCTTATCCATTTTCAATAAAATTTAGTATCTTAGAAACTAGACTCAAAATTATATGATTCATGTTTATACAACATCTTCCAATTTTGTGTGTAACTATTTCAAAAAACTTGTACAAGTTGAAGTTTTTTTATTTTTCAGAAAAAATGCGTCCACCTAAGACCCCCTTTTGCCCCCCCAGCTTGGTGCACTTAACCATGCCAATCTATTCAAATTGTGTGAACTACAAAATACAAATTATTGGGTGCTATGGATATCTTAGTAAATCAGAAATAAGAAATAACCCTAGATTAATGCATGACAAGAATACATTTCTTGTTATTAACAAATGCAAAGTAACCCATGAATATATAGATCTACACATAAACACCATTGAAAGCAAATCACTTGATTTTGTTAGTTAAGGGATGCCCCTCAATCAAATTCCTAGCCCTTTTAAGGTAAATAAAAAAATGATATTATATTGAATTAAAAAATGACAATAAATAGTAATGGAAAAGCCTAAAAATAATTGTTATACCTTTTTGGGGGTGCTTAAGAACCTCAAAAAAATGCCGAAATGAGTGATGATGATTGTGGACTATGTAGACTATCAAGAATAAAACTATAAATAATGTACAAGTCTTGTCAAATTGTATAAAATTAAAAAATGCGAGCATACATTTAAGCTTCCATAATTTAGTTATTAAACTTCAAAAAAATGAAACTAGTTAGTACTCAAAAGAAAATCATACCACCAAATGCATTATAACCATAATTGTAACTCATTCATCAATTAAACAGATAACAACACATTCATCAGTATAAAATAAAGAAAACTTGAACGCCTTTTTTCAAATTTGTCTGTGGAACAAGCTGTATTGTTAGCTAGCATTAGTGTTACAACATAACACATTATTTCATTTGGTGAAACCAAAAATAGGGGATTCAAATATGAATACATAATTCACAAAATAGAATCTTGAATCTTATCAAGATTTGAGGTTGCTAGTTATATTTTTGTCAAACAAGTTTCCAATGTCCAAGTGTCAAGTTTATCTTTCAAATTATCATAAGGAATTTTCACCGTCCCTTGCTCTAAATATACATTTGAAGTCCAATAATAGATGATTTGTTGTAATTCAAATGTAGACTAATTCATCCAGATTAAACAATTAGTAAGGTAACACTGCTCTTGTGAAATTATTTTTTGACTTTTTCTTATAAGCAATACATGAAACAATAGTCATTGTAGCTTCATAGTTTATTTAATTTTAATTCAGTGATAAATGGGAATGTTTGTGATGTTGCATTTAACATGTTGCAATACCTTTCATTTTGAAAATAAATTCAAACAAAGATAATGGATTGGACTATAGCTATAATATAGTTGATGTTAGGGTAGGTACATATAACTGTGAGTTTAAAAAAAATACATGCTACTATGTGAATGTTGATGGTTTGTTTGATTGTTGTGCATTTGGATATCCATTATTTTGCTAAGATGACTATGGGATTGTGTTGGCCTAGGTTGGCCTACAAGTCTTTCCTAGTAATAAACATTTATACTTTTGGAAAAAAAAGGGAAAAAGAGGCTTTTTAGAGAAAAACTAGGAGTTTTTGCAAAAGGTATTTGGCTCGTAATAAATTTCTTGAGAAAAAAATAAAATTGTGTTTGTTGGGCTAGTATTTTTTTGAAAAGATATTAGTAATGAATGCTCATAGCACGAGCACCTCCAAGTGTCATCTACTCTAAAATGAACTCTACTATAGCTATATTAGACACTAACTATCAACCTGTGTTACCTATCGACATGCAAAAAAATCCTTCTTTCCTGAAGAATTGTGAGTTTTTAGAAAAGATGTTTTTAAAATAGTGTTTTGCTTTTACATTGGCGAGAACTTATGAAAATGATTGTGATTTTTTGTTACAATGTTGATGGACCTGCATTTTGTTGGGTAAGACATGTTGATAGTTGGTGTGGACTATAAAAACATTACAATTGATGTTAGGGAAGTTATGGAGTTGTATGCTTTATTAACAACCAATAATATTTTATTTAAGTAATCAAGTGTATATTTTTTAATGCTATTTTGTTTGATCTAGTACACTATTGTATTACTTTTTGCCATATTTACTAAGGAGGGGGTGTTAAAGAAAATACATGTTCAATGTTGATGACACTAACATTAATTCTAGTGTAGTTGGATTCCACACCAAATTGCAACTTGTGTTATCTATCAACAAGCACACCTCCACGCACATTCTCGTCAAGTTTTTTGGCCGACAAGGAAAATTCAAAAGAGAAAAACTAAGTAAGAATGACATGGTTCATTGTTTTTATTGTAAAGGGGGTGTTACAATAAATACATTTTAATGTTGATAACACATCTATGTTCATTGTCAATGTCATATATGACGTAACATGAATTTAGTGTAGTTAGAGCCCACACCAACTTTCAACCCGTGTTATCTATCAACACACATGCTCATGAACATTCATGACATGTTTTTTGGTTGATAGGGAAAGTTAAAAAAGTGCACAAACGAGTAAGAAGTATAGGGTCATATGTGAACACTTCAATAAGAAGGACATTGTTGATTAAAAATAAAGAAATATTTATTAGTGAACCAAGATCAAATGACTATAGCAGTAATAAACAATATCTATCATGCAAGAAACAAACAAGTGTAAGAAATGGTGAGATAAGAATGAATTAGCTTGTATTCAAAGATCTGAGCTGATTGTGGGATGGGAAACAAGATGAGAAGGTTGGGTTTGAACTGTGTAAGCTCTGTCTGAGAAACTGGGATTTGAAACCTCTCCAGACAGGATTTCCCAAATGAGGACAGGAACACCCAGGCTTGGTTTTTGAATTGGGCTCTAGTGTCCTAGAAATAGCTTTGCTTATGATCTATTCAAGGTATGAACTTTTCTTCTTCCTTTGGCTCTTTGTGACATCCATTTCGTTGTAGGTTTCCTATGTCACACATGAACTTGCAAACAAACCCTAACTACCCGTAAAAAGTTCAAACAAATGTTAGATGAAACAAATAATACATATACTTGATTTGAGCTGACCTTGGCGGTCACCACAATGTGATTGTCACCGAGTGATGCACTAGATTTTAGAATCTATGTAGTTTTAGTGTGTATATGATTGAATTGTGTCTCATGAAGATAGGTTTCCCTTGTTCCAATCGCACCAAGATAGTGGGCTACAACTAGTTTGCCCTCAAGATGATTGTGTGATATAGAACTCAAAAATAGCCCCTCCTATGAATTGAATGATGCAACCTAAATGCAGTCCTCGAATGTTTCTCTTTTCCGAAATACTAGATAATAAGTATTAGCATCAAATTGTTCAAACCCTAATAATATGGAGTAATTCATGTATATATATGATTCCCTTGTTTGAATTTCATCATTAACAACCAAAATGCCGACCCAAAGTGATAAGTATAAATTTAGAAAAGATAACAAATGACGTGACATTTCAAACATGAGAAAAAGAGGGAAAAATGACAAAAGCACCCAAAGGGGACAATAGCGCTTGAACACTC
Source organism: Taxus chinensis (assembly GCA_019776745.2). NCBI lineage: Eukaryota > Viridiplantae > Streptophyta > Pinopsida > Cupressales > Taxaceae > Taxus > Taxus chinensis. The sequence continues at coordinate 126,062,564 of CM034146.1, forward strand.
CTATCCCTAATGAGTGGTAATCTAGAATGATAAGACAATTTAATGGAAAAATACATAGTTGGTTCATATATTTTTCAATGTCCAAAAGTAAAGTGACCATTCGAGAAAGACAAATAACAAAAGTTTAGAAAGGATAAATAAATGTAAAAGAAAAACATGTGTTGTTAATGTCTAGTTTTATTGCTTAGGAATTATGCATATAATGACATACTTATAGGCAAGATGTAAATAGAAAGTGCATGATTTCATGGCTACATTTTCCCACGGTTTATGCTGGTGAATGAATATTCAATGACATAAAGTAGATAAGAAAAGCATACTTGTGGAGAGCCAAAGGGAGTTGTAACCGATATCGTGCCGAATGAGGATTGTACTTGATATCATGCCAAATAGAGATTGTGAAGTGTGTATACTGGAATATAGAAGAGGATAAGGATCCTAGGGGTTACCTTGCATACGTAGTAGAGATGGTGCTTATATTTGTTCCTAAGATATTGCCTTTGCCGAAGCGTCTTGTGCTTGAGATTGTTCCTTGTTCCATTTGTGTGTTGCCCTTTTTCGGAGTAAGATTGGATGTATATAAAAGAAAATAAGTGTAGTCAACTCTCATGATAAATGAAATAGAACTTTAACTTAGTAAATGTGAAAATATGAATGTGTAATGAAATACAAGTGAATCAAGGGTATAATATACGTGTGTGACGTGAGAGAAGAGATATAATTGTTCATGTATTTTTGTTGCCTTAGACATGGTTGGAATCGTATTGAGAATTTAGGTTTCCTATCGCCAAACTGAGGATTTAAGCATCCTATCACTAAATTACGGATTTAGGCATCCTGTAACCAAACTAAGGATTTAAGTATCATGTCACTAAACTGAGGATTCAAGCGTCTAGTCGCCAAGGGAAGAGTATTGGGAGGGTTGTAAGTTTTTCCCTCTAACCATTAATGCTTCACCATAGGCAAGTGCCACTGTAGATGGTCACAAACCCAATAGAAACTGGTCACAGATGATCCTGAGAAAAACTAAGTAATTAGTTCCCTTCCTCAAAGTGCATAATGTGCCACTAATTTTGTTCCCGTTTTTCTTGATAATGACCTATGACTGAGTATGTGATGTTGGAAATTGGAAAATTTTTGTCACTAAGAACCTATTGATTATGTATTGTACCTATTTATGCCCGTAGGATAGGACCACCTAGGTGGGACACTAACGACCAATGCTCCTATTTGTGTTGAGTGTTTCTATGCATGCTATGATTTTGGCCCAATTCTTATTTTGGACTTGTTTTTTATTTCTTGTTTATCATGAATTTTTATGTACCATTTTGTCTGGTCTTTAAACTATAGAGAGGGTTAAATAGTCACTCGATGATTACCCTACTCATTTGGGGTGTGTGAGATGAACCAAGGTGAGGACAACCCAAACAAGGAAAATTGAAACTGATGTGCACATCTAAAATAGAACCCATACAAGCAGAATGGGGAATGCACATTGTAACAACCATGACATATGAAAAATAATAGAAAAGGATATCTAAAAGGTTTAGTCATAAACAAACATGGCATGATGTAATAAAATTTTGTCAAAACACACAATAACATCGTAAAGGACACAACACGTAGTTGGTTGAATACATGGGATACCACTCAGGATGTCGCAAGACACTCGAATCCGTCAAGGCTATAGAATAAAACACACAATCAAGCATAGTGCATAACCCGTAAACAATGACAATTATAATACAAGCATAGAAAAAATACAAACAAATCAAATAACCATGATTAGAAGTAGACTTTCAATACAAATGCTACACATGAAGCACCCATTAGCATGTTAGAAAAATTTATAGTATGCCACAATAAATAGAGATGGAAATATGAATGAAATTAGTAGGTATTGTAATTATAGAACTTGAATATAGCGAACTAGTAAATGTAGATGCCCCCAATAGCCTCAGTGGAGCTAGTAGGGAACAATGTCAAACATCATACATCATGTAGACACAAAATTAGGCACTTATTACTATTACATCACGCCTCTAGTATGTTGTTGTATACAAATTTTCTTATGAAAATTAGACATTGGTGACACATTTTCCTAGTCATATTTACTTCTAATTGATTTTGTTTGTAATATTGTCTTATAATTCATGGATTTATATCTTTTGGTTGAGTCATGGGGATCCCTATCCTCATTTATGTTTCTTAGCTTTCAGACAATACCGCCCATTAAGGATACTACTGCAAAGGAGTTAGTGTCTCTTCTGGGTGCTTTTGTCCATCCTTTTTGGTATTCTAAATTACCGTATAACAGTTAACTTTGGGTCTTTTCTAAATCTCTGGGTCAGCCTTTGGTGTCACGAAGTGTCGAAATTTAAACAAAGAAGTCATATATATACACAATTTACTCAATATCATTGGGGGTTGGACAAATTTGGGCTATCACTTACTATCTAGTTGGGAAAAAAACAAAATTTAACTATTACATTTAGGTTGTGTTATTCACTGCATAAGAGGGGTTATTTCTGAATTCCATCTCACATATTTATCTTGGGGGAAAATTAATTATAGCCCTCTATCTTGGTGTGACAGACACAAGGTTAACATAGCTTCAAGGGACGAAATTCAATCACACACACACACACACATTAGAACTACATAGAGTTTGAAATGTAGTGCAGTACTCAGTGACAATCATATTGGTGTGACCACTGAGGTTAATCTGACTTAAGCATATGCATTAGTTTTTTCATCTAATGTTTGAATGATATTTGTGTAGCTCGATAGGTATTGTTTTGCAAGTTCAGATGTGGAAAAGGAACCCTGCATTGAAGTGGATGTGACAAAGAGCGAAACTAAGAATACAATTTCAAACCCTGAAAATATCAGAAGTGGAGCTATTGCTAGGATGCTAGTGCCTAGTTTAGACATCAGCTCATGAGTATTCCTATTCTCATCTAGGAGGTCATGTCCAAAGAAGTTCCAGATCCTAGTTTCTCAAATAGAGTATATACAGTTCATATCCAAGCTTCTCATCTTATTTCCTAGCCCAAAATCATCCCATATCTTGAAATAAAAGCTAAGTCATTAGTATCTCACCATTTCTTACACTTACTTGTTTATTGTATGATAGATCTTGTTTATTACTGTTATATTCATTTGATCTCATTCCTATGATAAATATTTAAATTTATTTAAATCATTTGGTAAACCATACTTGAAATTCCCATTATCGAATCTATCTTTCATGCCCATTACTTGTAGTGGTTGCTTTGGTCACCCACAACATACTGAGTTACTCCCAAAAAACCTGTAATCATTCCAACGATATGGGTGAAACCATGCATAATAAACCCATATTTAATTAGCATCGAGTTCCTTAATAAACTCTTGATGATATAATAGCTTCTGATAGTGAATACTCTTATGATGAAGACATTAATGTGGATTAGGCACAACTTGACACTCTCACCACTTTCTGTTCCACATTACTTGATAATCCCACTCATGTGCTACATGTCCTTGATGCTTTATTAGCCACTCAATGTTCCCGTGAAAATACTACTCATGTTAGTATTGATTAAGCTAAAATGTGAATTTTATGCCTAATCTAATTGCTATCGTAGCAGTGAATAAATGCATCAATGAAGTACAAAAATTAACCCAAGCAAACTAAACCAAAATATATGAAACCCTAAGTGTAAAGAGAAGGTAAGAAGACTTAGTTGATTCACAGAAATCCAAGAGGTGTGCAGAGTTTGAGAACTGGAAAATACAATGCACTGACCATCACATCGAAGCTCAAAAAAATGCAAATCTAGAAGAATAAGTTGGACTGGGGTGCTTGGAAAGGAACATGGGCACCTGCGGGTGCCCTAGGCTTGTTTTTGGGCACCTAGGTTGGCGGAAATGCTTAGGAAACCTCCTCTGAGTGGTTGCTAGTTGTTCGCCTTTGGTCGTTATGAGGTCACACAATGATCGCCAAAGTCGCTGGAAATATGTAACAAAGTATTGACCTGCAAAACCCTCAAATAAACATCAAATCCTAAAAAGAAGATGCATAATGAGGGGTCGAACTGTTCTCAGTTGTCACAACGGTGAATTTATGACTGAGCGATGCACTACATCTCAGACCCAATGTAGTTTTGTGTGTGTGCAGAATTGTGTCATATGTGGCTCTTGTGTGTGTCATACTTGATAATGAGCAAGTAACTAAATGTAAATAAATGTAATAGATGTGTGCATAGAATCAAATGAACTTCCCTCCTATGAAGTGTATGTAGAATAATCAACCCTTGTGTCCCTTGGATTGTGCTAGATGGATGCAATGAAGCTCTTAGATGCTTGATGAATGCAACCTTAGGTTGTGATAATTAATGCTTAGTGTTTGGTTCCTTATTATGATCACATAACTTTATATTTATATGATTCTCTTGGTTGATTTTTTTAATTAACCCTGAAAAGGCCGACTACCAAAAATATAAAACACTCAAATGGCTAGAGAGGACCCAAAATATGTGAACAAAATAAAAAGGGGTCAGAGGTGCCTAAAGGGGACGAGGGCATTTGACGTTTCCTTTTAGTTGAGCGTTGGTTACCAGGATGATAAGTGTCGAGGTATAAAAAGGCACACTGAGAAAGTAAAGGTGTAAGACCAAGAGAAGTGATAGAAAGAAAAGAAAGGTGGTCAAATACATGGGTTAATTAATACTTTTCTCACTTAGGAATCATATGAATAGTAGTGTGTAATCAGGACTAAATAGATACCCCAAAGAGAGTTATTTTGTGTCTACATTTGCCCCCACTTTATGTTGGTGAGTGGAAATCTCAGTAACATAAAGTAGATAGAGATGCATACCTAATAACCATGCATATCGATGTAGAGAAGCGTGCCAAGGGACATGACAAAGCGTGGAGTGATAAAAGTGTGATGTGGATGCTAATGAAGAGAAAATATAAAAGGTGATGATAAAAATGAACCTAGGGTGGAAATGCATGTGTAGATGTTGTGATATTCATTTTGTTGATGTCGATGTTGTTGTATGTCATGTTGTGAAGATGTTGACTACCACTTCTCATACGGGTGGACCTGTAAAAGAGAAGAACGAACAAGTAGTCAAATATGTATGTATATGATCGAAATGTGAAAAAAAATGTAAAATATGAAAATGAAAAAGGAACATATGCACCTGATCTGTGATGAGGAAAGAGTGTAGAAAGAATCATGTAAATGTTATAGATGACTGAGTTTTTTGGGCGATCTCACGCCAATTGCACCAGTCGCGATTTTTTGGGGCAATCTCATGCTAATGATATGGAAGAAGTGTCGGGAGAAAAGTTCGGTGTTATCCTCTAACCTTTAACTGCTTCCCGTAATGTAGGACACCACTGAAGATGGTGTGCAAAATACGAATAAACGCAAAAAGTGCTAAGGATTGTATGCCCTGTAAAATATGATGTGTGTGGAATTTTGTAGACTGTTGAACTTCCAAAATTTTGTGTGATTGCCCCTTGGTCTAGGAAGGGTCGTGTTGTGGTAAGGACCTAAGTCTGATTCCGAGCTCTGAAACTGAAAATTATGTTGTACCGATATTGTGTTGTGTTGTGTAATAATTGTATATTATTTTATGGGGTGATTGATTTACCCAAATGATGCCCCCCCTCATTTGGGGTGCATGCTATGTCATTGAAGGAGTATGAGGCCCAAAAGAGGACCGAATGCTAAACTGAAATTGTGTCATGTAGGGGGAAGGGAATGTGCTTGGTAGAAACCAATGCATGCACAAACAAAGTGGATTTGAGACAAGTGTTAGTAAAAGAAAAGACACTCGCATGTAGTAGAAAAAATGTATTCTAAAAAAAAACATGTAAGCTAAGACGCAAGAAGAAAATGTAAACACGCAAGAAGACAATGTAGATTGCGAAAAGTGGGTTACAAACATGGAATATCACTCATGATGACACAAGACAATCAAGGCCGATGAAGCTAAAAGAAGACAATTTGCACACAATACAAAGAGAAAATCCCACAAACAATGGCATACAAAGAACAAGCAATGACAAACAATGTAATAGATAACCATGGAAGTAAATAAACCTGTATGACAAATGTTGCACATGAAGAACCCATTAGCATGTTAGAAATATAAAAATTATGTCAAAATGTGTATAATCTGATAAAGTAATGTGTTATGAAACAAAATGAAACAATAACATTTGTAGTGTACGGAAGTGGATGCCCCCAGGAGCTGTTGTGGGACTTATAATAGGTATTGCGCCAAGCATTCCTGCTATGTGTAATGGATATGTATCATCTGCGATCAAAACTAGAAAGAAAAGTGAATGTGCATGTGTGTATGATAAAATATAATGACATACACGCTATCTATCTAGCATGTGTAATAAAGTGAACATGTAAAATCATAAGTAAGCAAGAGTAAATGCAATCAAGGTATGTAGTATGCTAGGGATGGATGAGATGGAATGTAAAGTGAGTGTGATAGGGGCCAAGTGCCCCCCGAGTGAGTGTGAATGGAAATGTATGCAATGAGGTTCATTTGTATATGCCCCCTCAGGAGTCAATAATGAACCGTAAATGAGAGTGCATCATTGGGAAATGATTTGAATTGTGTGTAATAGATAAATGTGATCATCAAAGCGCAAAACGTAGGGTGTAAGCATGTGAGTGATTGATTTAGTGAGTGAGAGAGTTGATTAAATGCATGAGTGTGATGAGGTCCATTTGAGATGTATACCCTCAACAGTTGAGTATGGACTGTGGAACTAGAGTGCATCATAGGGTAATGATCGTAGCGTGTAGAAGTAGATGTAAGAAAAATGTAGTGAATGTGTATAGTGAATGAATCACAAAGTGTGTAGAAGACATCATGAGATACGATGTATGATGCACGATGTGTGAAGTATGTAGTGTGTAAAGTAGAATGTATAATGTGCAATGTGTGAGGTTCATGTGTATAGTATTCCCTCAACAATAAAGTGTGAACCAAATCACAAGAGTGTGTCATTGGGAAGTGGTGATACTAATGTATCAAGATGTGTATGATGAACATAGAAGACTAGATGCAACGTGTATAAGATGTAAGATATGTGAATATGTTAGGAAGTAGGGGGGAGAAATAAGTATGATGCCCCCAAGTGTATACTTACGAGTACACTATGTGATGAATGATGTTTCAAATAAATAGGTGATATATGAAGATGATGAAGGACAATATATAGTGTATAGTTGATTGAGTAATGTGATAAGCGATGAAAGTTTGTAGTGTATGTGTGAATAGTGATAGATGGTAATAGATGTATGTATGTATGTATGAGTGATTATGCAATAGATGGATATGTCAATGAAGCATGTAATGCAAAGATGAAACGGGGTTCTTATTGTAAGAGATCCCTCAATAGTCATGTAAGAACTGTAAGAACATGAGTGTGTCATAAGAAAATGATGATATGTGTGTGTATGTGATTGTCTAGGTGTGGCATGATGAGAAATCAAGATGCTTGTTGGTGCTGGGGGGGGGGGGGGGGGGGGAAGGTGTTATGCCCCCGCTAGTGTGTGATGAGAAAAGAGATCAAGTTACATCATTTAGGAGGTCGTTATTGTCATGATAAAAACCAAAAGGTAAAACATCTAATACATGATAAGCAATAGTGTTTGGTTGATCACGTAGTGAACCATTACGACGAAGGTTGTACATGCACATTGTGTATTCTTTGTCAGTGAATGGGGGTAGTGGAAAACCATGTGCTTACCAACTTGTCAAATTTTGTGAATAGCCGAGAAAGGAAACATTGCAAATGAAAACACGACCAAAATGCATTGGAAATAAAATGCCAATATGATTGGGATCTAAGGTGCCCCTAATATAGTCAAGCGAATATTGTCTATGTGTAAGGGGAGCAACATGAGGAGCACGTGCAAGAAACACTATGAGATGAAAGACGCGAAGCCCATAAGTAGCAGTAATGTGGATGAAACCATGATAAAGATGAGGAGCATAGGGTGAAGGAAAGATGTCGTCAACCACAAAGCCTAGCGTAGCCAAGCCATCATGTGTGCATATAGTGTCATCACAAGTAGGATCAAATGGAATATGCTCCCAATAAGAACCATTCATGAAAAGCGTATATGTAAAGGGAGGACGTGTTAATGGTGGATGCACATGTGATAGTGAAGTAGGTGGAACAATATCAGATGCGTGGATAGGCCCCTAATAAAGCACCATAGCAGTAATAGTAGAGGGAGGAGGCGGTGATGTAGATAAGACTGTATCTAGCATGCAAATAACAACTTCAAGTGGTGGTAAATGATTTGGAGTATCTTGGAGTATCCATGGGGTGTAGTTCATGAGGAGTATCAGAGCGTGAAGTAGGAATTGTAGTATTGGGATCACGATCGTAGTATTTTAATGGGTCACGATCACTTGGTATTGTATATTCTATGCCCTCATGTATGAACTTGACACAGTGATGTATTATAGAAGGAACTGCTTGTATGACTTCAAGTCATGGCCACCCGAGTAAACAACTATACAAAACTAGAAATTCAATGACAAAGAAAATGGTGTTAAGGGTTTTGGGCCATATAGTGATAGGCAGTAATGTGACCTACGCAATGACGAACAAAACCATCATATGCACAAAGGGAAAGACACGATGGACTAACATTAGTAGTAGAAAGACCAATCTTTTCAAGGAATGACATAGGACATAGATTGAGTTCAGATCCATTATCGATTAAAGTGTCTGACACCCATATTGTAAATGTGAATCATGATATGCAAGGGTGGATCATTGTCAAAAATAGAAAGATCAACATTAAGATTGGACGGGAAAGTAATATGCTGAGAAAATGTCTCGACAAATGTTTGATATACTAAATTTGGATACATATTAGCAGGAATGCAAGTGGTAGCGAAGAGAGCTTTGATTCTATCTTTTAATTGAGGATTGATAAGCAAGAAATCATTAATGGAGATACTCATGATGAAGAGATCCTAGAAAGATAAGAACAATGGAGGTATGAGGATCCTAAGAGTGTTCAGATTGAGTTCGGGTTCAACAAAATGATTAAGCTAAAATGTGAGTTTTATGCCTAATCTAATTGTTATTGTAGTAGTAAATAAATGCAGCAATGAAGTACTAAAATTAACCCAAGCAAACTAAGCCAAAATATATGAAACACTAAGTGCAAAGAGAGAGTGAGAAGGCTTAGTTGATTCACAGAAACCTGGAGGTGTGCAGAGTTGGAGAACTGGAAAATATGAAGCACTAACTGTCACACCGAAGCTTAGAAATATGTAGATTTGGAAGAATAAGTTGGACCGGGGTGCCTAGAGAGGGACATGAGTTCCTACGGGTGCCCTAGGCCTATTTCTAGGCATCTGGGTTTGTGGAAATGCTCAGGAAACCTCCTCTGAGTGGTCTATAGTTTTTTGTTGTTGTTCGCCTTTGGTTGCTATGAGGTCGCACAATGATCACCGAAGTCGCTAGAAATTTGCAACAAAGTATTGACTTGCAAAACCCTCAAATAGACATCCCAGTTTCTCAAATAGAGTATACACAGTGTAGATCCAACCTTCTCATCTTGTTTCCTAGCCCAAAATCATTCCAGATCTTCAAATAAAAGCTAAGTCATTATTATCTCACCATTTCTTACACTTGTTTATTATATAATAGATCTTGTTTATTATTGTTATATTCATTTGATCTCATTCCTCTGATAAATATTTAAATTTCTTTAAATAATTTGGTAAACTAGATGTGAAATTCCCATTATTGGATCTATCTTTCATGCTCATTACTTGTAGTGGTCGCTTTGGTCACCCACAACATAATGAGCTAGTCCAAAAACCCCATAATCATTCCAACAATATGGATGAAACCATGCATGATAAATCCATATTTAATTAACATCGAGTTCCTCTTGATGATATAGTAGCTTCTGATAGTGAATACTATTATGATGAAGACATTAATGTGGATTAGGCACAACTTGACGCTCTCACCACTTTCTGTTCCACATTACTTCTTAATCCCACTCATGTGCCACATGTCCTTGATGTTTTATTAGCCACTCAACGTGCCCGTAAAAATGCTTCTCATGTTAGTATTGATTAAGCTAAAATGTGACTTTTATGCCTAATCTAATTACTATTGTAGCAGTGAATAATTGCAACAATGAACTACATAAATTAACCCAAGCAAGCTAAACCAAAATATATGAAACCCTAAGTGTAAAGAGAAGGTAAGAAGACTTAGTTGATTCGCAGAAATCCCAGAGATGTGCAGAGTTGGAGAATTGGAAAATATGAAGCACTGATTATCGCATCGAAACTCAGAAAAATGTAGATCTGAAAGAATAAGCTAGACTGGGGCGTTTGGAGAGGAACATGGGCACCTGGAGAAGAACATGGGCACCTGCAGGCACCCTAAGCTTGTTTCTCAGTGCCTGGGTTGGTGAAAATGCTTAAGAAACCTCCTATGAGTGGTCGCTAGTTGTTTGTTATTTTTCGCCCTTGATTGCTATGAGGTAGCATAATGATCGCCGAAGTTGCTAGAAATCTGCAACAAAGTATTAACCTGCAAAACCCTCAAATAGACATCAAATCCTAAAAAAGAAAGATGCAAAATGAGGGGTTAGATTGTCACCAACTGTCACAATGGTGAACTTATGAGTGAGTGTTACACTACATCTCAGACCCAATGTAGTTTTGTGTGTGTGTGCAGAAATGTTCCCTAGGTGGCTCTTGTGCGTGTCGCACTTGATAGCGAACAAGTAGTTAAATGTAAAAAAATGTAATAGATGTGTGCATTGAATAGAATGAATTTCCCTCCTATGAAGTGTATGCATAATAACCAACCCTCGTGTCCCTTGGATTGAGCTAGATGCATGCAATAGAGCTCTTAAATGCTTGATGGATCCAACCTTAGGTGGTGATAGCTAATGCTTAGTGTTTGGTTCCTTATTATGATCACATAATTTATATTTATATGATTCCCTTGCTTGAATTTCGTAATTAAACCCGAAAATGCCAACTACTAAAAAGATAAGATGCTCAAATGGCTAGAAAGGACCCAAAAGATTTGAAAAAAGTACAAAGGGGTCAGGGGCGCCCAGAGGGGACTAGGGCTCCTGGCGCTGACGTCCTGGCTAGGCGTTGTTGTTCAGGATGATAAGTGGGGAGGTATAAAAAATCAGACCGAGCAAGTAAAGGTGTAAGACCAAGAGAAGTGACGAAAAACAAAGAAAGGTGGCCAAAGACATGGGTTAATTAGTATTTTTCTCACTTATGAATCATATGAATAATAGTATGTAATCAAGACTAAATAGATACCCCAAAGTGTGTGATTTTGTGTTTACGAGTATGGTTCACACATTGATGCTCTTTACTGTTATCCTCTCTTCTATTCCACTTTCTTCTTCCCCCACCATCGTGGGGGTATCCACCATTCATATGTTTATTTCTATACCCACTACTCACTTTTCTTTGCCCATCATTTCCCACATCCAACCTAGCACTTCTGCACGAACCCATGCCTTAAGAGTATTTATATCATGATTTGAAATCTCAATTTTTTTTATTGCAACAGGGCTTGTCATCTTCTTCTCTATCACTTGATTCTTCGCTTCTTCTTCATATGCCTATTACACCCGAGGTTTCTTCTTATCGACTTCCTCCCAATTTTACCTCACCTAAGTTTCTTCTTTTCGATTGCCATGGAGATCCCCAAGAGCACCTTCAATCATTTCATATTGCATGTTTGGATTATGCTTGTGATGACACACTCTCAACCAAGTTGCTTCCTAGGAACTTATAGGACTTGTGATGGTTTCATGATTTTCCTTTGCATTCCATTCAATCTTTTACTTCTCTCACAACTATGTTTCTCTATCACTTAATTCTTTGCTTCGTCTTCATAGGCTTGTTGAACCCGAGGTTTCTTCTTATCCACTTCCCCCCAACTTTTCCTCACCTAAGTTTTCTTTTTCCGATGGCCATGGAGATCCCCAAGAGCACCTTCAATCATTTCATGTTGCATGTTTGGATTATACTTGTGATGACACACTATTGACATTTCAAACTTAGGTGATCACAAGTATAATCCAAACAACGACCTCTCTCCAAGGGGGCAAGCCTCAAGCCATTGACCTTGACATTCATCTCCTCCTCGGTTTTGAAGGTTTTACGAAGTCTCCTTCACTACCACTTGTAGATAAGAATTGTTTATATGTTTGAGTTCGACATCTACCCTTGCTTTCCATGCCCTCCCACTCCTCTCTATTAAGGGACAAGATAGAGGAAACAAAATCAATCATCATTGGCATTGCAGTTGTGAGTGTCCAAACCCTTAAATCAGTGCTCCTATGCAGAGTATATACCATGTTTTCACTTGTGTTTACCATTTTTTGTTTTTTAACCATGCTTACGTTATTAAAACACATAACAATGTGAGCACAATAATCCCTAAATAGTTACAAATCCAATAAAAACTAGGGTTTTCAAGTTGGGGGCTATTAAGATAGATTTAATGTTCAACATGCATTGCTTTAAATAGACGATGTGGCGATCTTAAGAAAAAGTGACATGTGGTCCATACGTGACTTGTCGTTAGAAAAAAAATGATTACTTATGTTACCTCCACTAAATTCCCGACCCAAAAATTCTCCTCTCTCAATCTCCTTCTTCAGACGACACTTCATGTCCAATGTCTCGCCTCCAATCCTAAAACTTTAACTTCTTCAAGGCTTCTCCATCGACACCCCCAGTGCAACACCTGGGTGCAATTGCTAATACCTTTTCCTTTTCCATCATAGTACATTGGAACGGAACATGTTTGTTTGGCATGAATTCTTTTGTTGAGTAACCCTGAAACATCATAAATCAACATTTTCTTAATTGAAGAAGAATACCCAATGCAAAGAAATTTTCGTTTTTATTTTCTTCAAAGGCTTTTAAGTGTGTAGGTCAACATCAACAATAATAGACTAGAGTATAATGTGTCCATTCATTGCAATATTATTTTTTTAATTTTTATGAGGTTATAAAGTTGGGAATATATTTTGACACACCCATGTAGATGGTTTGATTAAAATATACTTTCATATTCAAGAGAAAACGGGGAGAAAATCTTTAACGTTGTGTGGATACGATGAAATAAGTATTGAGCGACATAAGGCAACTTAGCAAAAATAGTCTTAAGCTTACGAATAATGTTGGATTGTGTTTTTTAGCCATATAAAAGGTCACTCACTTAACACTGTTAAAATTTTACAAACCCTTGTTTTGTTATTTAACGCGGATCCACCACGACCATTGCACTAATTTTCACATGTATAATGTGGATATGGCAAGGCCTGCAAACGCTATTGTAAAATTCAACTTCAACATCATGTCACCCAAATGGCTACAAAAATTGTGGATCAAGCACCAATTGATTTTGCACCCTACATTGCACTCACGTGTGTCAACCGCAATCACCTTCCATCTGGTTTAAATGAAAGTCTTCGGCATTATTATGTTTTCAATGTCAATGTTTAAGTTTTTTTAATTTAGATTCAAGTTCAATAGAATAGTGAAGGTGTGCCCTATAATTATAACAACCATACAATCTAATAAAAGAAAAGGTTTGAATGTCGTTAAACATAATGCTATCAAAAGGACATTTGAGCAAAGTTATAGGGGATATTGACTATAATTGGCATTTATTCAAGGTGAAATTATAGCACTTCAGACATTAGGTCATGGATTTTCCCTTTTTGCAAAAAGAGGAAAACAAGTTTAGTTTCTTGAGTTCAATACCTTTACTTGGTATTGTGAAGAAAGAACAAATAAAGTTTTGTAGATGTATTCTTAAAAGATATTGGAAGAATTGAATTTCATTACTCAAAACATGTACAATAAACACAAGGTGAAAGAGATAGGCCCCACAATTTGCATTACAAGAACCTTCTTTTACCCCATGCAAAACACTCAAATGCTTAAAATGTATGATGTTAGTGACAAAAAATGTGGATGGTGCAATTGAGAAGATATATTTTTTTTGGTTGTGGCATGTCATTCTATATTGCTTGACCCCCATTTTGGAAAGATGTTATACCCACGGTGAACAATGCTCCCAAGAGGTATGTGGATCATAATTATGATAAGCTTCAAGCCTATTATTTTGAATACCGAGAAAGCGCGAGTTAAGAATACTAAAGAATAAATAAAAGTTGATATTACAATTGTATATCAATTATTTCATATGATGGACTAATGGTACTCATAGACCCCTTATAAGTGTCGTCTCCTCCAAAGGTATAATGTTTTTTAAGGCACGACACTTTGGCTAATGTAAAAGATGTTGGCTTATTTAAATGGTTTTATCAAATTGAACTTGTAGGTAAACACGATGGGGTGCATATCATTATAGAGTGGTTCATCTAATGCACTAAGAGGGGAGCATGATCGAGGACGAATATTTAAAAATATTTTAGACATGCATTGTTCATTGCATGAATATCTTACTTGAGAATTTGCTTAATGGTCGTCCTTAGATCAGCAAAATGATGCAAAATCAACATTTTTATAATTAATCATTTAATGTGTCGCGCAGATACAAGAATTATGCTTCCTTATAACTACTCCAGTGTGTTGAGACTAGATTTGCTTTCTTATTTAACTACTCCAATGTGTTGAGACTAGATTTGCTTTCTTATTTGTTCTTATTGATTGCATCCTAAAAGTGAATCAATCGCTTTAGTATTTGGGGGAGATGTGGAAGAGTTAACCTACCACTTACACCACCTTATCAGATGAGATTTTTGAGTTCATTATTGGCAGCTAGTCTACTTAATTAATTTTGGTTGAGGTGCATAGATTATTGAAAAAGCAATAATCAAGGTCCTTCGTGCTTTTGACGGTGATTAGTCATGCATGGAAAATGTTTTTGAGAATTTTTGTTTAAATGAAACATAATCTTAAGAATATTTTTACAATAGGGAAACTTTCTTTGATTGAGAATTTAGATTAGGGTTGCATTGATCGTTAATGGAGCATGCTCGATAGTCCTTTTCATGATGATGTTTTTTTGCTTAATACGCACTGGTTTATTAAGAAACCATTGGTGGACAAATATGTGGAATCAAGATGAGATATATTGATCAATGTTATCCAAATAGAGATGATCGTGATAAATGTAGGCGTTTGAAGATCATACCATTTTGGGGGTTATATGGGTGTGACATGCCTTTGCTTAAAATCACAACTATATATATGGTCTCTCACGTGAAAATTATAAGTTATTTTTATAGAGTTTTGTACTAATCATGCAACATACCATATCTAAAATTTAAAGCAATTTAGAATTAGTTAACACTTATTTTGTTTCACAAGTTTCTAGTGTTTCGCCGTATAAGAGAAATTGGAATTATCATATATTCATCCATTCAACGAAACACAATAAGGTAAGAAGCAAAAATATAGAGTATCTTGTTTCTGTTCTCAATTGAACTCTGTCGATCATCCCAAGCTTCAACTGCATACAAATCAAGGCCTCGTGTGATTTAGGATTATGGTGGATCATTAGACAAAAGAAATGATGATTAGTAATTGAGGTGATCAAAGATGATGTAGAAGACCTTTTGACTCCCAAAGTTAAATGCAATGTGGTAGCACTAAGTTGCCTTCCAGCTCAAGTGTAACAAGGTCATAATAGGTTCACATCATTCAAATAAAATATGTACCAAATGACATACATTTTATAAACCTTGTTCAATTTCATAGTACGATGTTCAATGAAGGTGTTTCTTATTTTTAACAAAATAAGATGCTTACAAATTTTTGGCTTGATGTGCCCATATTTTGTTTCATGCATTATAACTTCAAAAAATAAGTATAAATAACGAGTCTCTTTACTCATTCATGAATTCTGAAAGCATAAAATCCCCATTTGTAATTTAATTCATCAACAATCTCAATTAACCCCCACTTTCCATCATGTTGATACTTCCGTCACTTTTCTTGTTTCTCATTTCCGAGTTTACATATAACCCATCAAACAAAAGCACGAGGCTCATGCCATACAATCAAATGCTAAGGGAATTCTAGACAGCGCAAAAACAATTTAAAGTATAAAGAAGACATCAATCTAGAAGGTTAAAAGACATACAGAGCGAAACAATTTAATGTACAAAGAAGACGTGGATCGGTCTGGAAGATGGAAGCAATCCGCCATTGAAGATTCAGTCATTGACAATTTTTAAGAAAGAGATTTCCTCGAGAAGAGTATAATAAATAGAATTACAAGGAGAATGGCCCGGGTAAGACTTTAGGAAAATCGGGAATAAGACATATCAGCTTAAGCTTGCTCCTAGGACTTTAGGATATCCCCATTTTCAATAGTGCAGATCCATATTAATATCACGAAGGGTATATCCTGAGCTTGAAGACGCAATTAAAAATAAATGGTTTGTAAAGAAATTGTGAAAATTGACGTGGTGTTGGATGACACGATTAACAAGACTATACATTCCAGCTATAAACAATGTGTGCTAAAATGAAAGGAAAGACCAAGGAAGAAAGCGCATGACAATTAGTACCTGAATTTAAGCATGACTTAGAAGAACGAAATTGTTTGTTGCAGGATTGTTTTTTATTTTTATTGAAAAGCTTTTACTTATAAAAATACACGAAGTGTTACAAAAACCACGTCTTACAAAAAGTGAATGGTATCACACTGGCTGCAGCCACGGAAGACTGCATTGCAGATTTGAGTAAAAACATACATTTGCTTTCTTCCAACAAAGGGTGAATGATGCGAGAGATGAAAACAGATATAAACAGGGAGTGGGCCAAATCAACACACTGTTCAACTTTCTATGATATATAGGTGTTAATGGGTTAAATATTTAGTGTTTTTAAGAGAAGGTTACAGAGTTGTATGTATTCCTTCCTTTCCCTTTCTGTAATGGGAGACTAATTTTTTTGTTAAGAATGTGCAAGGTACGGGTAATTGGCACTCTTGTAGAAAATATTAAATAAAAAAAAATACGATCCTGAGGAAAAGGCAGTAGAGTTACCTAGCCATCACAGAGGGGGACTAGCTAAAACATCTCGGCAACAACTACAAAGAAAAATGAAGAGATTTTCTTATTAACATGGTCCCTTACTCTTCTTCAACTTTCAAATCAGAACCACCTGAAAAGAAATCAGGTTTCCATGCAGTCCCTGAAGAACAAATAAATATAAGATAAAAGATAAAAATCTAACTGCGAACAAACATAAGTTAGGTTCATGGGGGGAAGAATGGAGCAGGAGTGGCAGATCGGGTCCATGGAGTGAATAGACAATCTGGTGAAGATAAGGGTCAAACTGACATTGAACAACATCTTAGAGAGCAAAGGCTCGATTGAGGAAAGCCATCCTCCCCTACTGCAGAAAGTGTTGAAAGTCAAGCTCCAAACACAACTGAAAAAGGATGTGAGACAAATGCTGGATGAGATGGAGGAGACGAAGGGGCATGGTAACCGTGATGGCCCCTCTATTTCGTGCTTTGAGCAGTAGCTGGTCAAGCCTACAGCTGCAACATGGTAGCAAAACTGTTGGATATGGATAGTGCCTCCACTAGGGGCCTGGAGTAAGGATTTTATTCAGCAAACCAATGCACTGCATCATTTCTAAATCTGAATCCTTCTAAGGCTCAACTTTCAACCCCTTTACCTTTCTCCAATCCTCTCCCAAGTGCTGGGACCGGTGGCAATTCCCTAGGCCTTCAGGAAGCTCCTCCCTTAAATGTATGTATCACGAATCCTACAGTTGCGACAGGCTCGAGTGACGACCGAAGCTACCTGCTCTCCAAGAGTTCTAGAGAAGATTTGGATTCTGTGGTTTTCTGCAAGAAGGATGGTGGTTTTCAAGATGAGGTCACTAGGGGGTATAGACTACTTGGATGGGAGATCGCTTCAAGAACTGGCATTTGGGCAAAATCAGTTCCATCAATTTTTTGCAGTGAGACTGTCACTTCTCTCCTCTTGTGCCCTAATGCTTCCCAAGATTGCTTTGTTGAAAGCAATATCTGGTCTGGTCTGGCCTGGAGTCCGCTCTTCTCCTAGTATCAATCAATACATGTGTGGAAAGAGAAGTTCCCTGTTTGCATTCGCTTGGTTGGGTTCATTTGGTTAGCATAGGCTTCATCCTATTGAAATGGAGTTGTTTCCATGTGCAACCAAAGTGTAGGGTTGGGTGGAAGGCTCTCCTGCTTTTCTATCCTTTCCTTTAAGATTAATCTTATTTTCGGGGACACACTGTCCCCTATACAGGCAACATAGCTGCCTGGATTTCCAATTTGCTAAGACTGAGAATTGTGGTTTTTGGCCAAAGAAAACTGTTTGGAACTGGCTCCTAAATTTAATACATGGATAATACACACTTCTCTTATGTAAGTTTTATGTTTGCAAATATCAGTTTGGGAAACTTATTTTCAGTGAAGACTCTATTCACAGGGTCATAAGGAAGTATCTTTGCATTGATGAGGAAAATACCATGCCTTCTCTGGTTATCAAGTAACTAGTCAAACCTCGGCAACCTCTTGGTTTTTGGATTAGGGCTTGTGAAATTTCTAGGTAAATCTCCTGGTGTTTTTTTATTCTTCAGTTTGTCCTTGCAGGGCCAAATGTTGTATATGAGCTTTTATGGGCTTTGAACCAGATTTTACCTGTTGTAATCATGGTTGAATCTATTTGGAAATATGGAACATAAATACAAAAGGGACCGAATAACAACCCTTCTTTATTTATCAAAAAATATATAAGATAAAAGATTAATCTCCAAAATGAACATAAACTGTTTTGAAAGGAAGTCAAATTGTCCCTGTGACAGTAGGAAAATATTTTCTGGTACTTAAATTTAGCAGGTCCCCACAGCAACCAGAGACTTAAAATTGGTCTACCAAAGCAGCAAGGAACTTTTATTTTGCAATTTTTAGCTCCTCAAGATGCATGGAACTGCCTGTGCCATAAAAATGGCAGTAGCTGTCCCTTCCATATGACCGCTGTCTTACAATAAGGAGAAAAATAGAAGGGAAACAGGGAGAAGCCCTCTTCAGAACCACTACTCTAAAAAGGAGTGGTTCTTTTATAGTCCATAACATTCAAGGGTGGCTTATAGTATATGGAACTACCATATACTCCCAATATGCAGGAGGGACCCAACTGTATTTCAAATATGAGTCATACCCTATAATAAAAGTTATAACCATTTCATATTATGCTTCATTGATGTATTATCATTGTTGATCTTCAATGGATTGCCAAAAAAAAATATTTCATTTAGTGTTTCAGAAATTCCAAACAACCTTACTGGGCAGGAACAAAGGTCAGTTTGGTCATATGTACATCACTTCAAGATGAACTACTTCCATTAGTTCAAAATCTTCTTCTTGAATAGTTTCTTGCTCTGCTGCAAGTTGCTCAAAGCCCATTCTTAAATATTAATGATCATATTTTCAACTCACCAGGCATATATTAGATTCAAACTGTTAAAAAAACCCGGCAAGCCTCACAACAGATTTAACTGCTAACTATTACATATTTCAAATTTCAATAAAATATTTGGTTGATAGTTGTCCCTGGAGTAGTGGTAACATGACATTCCTTATAACCTTTAAATGAGTGAGCTTGTCCTGATGGCTCACTTCATAACAAAGCAGGAAAAAGATTCATGTCACACAATACACAACGACTCCTTATATATGGGATATGAAATGGTTTGGCTATGCCTTCAAAAGTAGTATAACGTTACACACATAAGTCTGAGATGAGAATAATGGTGATCCTAATTAGACAGGCAAATAGTGGATAATGCTCAAGGCAGGTGTGAACCTGTGTAAATTCATTCAAATTAGAGCTTCTGGGTAGATGGAATCCGGGAAGATTGTACTTACGACAATCATTAAAAAAACATTTTGTAGGGTTAGCTCCAAGGAACTAAATAGCTAACTGTTCAATGCCTCAGTGAGGTATAGTTTTAGGTCTGGGCAAACAAAACCCCACAAAACAAAAAACAAAAACAAAAATTGCATTGAAAAACAAACGAAAAGCAACAGAGCTGGGGGCTAGCAAGTACTAACCTAGAATGAGCAGAAAGTGAAGTTGCTGAGAGACTTCGTCTATAAATTCACTCAAGAAACGGCCAGAAAGCAACAAGTTGCAGAATGAACTGAGTAAGTATAGAAATAGCAAAAAAATGAATCAAAATCAACACATTTAGGATAAGATTGTGCTAACCTAGAATAAAGCAGCCGCGAAACAATAGGGTTGCCGGAATGAAAATGAAGGTCTAACTTAAGTGTTTCTAACTTTTAGTTTTTTTTTTTACTTTTTTTAATTATTTATTTGGTTTCTAATTTTTAAAGTGGGCCTAACAAAATCCTGGGTGAGTCTCAGGCAAGCTGCAGAGTGCATAGATAGTCTCAGCAGTCGGCCAAGCTGCAGCAGCAGAACTTAATGCTCCTGGCTCAACTTGTGCCTCTGAATCTAGTAAACTCGCAAAGTCTTGACACACTAGTATTTATGACTTGGCTATATGACAAGATTTCCAAAACAAAAAAACTGAATAATACTGCTAAAAAAGAATTCCTCAATGCTGCAAATCCTGTTTTTATCTTGGATGTGCTCTAAAACAGAAATTTAGATGTTACAACAAGGGAAGGCGGAGGCAGATTTGCAGCTTTGAAGGTTTTTTCCCTCTTTACTTTCACACTATCATTATTCAGTGGCAACTCTCCCAAATCCAGCCAGGTAGACTCTCTAGGCCCCACTCTACATCCAATTGATTAAGCTATCATAACATATGTAATAATCACTCATTATGTCCTTTCTAAAATAACTTAGCAGTTCCATGGAAGTCTGCTCATAAAATTGACTGAAACACTTTGCTCCTTGTGTTAAATTTCCCATTGTGTAAACTACCACTCATAATTTCACTGTGTTGAGTTGCAATGTACACATGAAAAAACTAAGAAACTTGGACCAAACATGCAGAGTGGCCAACTTTCTTGTAAGGAAGTTTGGGTGGGGCTGGAAGTTCCCAAAGCCTCCTCAAATACATTAAGGGCAGAATTTACCAAACATGATGCTTACCGTATAGTATATAAATGGAGATTGCTGTCAGTTCATTTTTCACTATGGCACACATCCCATCTTGCAATATCCCCATACTCCAGAATTGAGAATTCAAGGAAACTAGAAAACAGCTTGTGCAATCCTCGTTCTTTAGGGTATAGAAAACAAGAATAAAGCTTTGAATTGTATTTAAAACGTTCTCAATAGTAAAAAAAATGTTAACAGGGTGCATAATTAGTTGTTCTGCTCACAGCTCTGTAAATTCCGCTCTACAGCGAAAGGCTTCCCTTAGTTGTTTTAGTATATTCCAAATTAGGATAGCAAAAAGTAATATGGAGCTAATATAACAACTGGCATAAACCCTAATTCCATTAAAAATCAGCAATTCAATGTCCCAAGCAATTTCACCTGAATATTGAGCAAGTATTTGCCCTAATGCAAAATCAAACTTAACACAACAAACAACAAGAAATATGTACATTACCAATAGAAGAAGGGATAGCAAGTAGCAGAATGAAGGTGGTGTTATAAAACACCGTTTACAGAAAAGCACCATCCGAAAGAAAACATGGCCGTTGAAATTAAATCAAAGTCTACTTCTTCTTAGGAGACTTGGGAGACTTGGGCTCCTTATCTGAAGTGGCAGCCTTCTTAGGGAGGAGGACCTGGTGAATGTTTGGGAGAACTCCACCGTAGGCAATGGTGACGCCGCCCAACAATTTCCCCAACTCCTCGTCATTCCTGATCGCAAGCAGGAGATGCCTCGGGATAATTCTGCTCTTCTTGTTATCCCTGGCTGCATTTCCAGCCAGCTCCAGCACCTCTGCTGCCAGGTACTCCATTACAGCGGCCAAGTAAATGGGAGCTCCAACACCCACTCTCTTGGCATATCTACCCTTCTTCAGATATCTTCCGAGTCTCGCAACTGGAAACTGAAGCCCTGATTTCAGAGATTTTGAAACACTCTTCTTCTTAGCGCCTCCCTTTCTTCCACCCTTTCCAGCCTTGGCTCCTCCCGTCTCCATTATTACCCTCTGGTACGTGAAATTCGGTCACACAAAAGCCCTAATTCGGAAAATAAGCTTGATGGGATATGAGGTCAAAAGAAATCCTATTAATTTTATAGGCTCCGGATTGTGTGTGGGAAGGTCATTTGTAGAAGGAAAAGATTAAATTCTCACGGACGGTTCAGATGTAATTTACTTCTATCCGTGTACCGTCCAGTCCACCAATGGATCCTTCCGAAAATTCGAAATTAAAAAAGAAATAAGAAAATTACTCCAAAATCGGGCCCACCGATAAGGGACTCCTGCGGTACGCTCCATATTAGGTAGGTCGTTTGTTTGTTTCTTTAATTTGATTTTATACTTGAAACGCCACTCCGGTTAATGGGTCAATGGCATCTCCTCTACGGCGTAGTGAAATCGAATGGTTAAACTCCTAGTTTTTTAAACTAGCAATCGCATGTGTACAATGCAATGTGAACGTTGAACGATATATGTTATTTGATTTAGAGGGATAGTTATTACTTTTGTAGTTGATGTTGATAAGGGGTGTGATTGATTTTGTAAGTGTAGAAATATAGATGAACTATTTAATTTAAAGGTTCTCTGTACATTTCAAACTTGTTACAAATTCATACATGAATACATTTGATACCGTTTTTGATAGTTAATTACTTTTATTGTTGACTTGGTTTGTATTAATTTTGGGGTAATTGTGTTAGTGTTGCATCGGTTGTTTGGTTGGTATTTTGTCGAAAAAACCTGTTTTGTACACTCGATAAGGCATGTGATTGATAGTGGTAGTGTAGGAATATATACGAAACATTACATTGAAAGGTTGTATGTGTACATTTAATTTTGTTACTTGCATAAAGAGGACTGTCCAAAATCAATGGTAATTGACTGAGGTCGCCAAGGAGGATGATTGATCTATTCCCAAATTCAGATGTTTTTGAGTGTGGGAAAGCTTCGCGTATCCTACTATTAATTTTGCTTAGCAAATTTGGGTTGATGAAACTCATTTCATCAATAAGAACATATTTTATATGTTTCATCAAGTAGAGGTGAGGGAGATGTGGTTGATGCTGTTGTGAATGAATTCTAAATTTTATTTATCAGAAATGATTTTCCTGTGCCAGTTGTTCCTTAAATTATCAATCTTAGTGGAGGTAAAAGGGTTTTGTTTGTTGAATGGTGTAGTATGGTATCAAGAGCTAGTTGTGTTGTTGTTATGAAGATAAAGAAAGTGTGGAAGATGGTGGTGTGGCTTGCATGTTGGTGTTAATTGTGTCTGCATTTTCTCTCTCGATGAATGATGAACGAGTTATCTGCATATCGTGTGGAACGTCATGTATGTTCCAATTATTGTGTATGTCGAACTCTCGTTTCCCCAACATTTCAAGACTGTCAAGTCTCGTGTTGTTTCTCGGACGAAGTTGTGCGAAAACCTACCATTCTTGCAATGGTTCGTGTTGAATAATACATTCAACCTCAGAGTCATAACTAACATATGTAGCATGTCATGTGTCTGCGGTAGTGCATAAAACATGCCACAGTTTATGGTAGCGCATCAAATGAAGAGTGTATTCATGCATTGGAACTTCTTTTATGCAGGATTGTTGCCACATTGTTTTTCCTGCCGGAAACAAAGTTGGGAAAGCCATTGAGAAAAGGCCCTCTGTATTGCATTAATTTATTAGCAAGAGCCCAAGCTCTAGCCATGGCATGGTAAATGGAGTGTTACCATCATGGTTAAGCAAAAACTTTTCGATTTCCTCTTCTTTTATTCCTGTATTGTGAGGTGTTGACACGAAAGACGATGAGTGTTCATACGTTTCATCAGAGTCAGTGGGAACATTTTTATCTTGGGATTGTAAGAAAAATCTTCCAATTGGCCTTGCATGCCTGCTCCCACTCCCAATCCCAATTAATCTCAACCAGACAAAAAGGAATAAACTCAATCACATGGTCAACTTCGACACTTCGTATTTGAATATTCCCATTTTAAACATTTGTTGTGGTTTATTCAACATTACTGCAACCATTACAAATACGGTCAACTCCTCTTGAATCAGTTTCTTCCCGCCATAAGAGTATTTTCTGGATGTTTATCCAGGGATCACCTTCAATAGTTTTTATCTAACTATATTTTGGAGAGTTGCAAATGAAGAAAAAAATTGTACGGGTCAAAGCGAAAGAAGTTAATAAAACTAATGTATGTGGTAATTAGTTGACCTCAAGAAACTCAAGGAAATAGAGATGTAGACCAAATTTAATAGTGAGAAGAACTTAAATATAAATTATAAAGGAAGATGCTAAGAATATTCTCTCTGGCAAGTTAGGCTAATTATAAGTTGCAATAACATATACAAGCAATAATCTTCAGCATTTAGTGCATAATAATTGTGAGATAGAAAACTATATGCTTTGTATGCATGATGATATTGACCATTTAACAAATTTGATGTTAGAGCATGGATTATATAGGCCACATCATTCATAAATTTTACATTAGCATTTCTCTTTGTCCTTTATCCAAATTCAACATCATTGTTTGTGTATATTGTAGTCATATATCTGTACCCTTTATAAATGCTCAAGATTGACATAATTTTTGCAATTTACTCATTGGATTTTTTCCCTCATAATTTCAATGAGTTGGTAAGAGTTTGACATCATAATTAATTAGACCCAGATAAGTATAGAAACCAATGTCAACATATGAAAATCAAAGTTTAAATAATATGTTCTTACTGAAAGTCTAAATACCTCCTAGCAAATAATACACTTTTAGTTATAGAATCACTTTGATGCTACAATGTCACGTGAAATAAATTTTGATTCAAAACATATTCGAGATGGTAATATTCAAATTGCCTCAATCAAAGTTCTTATTAAGTTACGAACATTTTCAATGCTTTTATAAAGATTATTTTAATAAAATACTTATAATGAAGGTGCATATTAACATGTAATTAGTGTTTTCAAAATTCACTAAGTGCTAATTTTATTTAGAAATAACCAAATTTTATGATGAAGGTAGAAAACGACATGAAAAAATATGTTCCCCTAATAAAAACTCTTGCACTAAATTCAAAGAACTAGTTTCTAAGTCTTGTATCAATCAACCCCATGAACGGAATATATCACCCACAATCTTCCGATTTTGAGTACCACAATTTCATAGTAATCTTGATGTGTACAAGGAATTTAACTGTACTATTCAAAACTATGTATGTCAAGAGATGGAAAAGCAACATCCTCTGATTTAGCACTGCATACCAGATTTTGATGTCTAACACCTGGAATTTTTCTCTTCACAATATCCAATTATGTTTACCAAATTTTGATGATGCACTCGAGATAGTAACTCTATCTGGTAATAATCAAATACCACATGATTTTGTTCATCTCCAAGGGTCCCAAAATTATCCGGACCAAGTCAATCAATGCACATAATGAAATAATATATTAATGAAATATCATATTAACAAAAAAATTGCTATAATATATGAATCTTTGCAAATAAATTAAGGGTTGAAATTAGGTGGATGTCATAGTCCGCAATTATGTTATGGCCCTGCGGCCTGCACTACAATCCTCTCATCCACTTACCTAATATATCAAACGACCCAACACATGTGGAATACAGCCTGTTGCCCACTCCCATAAACTCACATTTAACAGCTTAATTTAGTACTTGCTGACAATTTCTAAGAATTACAAATGAGTAATGGAGCAGCGTGTTCATAACAGGATTTCTTCCGCTGTAACCTTTTCACCTATCACCGGAGAGAGATAATCGATATTAATATTGATGACAGGGGATATATTCATTGAGTATGACATGTACCGTGGCAATAAACGGAAAAACAACTTTTAAAGCAAAAATGACTTGCAAACGACCGTCAAAATTAATCACTTGATAAAACATCTAGAAGGCTGTCAATTTTAACACAATCGTAGAAACATCCGCAGAGGCCTTTCCCATAGGGGGAACGCCTTTGGCGTAATTAAATTTTGATAGGGCCTTTTCTAGTAATTACGCCTAAGGCTTTGTCTAAATGAGATCGACCCTCCTACCTTTGACACGTGTCAATCGACATCAACAGCTGTGATTTGTTCTTGTACATGGACGTTGATCAAATAAATCTCCATTGTTTGTCTTTGATTTCCACTATTTCCTTAAATGCATGTACTTTCCCTGTGTGTTGAGGTAGAACAACACCAGAAGGCTGAAGATATATGGGAAATACCATGTAGAGCTAATAACATGTAGATCAACCCCACCTCGAGGTATCGTTTGTCAAAGTTCAACCATTCAGGATGTAGCACATGGATTTTGTGTTTTCTTTAATACGACAGGATCGTCGATCGTTGACCTTCATCAACGCTTGGTAAAAGTCATTTCTGTTACATTCATCACATACATGTATTAAGTTTCTATTGTTAGATAATCAAGCAAACAAGTGGCGAGAGCTTTCCTTATGGTATTCAGAGAATATTAACCTCTTGTGTTTGTTGTCATAGTCATTTATCTACAATTAGACAGTCACATAAGGTTACTAGTGGCATGAGGTTAATAGAAGCCCTACTCAGAAGCTTGGGCAAAGAAAAGTTCAGAAAGGATGTTTGAGCTTAGTAGATTAGTTATAAAAGTCAGAAAAATAAAATAAAAGGCTTCAAAGAATAGCTAAAATTTTGTAGAAATAGAGAATAAATATGAACTTGTATCACAAATGGTGTTCAAGTTTCGGGCATAGCAAATGAAGAGCTCATTCTTCTCCTCCTTATTGACATTGTAACCACAAAGACCTCATGAAGCCTTGCAAGATGCACAAAAGGTGGAGTTACCCAATCGTGATCATTTTTGCACCTAATGGGAGCAAAAACCTATATAGTGGCGTAAGAGCAATATTCGAGTTGCGCAAGGTTGAGATCACCGCTACCACTGCCACTTAGAGAGGCATAATGAATCTCGTAGTAAGGTGGGGATTTGTTGTTCTTAGTATTATGGTTGAGGCCAACCCAGGGGTGACAATCATAGAAGGGTTTGCAGAAGGATTTGCAACTAACGTCGAGGAGTGAGACATTGGTGTAAGGGAGGTGGGTGTAGGAACCCTTGGAAGAGGGGCGACATGGTGGAATAATCAAGCAACAATATGTCATTGTCGATGGTAGTGTGGAACAAGGGGGTGAGATGACGAAGTTGAGGCTTGTGCGCAAGTGGACACGTAGGGGTCAAACAAGGCGAGGAGGTCGAAAGGATGATCAATATTATATGTTGTAGAAGGTTTTTGCATACTCTATAGCTCCTCACCAACACAACCACCTTTGTCACTAAAATTGCTACTATCTTCCATCTCTCTCTTGAAAACAAGATTATGTACATATGATAACGTTATTTCTATCTCGAATATATGAGTTTTTATTTGGTTCAAATCACCATTGAAATTGTAGTGAAACATATCATTATTGTTAAACAAAAGATGAAAATAATCACTACCATTCAATTTTGTTTCCACTTTTTAATCTCTTTTATTTCCTTGAGCTTGCCTTTTGTATTTCGAGTGATAAAGAAAAACCAATGGAGATCTGTTGAAAGATTGCGGGATGGATTAAACAGTTGAATCCCCAAATGAAGGGCGTAATTCGGCACGAATGGAATCCCACCTCCACAACAAACCATTCTATTTTCCGAAGACCAAATCAAGGACACTCATTTGGTAGTAAATGTTTGGCTCAAATGACACTTATGTCAATCTGTCTCCAATGAACGGCTTCGTCCAACATGTCTCACACTGTCATGAACAATTTTAGGCCAGCGGGGGTTCTCGTCTACAGCTCTCTTTCTTGTATTTTATCCCTGCTGACTGTACGTCCACTCTACGACCTCCCATGGTGCGATTGTCGGGTATCAACAAAAAAAAACCATTTCGATTCCATAGATGAGTCGGGTCTTTCCTTTAGAATCTATTTATCAGAAAATACATGCAACCCTATTTTACATAAATTTGAGAAAGCTCAAGTACGCGTTGAAATTACATTCTAATGGCATGGAATTCAAGCACAAGAGGTTGTCGAATTATGTGGTGGTACACGAACTCCAACCTATTTCCTGCCAACGATGACCATCCCTCTCACCACGTGTCAAAAGGGTAAAAAATTGTGAGAGAGGTTTTCATCAGCCCTCATTGGAATTAAACCTTGTTGCTCATTACTTACGGCGAGCGTGAGGGATTCTTCAACCATGTCCTTGTGTCCATAACAAAGGTGCCCTCTCCTCATAATATTGTGGGCCCTGACCCCTTCTTCATCTTTGACAAGTTAGGGGTTTGAGTAGCAACGATCGTCATCTCTCCCTGTATCAACAAAGGAACAAGAGACACTAAAATTGATCTTAAATTCAATTCTCCACAATTTAGATATACGATTTGATGGTTTTATTAGTAAAATTCATTCCTTGTAAATCGATAAGATGTTTGTTGTTCACACATTACATGTTTTTCTGCAATTACAGAGCTTGAAACTAAAAAGGGACCATACAAAGTGCCACATGAAGCAAGTAACATTGTTAGGTTTTGACCTTGCAACCTATTGGATTTTCCCCGTTTTTTATTTTGGCCCTTTTAAGTTTATATTAGACTCACCTGAAAAATGTCAGCTCGAGACAATAAAGTGGAGCACCTATAACAAATGTTAATTGGGGTAAGAACAATGTGATTTAACAAATATGGAGTTTGTAAAACCCTAATTACAGAGTAACATATGATAAATGAAATGATAAAGTACAGATTTGACACAAGCAACAAGCTAGATAAAAATCAAACCCTAAGTGCAAGAGAGGGAATAAAAGACTCAACTGATTTCTCAATTAATCCTGAAGTGTTATGGACTGGAGAACTAATGAACAAGAAGAAGAAATTGTTGCAACTGCACTTTGAAAATTGTAGAACTTCCGGAAAAAGTTTGACCACGACACCTGGACTGGGTCAAGGGTGCCTAGGCACCTGAAACTGCTTCTAGGCTCTAGTGTCTGAGCAGAACCTCATAAAATGATTTTTCTTATGTCGCACCAATGTCATTAACCTTCGATGTATGTCGCATTATGTCCATAGAATTCACATGTACCCTGTAAAACAAATTATCTCCTGTAAAATCAGAAAACACATCAAATCCAAAAAAAAAAAAGATGCAAATGGGGAGTCAGACTGATACCACCAAGCGTTGTACTACATTTTACACTCCGTGTAGTTCTTGTGTGTGTACGCAAAAATCGTGCCCTAGGTGGATTTTGTGCAAGATGCACTTGATAGTGAGCAATAGCTAGATGTAATAATGTAGATAGATGTGTGGATGTCAAAATGAACTTCCCCTCCTATGTGTGTATGTAGAAAATGCAATCCCTTGTCTCTCGAGCGTGTGCTAGATGGATGCTTTGATGTTCTTAGAATGCCTTTAGATGCAACCTTAGGTGCTGATAGTAGATGCTTAGAGTTTGGTCCTTTATTATGGTCACATAGTTTTGTATTTATATGATTCCCTTATTTAAATTTCGTAGCTGACAACTAAAAGGCCAACACATAAGAAAACAAGGTGCCCAAAAGATAAAAGAGAACCAAAAGAGGTGAGTAAGATACAAAGCGGTCGAGGGTGCCCAAAGGGGACGAGGGCACCTGGGCGCTAGCGTCCTGGCTGGGTGCTGGTGTCTAGAGTTAATAAAGACAAAGCAACGAAGATCAAATTGGGTTATGGGGTGTGCAAGACCAAAGAGGAAACCAAAAAGACATAAAAGGGGCCAAAAATAGATGTCAATTACTAGTTTTCTCACTTAGGAATCATATGAATAGCAGTATATGATTAGGACCTAGAAATGTACCTAAGTGCGTGATTAAGTGAGGGAGAGTAGAGGAACATCAAAAAAGAAACAAAAGAATTACAACTTTTAATATTTGATGTAGTAGTGGTAAATCTCAACAATGTACAATCTATCAACAATTTCCAACCCTTTAGACTGGAGAAGTCATTCCAATTTATAGCATTACAAATTTTCCTTTCATCTCCCCCCACGTGACTTTTCACAATCCCTCATCACTTGTGACCTTCCACATTCCTAGGAATGGAAAATTATTCTTTTTCTTATTGATGAAAAATGACCCTTACAATGTTGAATGAAAGGTCACTTAAGTGAATAAGACAAAGTAGAGAAAAAGTGAATTTTCAACGAGGAATTATAATATAGAGAGAGAGAATAAGGAAGAGAGGCATAGAGAGAAAAGGGTTGACCAATCCGATGAAGATGAAGATTTTACTGATTTGAAGCACAGTGATCACAATATCCTCCTTTTGTGAGATGCAAAAACACTTCAAAACACTAAATGGGTGTCTAGAAACACTGTTGTGAGACATTACAATGCGAGCCTAATGGATGTAAGCATCACTCATGATGATACTTTCTTGGCCTAGCACTAAGAGTGAGGATCACTTTCTTCTTCTTAGGCTTTCACATTTCACCCTAGTGATCACAAATCAACTATATGATGTTTGAATCTCATGACACTGGTTTGTCCCTTACTGAAATGGATCTTCATCATGTGTGTGAAAATATTGGCCCTTAATAAAACTCTTGTTATGTGGCCACCTGTTGGATTGAAATGAGGTGATTGTAATGTCCTCCTTATTGAGGTGTGATCACACCACAATATTTTGAATGAGTGTTTAATAACACTAACAAGGGAATGGAATCAAGTGAAAGTTGATATGACTGCTCATCCCTACATACATTTTGCTCCATATGAAGATAATCCTCTTGGTGACTTGAACTTGAATGAAGCTCTAGATTCTTTTCAAACTCTTCATCAAACTCATGATTTTCTAGATTGCACTCGTTATCCAAGTGAGCACTTAGATCTTGCTCCTTATCAAAGTTTGATCTACATGATGTCCCCTTCATGAATGAATTTAATCATAGTGAACTCCTTCTGCCACAATTGGAATGAGTTAGATCATCTAGCTCCATTCATCAAATGTCTTGTGTAGAGATCTCCTCGGAACCGATGCTTTGAGAGCTTACGGAGGGTTTTGTTTCTTATTTAGGACACAAAACACCTTCCTGGCATTGGGATGATGGAAAAAATCAATGATATAAGCAAAATGAGAGTTGTCGTAGTTTTCTAGGCTCAATTCCAAGACTTACTATTTTTAGCAAGTCCTGACATGACTGTTATTTTTAGGAAACTTTCACTATTTTGACCTCCTGATGCTTCTTACTCATTCAGAATATTGAGAATGTTGAGGATTTCCTATTTTTGACAACTCACTATTTTTAGACATGTTCCACCATGAACACATGTTATTTTTAGTAAGTGCACTTACTGGTGTCAGATTGCAACAAAAATAGTCTTGAAATTTTGGGTTTTATTCCAATATTCTCTACTCCAATTTTTAGATGATTCCCTCATCTGGATGAGTGGGAAAATGAGATTTTCAATGAAGGGGTAAAATACTGAGAAAAATACAGTCCTCCATATCTCAAAAAATCATCCACCCCATCGTACAAAAAAAAACTTGAATGAAATTAGATTTTTTGTGAATCGTTTGCTCAAAGTTTTAGATGATTTCGCCCACCAAATCTCCATAGAATTGAAAAATAATTTTCTTTCATTATTTTGTTGTGGTATGACAGACATTAATGGAGGTTAGAGGATTTTTCAACAACATATTTGATAAAAATGGCTAATTGGTCGTGAGAGAGAATTTTGAATGAGTTTTAACTCACACAACTGAATGTAGACATTACATCACACACTTTAGGTACATTTATAGACCCTAGTCACATATTACTATTCATATGATTCCTAAGCGAGAAAACTAGTAATTAAAAGTTATCTTTGGCCTTTTGTCTATGTTTCATGTCTTCTTTCTGGCCTCTTACACCCTACAACCCAGTTGATACTTAACTGCTTTATTTTTTATGACTCTGGACACCAACACCGACCCAGTTGACTTCTTTGTACTTTACTCACTCCTTTTCAACGTCTTTTATCTTTTAGGCATCTTATTTTCTTATGGGTCGGCCTTTTAGTTGTTAATTACAAAATTAAAACAAGGGAATCATATAAATACAAAGCTATGTGACCAAAATAAAGGATGAAGCTCTAAGCATCTATTATCACCACCTAAGGTTGCATCTAAAGGCATTTAAGAGCATCAAAAACATCCATCTAGCACTCATATAAGGAAAAAGGAACTACATTTTCTGCATACACACATAGGAGGGGAAGTTCATTTTACCATCCACACATCTATAAATACATTGGTACATCTAGCTATCACCCGCTATCACATTCACTTGCGCAAGGGCTTCCTAGGGCGCGATTCTATCACACACACAAGAACTACATGGATGCTGAGATGTAGTGCAACTCTTGTTCGTAAGTTCACTTTATGAGGTGAACACCGGGGTCATTCTGACTCCTCATATTGCATATTTTCCTTTTTGGGATTTGATGTAGTTTGAGGGTACATGCAGTTCATGAATGAAACATCTAATGCTAAGTCATACATGTGAATTCAACAATATTCTAGCGACATACAAACGATAAAAAATGAAGGTTAACAACACTATGTAGTTAATACACAATCAATTTATACTATTGCTCTCTGAGCTCCCGTGCAGTCACATGCACCTAACAAAGGTCCTTGCTGCCTAGGTGCCCTAGTCCTGTACTAGACGCCCTAGTCTCATCATATCCGACATCTCCATAATTTATTAGGAACAATTCCATGACAATGGAGAATCCTCCTGTTAATCAGTATACCTATACTAGTCACTAGCAATCAGTCTGGTGTGAGATGATCGCAAGGAAAGAGGAGGGTCTTTCTTTCTCCCTCTTACACTTAGGGTTTTCTATTTTACTTGCTTATTGCTTGTGTGATAAAGCTATAAAGTCCAGACATTAGAAAGGATAAACTTCATTAGAAGAATTATCATACATGACTCTACTAACTCATATGAGTTTAGAAGAATTCTATTTTTTTTAAATCAACTAGGATATAATTAACAGGCTAGGATAAGCTTATAAACAACAATTCAATTCATACAAAACATAAGAAATTAAAGGAGTTGATGTCAAAGTTATAGAATACTCATAAGGATGAAATAAATTAAAGGTGTTTCCTAAAGGGCCTGATACCTAAGAACAAAATGAAGTTAAATATCCTGCCACTAACTACTTTTAGTAATATGTAAAGACAAGCCATAAAATCAAAGAACAAGGGTAAAGAAAATGAAAGGGAAAGACTACAAGTGATTGGGAAATGGTGATGAATTTTCAAGGATATAAAGAGTGAGGAAAAACAAATATGAGTTATTTAGAGTGCACAATAACTGTTGTATGAAAGCATAATGATGATTTTATGACAAGATAACATTTAGTACAATTTTAGTATTTTAGGGACATGGGAAACATAATGAGGTATCTTCATTTGCCCCTCTTAGGGGTGGCGTAATCTATGCCACTTGAAACTATAGTAGACAAGTACAAACAAGTAAATTTTGAAGTGAGTGGAAGTACCAAAATGGATGGGAACAAGGATGCCTCATCAAGTTTTTGATGGCCATGGAGTAACATATGAGAGCCAATTGACAATCGAAAGTACAAGAAGGGAGAAAGACATATAAGATTCTAAGAGAGGTTTGATGGAAGTGGAGATGATGAAAGGGTAAAAAATGAGGGTGATGAGATATCAAAAATATAGTTAGAGATCACATGCGAGTCAGAGATGACCATGTTGTGTAGATTGTGATTGACACTATCAGGGGAACACATGCATTTTGCAACCAATCTAGATAGAGGAGTTGATTATATAAAATATGAAGTGAAGGTATACATGATCATTCAAAATTAGGAAGGATTACATCACTAACCAACATTAGAATGAACACTAAAAAAACTAAATGTCACGGAAAACTTACTAATCCATGAAAATCTTACTAATTGTGATAGGAAAAAGTTTCATTTAACGATTTACAAATGCAAGGTAATTGACTCAAAACAATATACTATTAACGTGAATGCATAGAGAGATAAAGGATATTGGTGAATATCCTTCCCATTTTACTTTAAGGGGTGACATAAATGATTGACATATAACAATGAAGGAATTGGTTAGATTGGATAAATGCAAAAAATAATTTGAGAAAGAATTCATCTTTTTGGGGATGAAAAAACATTTATTTGAATATATAAAACACAAAAAGGAAATAAAAAACTCAATGCATACACATAATGTGATGTTACGGAGTTGGGATTTAATTTTAAGAATCCTCCTGAGGACGGAATAAAGAAAATATGTTTCGTAAAGGGTCTAATATCTAACATAACAAGCAACCGATGCTTAATTAATGGAGGTGCATCTAACTGACTCTATAGTGAAACATGCAGGGACCAAACCATGAACGATTAGAGAATGATGTTTTATAGGAATAATGATGATCGAGAAAGTTGTGTCCAATAAATGATTTGGTGATGATGAAGACATGTTATGTTTAAATTTCCTAGATTTTTTGAATGTTTAGTGTCTAAAAAAAAAATCAAGAATGTTAAAGGAGATGAAAAGCGAGATAATACTAATTTTGAGGAGTTTATGAATTTCACCATAATGTGGATTTGTAATGAAAGTTAATGATATTTTTGACAAGTGTGGGAAGAATGCAATATACAATAATGTTGAGGGTTCGTGGGACATCGATAATAAAGGATTTATTTGACAACACAAATATGCCCCAGGGAGAAGAAAAGGTCATCGAGAAGAAAAAATATGCCTCAGCGAAGCGAAAATGGCTAGAAAAATGACCATTCAATAAAGATGATGATGATCGCATTGGAATGTTAGCATCGTGGGTCATGAAGGCTTCTTACATAGTAAAAAGCTCTAATTATATGGCATTGGGATGGAGAAAAATGAAAACATTAGATTTGTAAAATATGAAAACATTAGATATTAAAATCCTCGATAAAGATGATGATTATACATCGATGTAAGCATCTTTCCAGAATCTTCTTATATAGTCAAAATATCTCTTTATCATTTTATGGAATATGAAAACATTAGATTTGTAAAATATGACAACATTAAAACAAATAAAGGAATGTTTAGTCAAATTGTGGAATACATGGGAACAAATACCAAATAAAACAATAAAGAGTTTGTAGTGAGTGGAGCCATTTTGAGAGGGAGTTTTGAAAAAATGCAAGGGATCTCATCCTTGGTGTATCACTAATTTGGAACTAGTGATTATGATGTTAAAAATTACCCTTAACATCAAATGACCACAAATAAGGATATATTAATCCATCATACATAAAAAATTTGAATTCGAAAGTTTTAGGATTCAATAAGACTTACAAACATAAATTTAATGAAACATGTTAGAAGTAGAAGCATGGACATGAAACTTGTGATGGAGAAGAACCTATAGGTCGCCAACATTTGAGATGGTTGGAACCTAATATTAAATATCACATATTTCTATAAATATATGATATATAATTATACAATAAGAGTGTGCATACAATTGGAACTAACATGATCTATGAGCCACACCACTCCAAAATAGAGGTGATGAAACTCAAGAAGATTAAAATCCATTGATAATAGAAGAAAATTGAGTAAAAGATCTATGACAAAAATCCTTTGTAAAAATTGTTTGTCAATATAATTGGAGAAAATATTAAGGTGAAATATTGTAATTTTATTTAAAATAAAGGTCATGTGAATGTATTTGGTTAAGGGAAAAATAATATAGTTTCTAAGGTGGCAGACTAAATTCATTGTTATTTGGAAAAAGTCACATTGAGGCCTTGGAGGAATCGACAACCTATTAAACACAGGAACCAAAAACTATCTAAAATGATAAGTGGGGTATATAATGGTGAAGGAAAAAAGAACTCTATCTTGAAATTTTGACATAGGGTTATGGATTAAATTTTATTAATTTTTTTGGGTGCAATTTTGGAAAAAAACCACGAAATGTTTAATAAAATGATGCAAATATTGATATTGGTAGAAATAATCATTGAGAACCTGACATGCAAATTATCAAGAGGGAAAAAAATCTTAAATGAAGAAGCATGAAAATTTTAAGGGGAAAGTGAGGAAATCAATCAAATTGATTGATTATTCGAGAACCACATTTTCAAAAAAAACTTTCCATGTAAGTTCACATAGATATTTTTTTAACACAAAAACACTATATATTGTTTTTTTTTGTCTAAATGTTATAAAGATTTAGAGCAACCTTAATGATGTGCATATTCACTCTCTACTTAAAACAACAATGAGTTAGATGAGAAAATGCATTAAACAATAGTTATCTCCCAAAAAATAAAGATTCACCTAATTAATCTTAGTGATCTCAATTAGATAGGCAACACACATAAATAAATAATTGTGGCTTACTCTAGTCTTAGAACTAAGATTAAATCTATTATGATTGAAGATGTTGGTATTCGAGGAATTATTCACATTTATATTATTACTTCCATAAATAATGAAAATAATACCTTAGAGAAAATGATTATTACCTAATTCTAATGTGTATGCATCAAAATTTTCATTTAAGTCTAATGTGTATACATCAAACTTTCCTTATCCTTGTTAGAAACCCTTATGCACACTCAAATCCACACACATTATTTTGAAATTATAATAACATTCTAATTAATTTATTGTGATTTTTAGAGATTTACAATAATCTTATGATGTACATATCCACCTTAGATAATATAGAAAAACTAGATAGAAATAAAATTAAGTGTGATTTTTCTCTCTTTTGAAACTCAATTGGGCATATAACACATGCAAATAAATAACTGGGAAATTAACTCTAATCTAATTGAAAAATTATGAAATTCAAGGAATTTCCCACATTTACATTAACAATGAAAATAATAACTTAGGGAAAAATATTAATCCTAAACTATATATATATATATATATATATATATATATATATATATTATATATATATATATATATATATATATATATATATATATATATGGGTGTACATGAACAAATGTGAAATTATTAAACATAAATCTAATATGTATATACAAACATAAGGCAAATAACTAATTCATAGAAAATGATTTGATATAGAACAATAAGATTTTTTTTCTTTTCTGGAAAAAAAAAGGAATTTTAAATGATAAAATGTATTAATTTTTACTGAACTAATCAGAGGAAAAGAACTGAAGGATTGAAGCATGTAAAATTTATCTTTTGTAAAAAGTTTGATTAGGCCCAAATCAAAACCTTCTAGAGTTTTGTGGGGAACATATATAGGCGTGTATAAACTTAAGGCACTTTGCCCTGTAATTACATCCAATAAATCTACTTTAATGCTAAAGATAGATTTAATTCCCGAGAGTTGATTAAAACATCATTGCACAGGTAACCGACGCTAGTTAGCCTTAACCGTGGTTGGTTCCTACTTGCTCTGACCAATTCTGGTCCTCGGTAACCGATGTCAGTTCCCCCCTTGAACGATGACAGTTGTTGTATATTACAACAACTTTGTAACACATGCTCCAGTGAAGATATTTATCTCCACAACCTAACACATATTGCAATCAGGTGGCCACTTAGAGTGCTGCGAGTGATAACATATGATGAACCATCTTGTAGGGGATGGGAGCTAGTTGGAGAGGACGTTATATCTCGTATGAGAGACACAACATACTATAGACGCACTTTATATGATTTACAGTTATGTATGGTGACCTGGTGACCATACCACTTATACCAGTGACATGATGATGTAGTTGAGCTTAGCATTGTTGAGGTGGACCACTTTTTGATACGTAGTAGGATACATATTGTGGAGTGATACCACATTGACAAGGTTCAGTGGTATTTAGGCCTCATCCAGGGTATTCCCAGAGATAAGATGTGGTATGCATGCAAAGCGCATGAGACTTTTGACTTCGGGCCCTGTATCAGATAAAGGAGGGAATTAGATAGCTATGAGGCAGTAGTCCCACATTTATGGGACAAGAGAGCATAGGTTGTAGATCCATGGATGACTCTATACTATGGGGCCTGGTATGCCACAGTGGTACCACATCGTATCACTATTCCACGGACCATTATAACAGTCAATATAACAACAATCATAGCAAGACTTCAGGAACATGCTTTGAGAGATAGGGTTTGATTAGGGCAGGTAGAGGCCGAGGCTAAACTACAGGTACAGGGCCATGCTCAAGGTCAAGGCCAAGCAAAGGTATAGGTATAACCATAGGGTCCACCCCCA
The DNA here is from genome assembly GCA_019776745.2 of Taxus chinensis. Lineage (NCBI taxonomy): Eukaryota > Viridiplantae > Streptophyta > Pinopsida > Cupressales > Taxaceae > Taxus > Taxus chinensis. Next base: position 126,101,013 of record CM034146.1, read on the forward strand.
CATCAACTTCCACAGTAGCCACCACAATAACAACCTCCAGTGATACAACAGATCCCGACAGAGGGTTCATAGGTGCAGGTACAATAGGTGCGTATGATTTATACTATAGCATCTCCACCCTCACTACCTTGAGTAATGATTCCACACATTACAGTGGGTGGGGGTGACAAAGATGGGGATGGTTTGGTGGATTCTCAGGGGCTACCACAAATACAACCACAGGTGCAACCACAGATAGCTAAAAGTCAATGTGGTTAGATTGAAGACATAGCATGATGTTCTCCACCAGGCAGCACTAACAAGAGGAGCTTAGGATTTAGTATATGAATTTCTTTAGCTACTGGTGAGGTTGTTTATTACAAATCTCTCTATTATGGGGTTATACTTGAGGGACAACAAGTTATTCCATATAATCAGATGGTCGACATTTAATTGAAATCCATATCACAAAGACCATCCAGGTCAGCGAGATCTGTCTAGATGCCTTCACCATAACAGATGCCTCCTCCACGACAGATGCATCCTCCACAACAGATGCCTCCACCATAACATAGGCCAAATAGTCCTGGTGTCGGTGAGATTCAGGGTTGACTCTCTTATTGTATATGTATTTTTGGTACATGCCTCGTGATGAAGGCACATTTTTGACATGATATATATGTATTGTTTTTTATTATGGCTCGAGATGAAGGCATTTTTTATCCATGCCCATGATGGCTTATTTTGTATCTGATGTATATCGAGACACTTTTTGTATATGGACATTTACATTTTGTATGGATATATGAAGATGGAATTTGATATGATCGCATTTTGTTTTGTGAGATAACTTATTTATCCCATGTTTTTATTATGGGCTATGATGATGGGGGGATAAAAATAATCGCTATTGCCCCATTGATGATATTATATGATGTTAGCTTAGCATACACGTTGATTTCAGTTGATGATGATGTAGCTTATAATTTTATTGATATGTGATGATGTAATGTTGGATGTGATGATAGATGATATTGATGATGAAATGATAACAAAATGTACAAGCAATGAATACAAGCACAAAGAACACTTAATCAAATCTACTATATACACATTCTTAATAACATAACAACACAACTATGCGCAAGAAATGAACAAGCATGCAAACAAAATTAATCTAATGAACCTCACAATATATTAAAGAAATATTTAATCTAAGAAAACAAATAAAAAATTAATCTAGAAAATCATGTAAGATAACATACAATATGTACAAACAAACAAAAAAACTATGCACAAACAAACAAGCAAGCAAGCAAACACTACTTTGTTTTTGTGGGACATTTTAAAACGTTTTGGGTGTTTATTTTTGTGTTTTTAATTTTCACAAAACAATGTTATACTATTTTTGGGTGGTTTTGATAAAAACATATTTGAATGTTTTTGATGTTTTCTAAAAGTTTATCTAAATGTTTTGGGATTTTCTAAAAGTTTTCTGAAGCTATGTGCAAGAAAACGAAGAAGCATGGATTCCCCCAGTGATAGATGGGAATGTGCAAGGGAAAACACCACACATATGTGCAAGAAAGTGAAGATATGAAGATGCCCCCAGCGGTAGATGGGAATATACAAAGGAAAACTCTCTGCTTTACATGAGTAGGATCAACCGGATCAAGGCCACAAAATATAGGCTCAAAAGGATCTCAAACACAGGAAAAAACTATCTTAGAACAAAGCCATTATATCCCTAGGTGCGAGATTCTTGTGAAAAATGGGCCCTTCAATGGCGTCGAAAACATGTTTTCACCAAAAGAATTGTACAAAGTGCCACAATTGTGTGTTTTTCACACTTGGATGAATTTATTTCTCTTTATTTTTTTATTTCCTTTTCTGATTTTTATACTTTTTTTATTTTTGATTTTTGGAAGGACCCCTATGCCCAGGCGCTGAAATGCTTGAGATGCATGGCATTCATAGACTCCTGAAGCTCATCACCATCATAATAATTAAGTTTATAAGCACCTAAACCAAACTTAGCAACCACAACATATGACCCCAACCAATTAGGTTCAAACTTGCCTTTCTTTTTTTGATCTTTCATGATTTTGAACTGATTCTCCTTTAAGACAAGGTCTCCTACCTCAAACTGGTGAGGTATGATTTGTTTATTGTAATTTCAGCATCACCCAATTTTGATGCATTTTAAGGTGGTCAAGTGCGTGAATGCACTTCTCATCTAGTAGTTCCATCTTTGCTAGCTTAGCCACTCTACAATCTTCTTCTTTGTCCAGGTAATTTCTCAGGGGTATGCGCAAAGAAGGGAGCTCGGTATCAAGAGGCAAGATGGCCTATGTGCCAAAAACTAAGGAATGTGGAGTAACACTAGTAGGGGTGTAGATGTATGTTCTATAAGCTCAAAGGGCAGTATGAATATACAAGTGTTAATTACGACCAATTTTGCTAACCATCTTCTCCATGATGCAAGCATGAGTCTTGTTCAAGCCTTCAACTTGTCCATTACCTTGGGGGTAATAAGGAGTTGACCATTTTAGTCATATTTGAAAGCGTCAGCACAATGCCTTCACTATTTTTATTTTTGAAATACTTACCATTATTAGATATAATGACATCGAGAATTTTGTAACAACAAATGATGTCGTTCATTATGAATTTGGAAATCTACGCACACTGATGATATATGTAAAAGGAACATCATCTACCCATTTCATAAAATACTCAGTGGCAGTTATGATGTGAGCATGACCATCAAAGGAAGTGGGGGTAATTTTTCCATTAATATTGAATCCCCACTTTGAAAAAGGCCATGGTGTCGCGATGGGTTGCAATGATTATGATAGAGCATGTATCAGGTTGCTGTATTTTTGACACAACAAGCTTTTCTTGACATACAAACAATAATCAATTTCTATGGTAGGCCAATAAGGACAATAATAGCCTACTCTCAATAAATTTTTAGCAAGAACCATTCCACTTATATGGGCCCCACAGATGCCTACATGCACCTCTTTGACTGTTAAGATTGACTCTTCCGAATTAAGGTAGCGTAACAAATTTTTGTCGTAACCTCGTGTTATCCAAAATTCACCCCTCAAGGTAATTTTGATAACATGCATCAAATTCTTTAGTCTCAAGCAATTATATTGATTCAAGGCAAAAATCGTGTTTCTGGGGTCCCCTCGGCTTCTTTCTAACTCTCCTGTCCAAGAGGAAAACCCAACAAGTTTTAAAAAATGTGAAAAAGTTGTAGAAAACAAGCTTGGGCCAGGAAAAATCATGAAAAATGGCTAAGTCCTAGTCCTCGCAACAGTCGGGACATCTGGGCGCGAATCGGCTGAAAGGCCACCAGGCAATCTGCAGAGTAAAGGGGCATCCGGGACTCCGGGACGCGCGGGACGCGAAAAGGTGAATCGACCGAAAAGTGGAAAAAATCGACTACGTGCTGTTTTCGCGCAGTTGGGACAAAGGTACGCGAAAGACGCGGATCGGCCGGTTTGGCGCAAGACAGTCCATTTCGGGCGGTTCGGAGAAATTTGTCCCAGGTAGTCCGGGACAGTTGGGACAAAAGTGCGCGGAGGATGTGAACCGGTCAGTTCGGCCGAAACAGAGGACTTTCATACTGGGACATCCGAGCCAAAAGTACGCGGAGGACGCGAAAAGCCGAAAGAGTCGAGAGCGAATGGAATCTCGACACGTGTCTTCACCGCAAAGAGGGACAAGGAAGTCCGAATCGGCCGAGGCAGGAGATTTTCGTCCTGGACAATTGGGACAAAAGTACGTGGGGGACATGAAAAGCCGAAGCGGCCGAAGGCAAAGAAGAAAAGTCAATGTTTGACCCGTGAAACTTCAAACGGCCATAACTTTTGACTCCGAGCTCCGATTTTCACAAAATTGGACTTTCTGGAACGAGCATGACGTCCTCTACGCCACAAAAAATAGATTTCTTATTTTTAATGAGGGTAGATATATTTAAATAAAAGAAACATATTCGGCTCCAGTCAGTTAATGCTCATTCCCGTCAAATGATAGAAAACAACTGCCAGACCCAAAATAGCTTCCCGCACTCAGAAGGCCATAACTTTTGCATTTCTCAACAAAATCGCACAAAATTGGTACCGTTGGAATCGTGGCTCCGAGCCTGACGCATAGAAATCAAGAAATTCCATATTTAATGAGAGATTGGTCAAGATTTTTAACAAAACGTGGTCGGGTTCATAACAGTGTTTTATTTGGTGGTTGGGAGTGCAATTAAGAGGCATGGTCATCATTCTTTCTCTGTTGCAGCACCTCAGACGGTATGGGGAGCCTTTTGCAAGTAATATATAATCATTTTACTCCATTTAATTCCTCTTATAGGTGGTTGAAGGACAGATTTCGGGATTTCAATTTTCCCTTCTCTTTTCCTTCTCATTTTTCTATAAATTGGAGTGTTGGGCTCATTGTAAGAGGGAGAGTTCCTTGTAGAAAAGCTCTATCAAAATTGCTTTGTGAAGCCAATGTGTTGCAGGCCCTTGTAGTGGACTCCTTGCATGGTGATCCAGGCCCTTATCTTGTAATAGATTGAACTGTGCATATCATGAAGCAATAAAATATCAGTTTGTGGATGTATCTTCCCCTGTTGTGTTTTATTGCATTCTTCTTGCCCCTTTAATCTTTCTACAAGAATATTGTGTCTATTATTATGTTCTTGCAGGGATTAATTATCATTGTGTATGCTTGGAATATTGTTGTGAATGCATTTTGCTAGATTATGGAGAACTGTCATCACCTCTTTTAGTGTGCACTTTACCTCTGTATTTCACACATTTGGAGACTACTCTCACACCCTCCTTTTCTGGTGTATCACTGCTTTAGTGTAGGCTTTCATTTTATGCATTCTTTCTCCCTGGTCCCTTGGAAATTTAGATTAGAATAGTTAGTTTCCCCTGCATTAGAGTATATTGTGGCAGGTAGTTTAGGAGCAAGGACCAGCTTTCTCTGGAGGTCTATCTCAAGTAGTAAGTCCCACAACTTGGAGATAGTACCCATGTTATCCAATCACACCGTGAGTTCAAGTATATGCGCTTGTATAAACACAAGGGTGCTGTGATTCGGTGATAACACCTCGACGATAGAGAGTTCCCCCAAGTAGGTTGTAGCGGGATATATGTTGGATAAGGTTACATTTGTCATAGTGAGTAATGTTAGGGGGAAAGGTTCCTTCACAGAGGTAATTATATGTGTCAATATACCAGGGGGATAGGGGACCAACAACTTCACATACCAAACAAGATTTTGACATATTGCAGGCAGGTGTTGTCAAATGCTCTACACAGAAAGGCATGCCGTTATTTCCAGGTGGGATGCAAAACAAAGACCCAATTGTATCAATGACATCCACTAAGTGGTTTTATCCTTTGGGTATCTATTGGGACGTGATTTGTACAAATAATTCTTTCAGAGTATCAACTAGTTTCTTGTAAGGAATAAACTTCTCATCCTTAACTTTTTACTCATCATTCACTTACTTAATGATCAATTGTGAATCATCTATTACATTAACTTGTCTAATATCCCACCGTATAGTAATTTTCATCCCTGCAATGAGGTCTTCATATTCTACTATATTATTTATGCATGGGAAACCAAGTCTGAATGCTTGAGGGATCAAATCTCCTGTAGGAGTGATAAGCAAACTCCTGCTCCTAAACTATGAAAAGAAAATGATCCGTCAAAGTAAATTTTCCATGTGATGGAGCATCCGAAAGTTTCAGAATCAAAGGTTTAGTTCTTGCAAAAGGGATTCAACTAGTTAATCCACAAGGGCTTTCCCTTTGACTGATTTTTTATTGACGTACTCAATATCAAACTCACTAAGTAGGATGATCCAATCAACCATCCTCCCTACAATTGTAGGTTTAGATAATAGGTACTTAAGTGGGTCAACTCTAGATATAAGCTTGGTCTTGTTATTTAACAGATAGTGATGGAGTTTCTAGAATGTAAAAAACAACATCCAAGCAAGCTTTCTCAATTTTTGGGTAGTTAAACTCATAAGTGATAAAAAATCGGCTGAGGTAATATATGACCTTCTCTTTCTGACTCAGATATGTTGTCGTGAAAATGTGAAACAGAGAAATTGGAAGTTTCCAAGCACGACAACTATACCCCTAAGGCAAATTTTTCATTCCTAGGCACCCCAGGTCAAATCCATCAGTCTGATCACCCCCTATTTCATGTCAAATTTGTCCCCTAGGTGATTTAGTAAAGTGCACTCATTCCACCCAGGTGATTTTAGGGAGTTCTAAAAAGACACTATCTTCTGGCAGTATAGGGAAGGGCTATCGCTAGCCTTCCCAGGACTAGATTCAACCCCCTGGAGCGGAAAGGAAGGGAAAAATTAAACACATAGGTGAAAAGAATACCTTAGAACATAATGGAAATGATTTTTGAAGGTTTGGGGAAGTTTTGCAAGACTTGGAGCAGTCTGAGTAAAAAACAAGGTTCACAAGCCTAGGTGGTACACAGGCCTAAAACAACTGCTAAGCTTCAAAATAAGATTTCAAGAGCTTCGGATGGATTTAGAAGTAAAAAAAAATATCATCAGAAAGATGATTCTAATACCTACATGATGGTAAAATAATATTTTTCACAAAACCTTGGTGCATATGATTGACAGATAATTTTTCTTAGGCACAAGTGGATTACCAGATCAAAAATCCAATTTTTCAGGGATCTTATCGCAGAATAAAGACATTAAAACCCCATAATTGGATTCAAAATTCCATTTCCAGTCAGGATCATATAAAATTTCACAATAAATTCCACCGGGAGCTCTGAAAATGCAGATCCAGATTTACATAGGAAAATAAAACACAATTATATTATGTCTTCACAATCAGTCGTACACAATATATGGATAATATATAGCCAAGCAAATAGCTAAAGCTACATCCTATAATGTAGGAATAGTTACAAACAAAAAGCTATATACGTGAAGTTGTTTAAAACAACTTCACATATAATTCCAAGTAATTATTTGTTGTTTCTCAACAACTCGTAATATCATGTTTACACTATAATAATATTCCCAACATACACCCCCTTAGTGTGAACATGGGGTGAATTGTAGTTGAAACCAGAATCATATGCCTATGCATATTTTTAGGTCTGCATACTGCTCCTCTCCTCTGGACACCAGCTGCCCTCCTATACAACTGTTTCACTGGCTGACACCTTCCACGCCACATCACAACACTTCAAGAGAACATATAGGAATACTTGCATGTACCAAGAAAACATACACAAACTGTTTCTCTTTATTCTGCACACTAGATAAAATAAACACACAACTGGAAATAAATATGTCACCACCACAAAATACGGCCTCGTCGTTGGCGACTCACGAGAGGACGCTGTTTGTCCTCCTTCCTCCTGTGCCTCCATCCTCCAATTTGGTTATTTTTAGAAGAGATAATCTTCATCACTAGGGCAAGAAAGTTCTTCATCAGCTGCATAATCTTCCCAGTCAGTTTCTTCTTCAACAATATAAGCCTTTTGATCAATCTTATCATCCAGTAGATCTTGTGCCTGCTTTTTACAATTTAAAATGACATGCCCCACTTCTTTACAATAGTAACATTTGATTTGTCCCTTTGTAGGAATGTGCTTTTAATTGTACTTACCCTTTTTTGATGATGTACTAGCTTTATTGTGTACATATAAGACCTCTTCTTCTAGTTCTGAAGGTTCATTCTGATCAAGAAGAGTAGAAACTACTCCTTCTAAACCAATTTTAATCTTGCTCAAAGTAAAAAACATATGAGACATTTTTTTAGGCAAACTATTCAAAAGAATGGCTTTGGCATCATCATCTTTTACCTTCTCATTAATACCTGCAAGCTGATTGAGAAGAGAGTGAAACTTGCTAATGTGTTCTTCCATTTTTATACTTTCATCCATCTTTAACCTGTATAATTTTTGCTTCAGTGTTGTCTTTGCACTTTTTGCTTCAGATCTGAATAGCTTATTTAATGTCTCCCAGATTTCCTTTGCAGACTTTGTGAAGTCTACATGGTGCAAGTACGCCTTTGACAAACCGAGACCAATAGCTCCCAAGGCCTTTTGATCCTTGATATTCCACTTCGCGAGATCTGTTGGATCTTTTGGTGTTGTCACATTTGGTTTGACCACATCCCACAAATCTTTTTCAATCAAAGTCAGCTGCATTTGGATTTGCCAAGTGTGAAAATCACGTCCTTCGAATTTCTCAATGAGACTCAATTTCTCCATATTTTTTTTTTAATCTTTTCCCTCACTTTAACGAGTGTCGGTTTCAACTGAAAATGCACCCTCTTACAAACACAATAATATGATGATACTTAAGACAACTTAGACAATTTAAAAAATAATAAAAGAAAATTACTTTTTAAATATTATAAACAACATGACGTTTAATATAATAAATCTTGACCCAACTTTAATGACAATCAATGAAATAAACCATTACCTTAGAAAGTAATAATTGATTACTTTCTAAATACCAATAATAACTATGGACCCAATCTATTAGCCGCCTAATATCAATTTTATGTCTACATGGATGTGGATTCTCAATTCAGAATGCAACGACCTTTCATCATTGAGTGATTGAATTTAATGCATGTAGAAAATAATGCAACCAAGAGAAAAACTCATACCCATATACAAATCAGAACCTTCTGAAGATGGATGCGCAGCTGTGAATAATGGAACGATCAGATGCCAATATAATATGGGAGTAGTATTCAACCGAGATAAAATAGGGAGATTGTGTGCTAAAGTTTGATGCAAACATAAACTAGATCGCTAAACATGTCCCTTTGGATGTATTGACGAATCACATCCTCCTTGCACAGATTTTCATGGCAATGGGTGAGAGATGTTGACTTTGAAAGCATCCTTGTTCCTTTATCAGGTGTGATACGAGGACGAAATGAAAAACGGACTGTATAACAGATCTGGAAGAGTAAAAAATGTGTAGGGTCTGATAGCAAATATTATTTGCCAATATTGATCATGCTTCCATTGTCCACGACTCCTCTTTTGGGCAATCCATGTGCATGAGAAAATAAATTCAAAATAGTCAAGCACGCCAAATGCACAGGTCCGCCAACGAGTCTATCACATGAAATTGAAATCTTCTACATTAAACAACAAATGACTCGCATCGTACAGGCATAGGAATTTCAATAGCTCGGATACCAAATGAAAATGCAGATCTAGATTTACATAGGAAAATAAAACACAATTATATTATGTCTTCACAATCAATCGTACACAATATATGGCTAATATATAGCCAAGCAAATAGTTAAAACTACATCCTATAATGTAGGAGTAGTTACAAACAAAAAGCTATATACGTGAAGTTGTTTAAAACAATTTCACATATAATTCCAAGTAATTATTTGTTGTTTCTCAACAACTCATAATATAATGTTTACACTATAATAATATTCCCAACAAGCTCAAGTTATCTTCGTTCTAAGTTACCCTCTCCAATGCAGTTCAGGACTTAGTCATTTTTTCGAGAGGACACGTGTCAGCAACAGGATCCTGGTGGGATTTCATGTCCCTGACGTCCCTAAGGTCAGGTACATCAGACCTTGGAAAATGCACCCAGCCCCCATGTGACATCTGGGGCCCTCATATGACCTCCAGACTTGACAGATCAGCCCCCAGGTGCTTATTTGGAGCATGCCTTCCCTACTATCGGATCGGGCGCCACGTGTAAGCTCCAGGACCGCCGTGGAATTTGATGTTCCCCGTGCACCTGAGGTGGGGGACATTAGACCTTGAAAAATGTGCCCAGCCCCTATGGGGAGTCATTTGGACACCCACGTGACCGAGTTTCAGCCCCCAGGTGCATTTTTGGAGCATCTATTCCCTGCCGTTGGATTGGATGCCACGTGTCATCTCCAGGACCACCGTGGAAATTGATGTCCCTCACATCCCTAAGGTCAGGGACATCAAGTAACGAAAATTTTTCCCAAGCTTCTCCTTCCATGATTTCAAAAAATTCAAAAAATCTAACAGCCGCTCAGTGCTTCCAGCTGCTTCCACTCCTGTGCACAGACAATCTTCATTCTTCTTCTGCAACATTCTACCATCACCATGCCATTGCAAATGCTCAGACCAGCTCCACCCAAACACTGAAACAAGCTCCCCATAGTGATTTTCAAGTCTCAGGAGGATCTTTCATCAAAACAAGAAGGAAAAACGAAGAGCAAGAAGAAGAAAATAGTGAAAATCTCCATAGCCTAAAAATGAAGATCTGAAGAAATATTGCAAGCCGGTGCATGAAATAACAAACCGTTTGTTGTTGTTCATTATTTTTTCCAAGAACGTTTAAACTCTCCCCTCATGCGACAAAGCAACCACAATGAAAAAATCTCGTTTCCGGCTCAACGAAGAAAGAAGTGGGATTTCCCATCAAACCAATTGCCGGATTGAAGTAAGATCGCACGTGAAGCATCAGAAGAAAAAACCCACATAAAAAATATAACTTTCTTTGCAAATGGAGGAGAAAACCAGATCTACAATTTCAAGGTCCATTAATGGTTGCCGTACCTAGAAGCACTACCAGGCCTGAAAATTAAAACTTTAAAATCTCCTGGACTATTAAGCGGGCGGGTCTAAAATTTCAGAGGGAGTATATTGGGAAAAAACCCATATCAAAAACTTTGTTCCATGTCAATCTGACTCCCATAGGCCAACTTTCTAAAAATAGCAGTTCCTACTACATAGGAACTGCTATTTTGGGAAAGTCAGCAACAAAAGAACCTGCGAAGGAGATGAAGACATTGGAGGTGCACTATAGTTGAGAATTCACTAGAACGGAAATTTTTGGCACTTACTAAAAATAGTAAGTGGGCCCTCTAGCACTTGCTAAAAATAGAATTTGATCCAAAGAAGTGAGGAATGCGGGGAGAAAGGGGAATTAAGGTCACAACACTCAGCTAAGGATCGAGGGAGTTACTTTTTTCACACTTACTAAAAACAGTAAGTTACACTCAAAGAGAAGTTTTGGAACAATGGGATGTACAAGGCTAATCATTCAGGGGGACATCATTGTTCGGGAGCATCCTAGCCATTTTTCACAGGGAATTCGAGATCCACCTTAGTTCATTCAACTGGGTGAGTGTTCGAGAGCTAATTTGGAGGAGTTTCACAGTGTGCAAGGAGTTCGAAGATTCAAAGTTTCATTGTATTTAGAGCTTTCCATCAACGAGGATCAACGAACTTCATCGGGTGACATCTACTCTTCTTCTTCTCTCTCTCTCTCTTTCTCTCTCCTCTTCCCCCAACTTTCTCTCGCTTTCAAATGTTCTAATTCTCCGTTGGGGTTTGCACTTTTTGATATGCCTTTAAGTCACTTAAAAGTGACTTTAGAAACATAATGTAAATTAAGTTGCCTTGCTATTATAAAAGGGACTTAAATATTTAAAGTGGAATATGAACAATCTTAAGTCATATTAAGGCATATGGAGGGTCATGAGGAAGATGATAAGTCACCTCTCATTTTATAAATTGTAATGCCATTTCCATTGCAAAGGGTGGGTGATTGATCTTGTAAACTCAAGAGTATATTGCACCTTGAGAGAACAAAGGAGATAGCCAATTTCTTCTATTCCCCCCCTTCTCAATTTCTTCCATTTCTCCACTATGTACAACTTTTGTCTAAGTAATCAATACAAGAAGAAGGAGTTTTTAGCTTTCTTTGCCTAAGGGGTTTCATGATACTTTGTGTTCATAAAATTCTATTTGGTCTTGTTGCTATTTGCAGGGTTGTTTCTTCTCATGAATGCATGTGTTGAAGTTTCTAACTAGTGCGTGAAATAATATGATTTTCTACCTGCAACATTAGTTCTCTTACCTCTTTTCTCACTCCCCTTTCCCGCTCTATAGATGAAGACTTCCCTAGCAAGAGATTGCTAGCTTTGCCACAGGGTTAGCAGAGTGCCCTTGTTGGATCCCAGGTCGAAAGGCCACCACAGAAATCCACCTTTTCACGTGCATGCATATACGGCAGCTGCACCGGTTAAGTAGAGGGACTTAGATTTCCATAGCATTGGCAAGAAATCTACAAGTTTGTCCACCTGACAAATTTTCTCACCAACAAGATCATACTAAGCTAGAAGGGCACTTACAGAAAATTGGGTAGCTAAGATATATAACAATAATGGTTCACCTAGAGTAGGTGACATGAGAACAAAGGGTTTAGACAAGTATTCTTTAAGCAAAGCAAACACTTGTTATTGTTCAGGACCCCAATGAAAATGAACATCTTTCTTAAGAAAATGTGTGAATGAGTGAAACTTGTCTGTGAGTTGGGAAATAAATCTTCGAATATCTTGTATATTCCCTTGCAAACTGTGTAGTTGTTTGATATTCTTAGGAGGAGGAATTTTTGTGAAAGCCAAGACCTTTACTGGGTCAAGTTCGATTCCTCTTCTTAAAACAATAAAACCTAAAAAAATTCCTAATATTTCCCCAAAGACTCACTTCTTTGGGTTAAGCTTGACCTAGTAGTCTACGAGATGCTGAAAGATGAGCCGTAGGATTTCTAGACGATCTTCTCTAGTCCTAGACTTGCCCAAGATGTCATCAACATAGCCTTCCATTATATCATTCAACATGTCATGGAAGATGACAATCATATCCCTTTGATAGGTTGCGCCTGCATTATTGAGGCTGAAGGGCATGACTTGATTATAGAATGTCCTCCAATGGGATGTGAAAAAATTCTTATGTTGATCCTCTTATGTAATTTTAATTTGATTATATCCCGAAAATCCATTCGTACAGTTGAATCGACAATCATCCTTATGACATGCTTTATTAATATCTTTGAAGTCCGTACAGATTCTGATACTAATGGATTTATTTTTTACAAGTACTATATTGGAAATCCATTTAGAATAATCAATAGGCCTTATGAAGCCTGCTTCCAATAATTTCTCAAAATCTTCCACAAACAAGAGGGAAACATGAGGATTCATCTTTCGAAGCTTTTTCTTGAAGGGATTTACTGATTAGTGCACAACTAGGTTATGTACTACTAGTCATGGATATAATCCTGACATGTATGCCATAGACCAAGAAAATATGTCTGAGAATTCCCAAAGAAACGTGACAAAGGTTTTATGCTCTTGTGTTGAGAGTGAAGCTCCTAGTTTAACCATTATAGGTTGATCTTCTATTCCAATATTAGTGTCTATAGTCTCCTCCACAAGCAATTTGGATTCTTCTTCCATACGCGTAGGGAGGTTAAGGTATTCCTCTAAGGGCGTCTCAATGATATTTTCACCCTTAGGTTGGTCACTTTTTATGTCCAGTGATTTTTCTATTTGTTTTTCTGCCACTACCTCGAAGAGGTTTTCACTGAAGGACTTGGACTTTTTCTTTTAACAAGGCTTTTCAGAGGATATCTTTCCCTTGTTTTTCTTTTGATTTTGGCGACTGTAGAACTCAACCTCCTCCCCCAAGTATGTGTATGTGTAAAGGTTGATGGAGAAGCCCTTTTTGTGGTCACCAACATGAATGTCATCACAGAGACCCATAAACTCACCAATTGCTTCATCATTCTAAAAAAATCAATTGGTATGTGTTGTTGTCGGTCCCAGTTCACAAGGGATGTATGGAAAAGATTTAATTTAGGAATGGTAGGGGATACGGTTAGGAAAGCCATGTCAGAAAATAGGTTCATGGAGGCAAGGTCTTCACAGAGACTACACTGGGAATCTATGTCATTTTCTTAACCAAACAAACTATCTTCCCGTTTAGAAGAGGTGGCTTCAACCTCCAGAGGATGGGACCCATACGGTCTGATACTAATACCATATTTACAAACCTCGTGATGTGGTGTCATAAGAGGTTCTTGAACACCTTTCTCATTCGTGCACATCCATACTCTTGATATCCCATGACATACATCATTTTGTTTGGGATAGCATACACGGGTGCTTGATAATATGAATCCATCTCATCAAGAAAATCAAACAAATTTTTATCTACCAAAAGACCACCAGGGGTGAAAGTGTTGATGTTGCAGTGCTCCCTGGATCATTGATATTTGTAGCAGGGCCTACCACATGTTCTAGGTGATAAGGGAGATAATAAATTAGGAGCTCCTGTTAGAGGTTATATTTTCTACATATGGTTGCAAGGACTTTCATCTTCTAAGAAGTAAAAGGAGATACATATGTAGAAGCACCATTATCATGAGAGCATAATGTATCCGGATTAACATGAGAAGCAAGATCCTTTGATTGATCCTAACCAATTATTTCTGTTGAAGGACAGTCATATGTAGTAGGAAAATAACCCAAAAATTCTTTACAATGGGCAAAGGTTTGGGGATCTCCAACAATGGTAATATTTTTCCCTATATGGCACAATTTAAGACATTGATGGTAAGTGGTAGGCATAACCTGCAGGACATGAATCCATGGGTGACCGATGAGCATATTGTAGGGTAGTTCCAAGATTGAGAAATGGAACTAGGTACCATGATTAGTAGGCCCCACTCCCATAGGAAAGGTGATCATATCAGCTGATTTTCACTCCGCATTGTCATAAGCCTTGATAGTGATGAATTTAGGCTCCAAATTAACATCAGTGCGTCCCAATTGTCTAAAAATTTTCAAAGTACAAATATTTAGGTTAGATCTATCGTCCACAAACACCCTTTTTATATTTTTGTGATTAACAATGAATTCAATGTACAAGGGTAGGTTTTGTGTATGATCATCACTGAGAATCTCATCTTGGCTAAAATTTATGTGTTCAAGAGGAAAAATCATGTGACCAAGGCTTAGAAGCACGTAGGACCAATATCAGTTGAAAATCCTAACCCTAAAGTGTTTTGCAAAGGATGTCTTTGTGAACATTAGATATTTTAATAAGATTTAAGATTGAAATCTTAGCAGTGGGACTCTCAAGTTGTTCTAAAATATCATAGTGACTATCCTAAGGAGTAGACAAAGGAGGTTTTGGAATAACAAGGCGAGCACTTCGCGTTGTCAGGGCGCACTCTCTTGTTTTAATCTTAATAATATTTACATGCTCAACAAGTGGATTAACACAACTGTAGACACAAAATCACACATTTTGGGTAATTATATAGTCTCGATTACATACTACTATTCATATGGTTCCGATGTGAGAAAAGTAGTGATTAACCCATGTCTTTGGCCATTTTTGTTGCTTTCTATTGCTACTTTTGGTCTTGCACCTTTATTGGCCCAATTTTTCTTTTTCATACTTCAGTTTTACATTTTTTAGACTTGAAGTACCTAGCCAAGATGCCAGCACCAGGAGTCCTCATACCCTTTGGGTGCCACTTGTCCTCTTTACACTTTACACTCACTTTTTGGGTCATTTCTAGCCATTTGAGCCTCTTATATTTTTGGTATTCGCCCTTTTCAGGGTTAATTACAAAATTTAAGTGAAGGAATCATATAAATATAAATTTATGTGGACATAATAAGGGACTAAGCACTAAACACTAGCTATGACCACCTAAGGTTGCATCCATCAAAGGTATCTAGATCTGCCATTTGCAACCATCTAACTCCATCACAAGGGAAAAAATGTCGGTTCATTTGCATCATACTTCATAGGAAGGGGAGTTTATTCTATTCCATGCACACATTATTTGCATCCTACATCTAGTTATTGCTCACTACTCACAAAGTGCGACACACACAAGAGACACCTAGGGCACAATTCCATGTGCGTGTGCGCACACACCACTTACACACACACACACACATTAAACCTGAGATGTAGCGATACATTGGGTCTTGAGATGTAGTGTAGCGCTCAAGTGATAAATCCATAAATTTGGCAGGTGAGGACAGTCTACAACGACTTCATATGCATATTTATTTTTTAGGGTTTTTGATGTTTTGCTTGGGGTTTTGTTGATGATTTCTTTATTGCAAGTCTACAACAAAATTGGCGATCATACAATGACATAAATGTGATTAAAGGTGAACACAAAGTGAGACATTTAGAGACACCTTAAAGGGCATGTTCTCTGGTCATTTTTGCAGACCATGAAACCCTGATCTCAAACTAGAGGCACCTCAAGAACCCCCATCCTTCTATAGGTTCCCTAGTTTACTCAAAAAATCAGATATGCTATATTTTCTCAAGGCTTCCGTGCTGGGACGATTTCCTCCTCCTATTAAGCTAGTCCTCCACTATGAAAAAATACCTGTGACCTGATCTACGAATCAGCTAAGACTTTTCTAACCCTTTTTGCACATTAGGGTTTCATATTTTCATATCTTAGTTGTTTGGGTATATTTATGTTATTTTAGTTACTACATTGCTCATTTATTTACTGACGCCATAATATTTAGACTAGGCTATTATTTTACATATTAGTTTAATCATTTTGGTGAACCCAACCTTTAAATCCACCTTCCATTTAGGGATCTTATCCTACTCTTACCATGGCTCACTCTTATGGAGACTTTACTCAGGAACATAATAAATCCCTTAATGATCATATCACCAAGAATTCCCCAAGATTTAGACTTGTATCTTACATGTTGCTCCTAAGGAAGCTACAAATTTGGTGGAGCTGTATTGCCTTCTGCGGCTATACTCCACTTCCATGTTGCTACTCAACTATGTCTACTTCTACTCTACCACCTATTTCTACCATCCCTGTTTCTATTACTACTACTCCCACCAATCACTTTCACACCACCTCTTGTATCTCTACACATGGCAGGTTTCCTTTATTAGCACTCAAGACCTAGACCACCCTCTATTAAGACGTTCAAAGCAAAAAATTTGTTAATTAGAATAGGCTACTCTCCTGTGCATCTCCATCTTTGGGACTCCACTTTATTGCTACATACTCCATTTGCACCTTCTATCTCCACTGTACACACGTTTCCTCATAATATTTTCACTCCTAAGCTTCCCATTTTCAATGGGCACTGGTGACCCCATAAGAGAATCTCTCGAGCATTCCATGCGGCTTGTATAGATTTTGTGGATGATCATACCTTTTTGGCTAAAATTTTCCCCCATAGTCTCCATGAATATGTGATGTGTTGGTTTTATGACCTAGCCTATTCCATTTGGTAGTCATCTTTCATTGTATCTAGACCGATGCCTTTCTCACTCACTTTTCTATCAACATCAGTCTCCAAGATCTCATTATTCCCAAATCAGCAGAACTTAAACATAGATCTAATGAACACCTTGTGAATTACATTTTGAGATACAAAAACAACTTAGCTAAAATTTCAAATGTGCTTGTAGAATCTGAGCTTTAGGACTTGTTCGTCCAGAGTTTCTTACCATCTCTCTAGGAGAGTGTGCTCTTTCAGACATCTCCTTCATTCAATCAACTTTTTCACACTCTTAAGATTTGTGAAACCAAACTTCTATCCATAGACAAAGATTAAATATCAGCACATAAGAATCATCCTCCACTTGCTTTCAAAATAAGTCAACATCTAAACCATCTCGCTGCTAAACCAAACTGACACCAAAATCACTGTCAACGCAGTAGCTACTACTAAAGAGATTCTATTCATAACCACCTCGAACGTTCATTCACTAAATTCCTTATGGCCCCAAATCTCATATTACAACAAATTCTTGAGAGAAATCTTATTACACTTCCTCCGCCACTTGAATTAGACCCATCATGACCGAAATGAAGAAATTACGATGAGAAATTTTGATGTGATTATCAAAAATGTATAGGACACTCTACAAATAGGTGCCTCAATCTCTGAAGCATCATCCAAGACTTTATCGATAACAATAAGATTGAGTTTCCAAAGCCTACATAATATACACCAATCAATGAAAATCATAAGCTCAAACTATTTAATAATCCTCTTCCACAATAAGAAAAGAAATTAGCTGAATCTTCAGCTAATCATACATACTGCACAATGCCTCCTCCTGCAACTGGGGATCTTGAATTTATAGCTGTGCCTATACTGAAAACCTCTCCACCAATCATCTTCTTTCTTTGATTAATTATTATTATGGGACTTTCACTTCTAATCACTTACATATTAACACCTCTATTAGGATCCCCCCAGTCTCCTATTAATAATACTAAGGTTGATCCGTCTTGTCCCATTTGCACATGTTCAATTCCACTTACTCATCGCTATTGGCTATCCACTATCGTAAATATCATATCTGATGAAAAATTCATATGTTGTCATCAAACTTCATGTTACATGGTAGGACCTCTTACTATGCTTTGTACCTTTCCTTGTTGGAAAATAAGTCGACAATTGTGACATGCTTTGAAGCCTCAATTAGATTTGCATGTATAAGTCTATCATCTCCATGAATAATTTACATTTAAAATTCATTCATAACAATCAAGTCATTTCTATCGATGGTATGCCTCCTTCTACTCCATGGTCACACCCTCCTCTCGTAACGGCTAATACATCATCTGCTTCATCTAGTACACCTCGACCCATAACACATAAAGCACAATCTACTCCTAGCTCACCTACGCATACACATTTCATGCGGCCTCATCTCTCTGTCATTCCAACACATCAGCATTGTCCCATTCCTAAGATAATTACATCATCTTAGTGTAAATATTCACCTCATTTTATTCCACGCAAGTTTCCATCACCTTCACGCTATGCTTCATGTAGGTCCCCATCACCTACACATTTTGTTACACCACAGTGCTCATCATATACTCATCCATCGCATACACATAGACTTCACTCACCTGTGCAGTGACTATCTACTATACCACCACTACTAGAGCATCATCATATGCTTTCATCACCACCAACATCAGATGAGGGACCTTTGTCCTTTACTTTCATTAGATAATTCATTCAATCATATGGAATTGGAGGTCATTAGCATTATCTCTTTTGCCCCCCTACTTGCACATTTTTTATCCTAGCATATGCATATTCATCTACACTTTAGCATCGACCATCACCTGATGACACACTCTCGTGCTTCAGTTCACACTTGACTGTTGAGGGCATCCTATACACATGAGCCTCACACACTGCATGGTAAACACTATGCACTGTAGATCCTCACACATCATACATATTTAATTATACATCATCCTACATCTTACATCCTACATTTATTAGGCATCATTATGATTAACTAAAATGTGAATATATGGACTAGTTAATCTAAGCTATTAATAACTCTAAATAAATTACATAGACATTGCAAATCAATATAAAAATGAACTAAACAACTATGAAAAAGGACATGTTAACCCTAATATGCAAGAAAGAAGAGGAAAGGAATTAGTTGAATAGAATATGCTTGCAGGATTGTGTTGTAGAGTTGACTGGAGAAACTGAGAGCAGGAATAAATGTGCAGGAGACCCGAAAAGGACAGATCTAGGCTGATTCTATGGAATGGAGCACCTGGAGAGGGACTGGGGTGCCCACGGGCACTCTGGTCTACAAAATGGGCACCCTGATCTGTGTAAAATCTCTGTAACTGATCTTTATAGGTTTAGCAGATGGTATAAAACCCTCATTGTGTGTTGCATTGAATCTATTACACTATACCAAATGTCGTTAATAATCAAAGTTGATAGAAAGACCTGCAAGAAACCATAAGAGAAGTATCATAACCCTAAAAAAAGAATGTAAATGAATGGGTCAGACTGACCTTAGTTGCCACAATAGTGGGCTTACTAACTGAGCACTGCACTACATTTCAGACCCAAATGTAGTCCTGGTGAGTATGTGCATAATGTGCCTTAGGTGCTCTTCTGCCAGTCGCACTTTGTGAAGTAGCGAGTAATAATTAGATGTAGAAAATGTAATAGAATGTGTGCATGGAATATAATAGAATCCTCCCCCTATGTTGTGTGTGATGCAGATGGCGTATGCTTGTGCCTTGCAATGGAGCTATGTGGATGCAAGTGATCTCTAATGCAATAGATGGATGCAAATCTAGATGGATGATAGTAGTGACTAGTTTTTGGTCCCTCATTATGGTCTCATAGATCTATATTTATAGGGGTCTCTTGATCTAATTTCGTAATTAACCCCAAAATGGTTGACAACCAAAAAAATAAAGGCATCAAATGCTTAGAAAGAGCCCAAAAATTAGTGGGAAAGTTAAAAAATGATTGAGGTGCCTTTGGTGGGACTAGGGTACCCATGGGTGCCCAAGTACTAGCTTGGGTGCCCCAGTCAAGGTTCATCTCACGAAAGAGATAAAACATACTTGGTATATGTGTGGTATACGTTGGTAATGATGAAATAAAATAAAGCAAGATGGCCAAAAGGCGGGGGTTAATTAGTACTCTCTTCACTCAAAAAACCTCTAAATAGTAGTATGATTCCGAGACTAAATAATGCCTAAAGTGCATGATTTTGTGTCTACGTTTGCCCCCACTTTATGTTGGTGAGCGGAAATCTACGTAACATAAAATAGATAGAGATGTGTATCGGATGCCGATGTAAAGTGACAAAGAAGGTGTGTCGAAGGACTAGAAAAGCGTGGAGTGATAAAAAGGTGATGGAGCATGGAAACTAAAAATGAAAAATGTGCTAAAAAAAGTGATGAGAGTGAACCTAGGGCGGAAACGCGTGTGTAACTGTTGATGTATGTAGTATACCTACATGGTTAGTATGCAAATTTTACAGCTGCAAAGTGTTGTTGTTGACGCCATTATTGTTGTTGTTGCCCACTTTTAACTATTTATTTC
The DNA here is from genome assembly GCA_019776745.2 of Taxus chinensis. Classification (NCBI taxonomy): domain Eukaryota; kingdom Viridiplantae; phylum Streptophyta; class Pinopsida; order Cupressales; family Taxaceae; genus Taxus; species Taxus chinensis. The sequence continues at coordinate 126,121,748 of CM034146.1, forward strand.
TCATACGGCCGGACTTGCAACGAGAAAACGATCAAGTAGTCAAATATGTATGTATGTATGTATGTACGAGTAAAAACGCTATGTAAAAGACACATGTGTATGTATGTAAATGTAAAATACGTAAATGAAAAATGTAAATGGAACATTTACACCTGATCCATGTAGAGAAAGAGAGTGTAGAAATATATCATGTATTATCAGGGGTTTTTGGGTGATCTGACGCCATAGGCCAAAGAAATGTAGGGATAAATTCTGCTGTATCATCCAACCCATAACTGCTTCCCTGAACGTGTGTGAAGAGATCTTTGTACGTCCTAGTTTTTTGGGTGATCTGATGCCACTCACCGAATTAGTGTAGGGAGGCACACCCATTGTAACCTTAAAGCCTGTAACTGATTCCCAGAATGCTAATGACACCATGTCTTGTAAAAGCCGTTATGTATGGAGTTTGTAGAATAGTTTGAACTCACTCGTTGTATGTAACCCATAATGCCAAGGGTGGAAAGTGCATTGAACTGAACCAATGTAAACACGTTGTGTAGATTGTAAAACCCCAAATGATGCCCCCCTCTTTGGGGTGCATGAGACGTCACTAATAAGAGAATGTGGCCCCAAAATAAAACCAATTGCATGTACTATGTGCCCTGCAGGGGGAAGGGAATGCACTTAGTAGAAACCAAGACACACACAAATAAAGAGGCTAGCCAAAGACAAGTGTTATTACGAAAAAGCATGTACATGTAAGAAAATGTGTAATCTACATAAACAGTGTGTAAGTTAACAAAAAAAGTAAGCCACACAAAGTGGGTCGTAAACATGGGACATCACTCATGATGTCACAAGACATGCAAGGCCATCATGGCCGCAAACAACAAACAAGTGTGCACACCAACATAGGGCAAAGCCCGTGTACAAGAAGCAAACAATGGTAGACAAGTACATGAAAAGAAAGAAGTAGTCATGGTAACATGTAATCCTGGAAAATAAGTGTAGACACCTGAATTCCACTTTTGCAATCTTAGTACCAAAACACACACAAATCACTCTCATTTTTGCCCAATCTATTATAATTAGTGGTTTTTGCTAATTAACTAATGCTCATTACTAAGTTAGTGAATTAACACCATGTTGTTGATAATTGCGTAACCCATTTTGCATTCAAGATGCCACTTTACGATGAATTATAAGTCAAAATCCTCTTCGAAATAGATAATTAGTGATTATAGGCTAATTAATCTTATTTTGCCCTTGATTTGGTCAATATGCCCTAGTATTGACTCAAACCCCTCTTCCAACCACTCAAAATCACCCCATTCACCTCCACAATGTCTCAACAAGCTTCAAAAGCTTATCCGACCTCCTAGTTGACCCTAAGTGGTTGACTAAGGCTCCCACATCTTAATCACTTGATAATTCACTAATTGTGATTAACAAGGCCTAATCATGATTAACAATTCTAATCTAGTTTGGGGCTTTTAGTTCCACATGCACAAAAATACAAGTTTTTCCCAAAAGGAAAACTATAAAAAGAGTTCACCTCATTCCTTTATATTTTACACCATGCTTTGATTTTCATCTCATATAATACATATGATTTCTAAGCCAAGTCACTTTAGGTTAGTTGATGAAAATCTAAAGTGACCTAACAAGTCATTTAGAGAGGTTATTTCACCATTGTTTGAGTAACAAACATAACCATTTGATTGCCTCTTAGGTCTATTTAGGCCCATGCTAGGTAATTAATCATATTAGTATACATGTTTAGTTAGATTTTGTATTGTTTTCATACTAGTTAAGCATTCTTTTAAGATTCTATCTTAATGTTACATTACTAGACTTAGAACATTGGCTAGATGGATGGAATTGGTGTTAGCTTTCCTTGTTTATTCATGTAATTTGCTTTGTAAAGTTTAGGACCTGCTTTCATTTGGCACGCCCGATGGGAGCATGACCCATTTGCATTCATTTTTAAAGCTTTTTGACTTAGTTTCAAAGTTTTTCATTTCAATTTTTACATTAGTTTCAAGTTTCCTAGATTAATTTCAAGTTTTCTAGTTAACTTTCAAGCTTTCTAGATTACTTTCAATCTTTTGTAGATTAGTTTCTCAAGTTTTTTAGATTAATTTCAAGTTTTTAGAGTAATTTTCAAAGTTTTGTAGATCAATTTCTATTTTGATAGTTGTTTCAACTAGATTAGTGGTAGAAGTTGTGTTTTCATGTTCCTTATAGGATATAAGGAGGCGAAGCCCTATCAAAATTCCTAAGAAATACCAAATATTGAACCTTTTTCAAGAAATTTGCTCCAAAACTCATATTTTTGACCAATTACAGGAAAAAAGCACCTGCGCATGGCTATGAGTGCATGTGCATCTAGAGGGGCGCATGTGCATGATTGTGTATGTTTGTGCATGATTGTGAGTGCCTGTGCATGACTATGAGGGCCCTTTCATACATTGAATTTTTGGTTTTTAGTGAAAAAAGTCCTTGTGCATGACTGAGAGCACTTGTGCCTCACTGGAAGTGTCCATGCATCATTGACTGTGTGAAAAATGACAGAGGGGTGCCCGTGCATGACTGTGAGCACCTATACACTAATAGGGGCGCCTATGCATCAAGGCAATTTTTTTTCAAATTTTAGAATTTCAATTTTATGATTCTTGTTAATGTTTAAGGGTTTTTAGATATTGTTTTTGGCAATTTATTTATTTTAGAGAAATATTCCTAACAATTTTGGCTCAAGGTTTGATAGATGATATGTTTTCATACTTTTTTCAGTTTGGAATAGGGTTGTGTCTACTCTTATTTTGCAACTAGTGTGATCTTGAGAATCAAAAACACCCCTAAACCACTTTTTGCTTCTTGGGAGTTAGTAGGAACAATCATCCTTCATTTTGTGCTTAAGGGACCAAACTTTCATTTTTGACATATACTTGATCTTTTAGTTTAAGATTTTTTTCATTTGATAAAGAATCAAGGATAAAATTTTTGTATGCTCTTCCCTTGCACCTAGTGTGATCTTGGGAACCAAAATTAATTTTAGTCTTTCATTAAGAAGCACTTGGATTAATAGGGAATAAACCTTACTTTACAAATTTTTATAGTATTTATTTGATTTACAAGCTTTTTATTTCTATTTAGTTGGATTATTTGTTATGTATGCTCTTCTCTTGCACCTAGTGTGATTTTGAGAAACAAAAACAATACTTAATCCTCTTTCTATGATATTGTGAACCTTTTTGAACTACTAATCATTTGTTTGAAGGACCTCAAACGCTTGTCAAGGAAAGAAGGGCTCTCTTCAAACAAAAATCCTAACATTCACGTGTGTTGTAAGCTATCATTGGTGGTCTAAACCAAATTACTTAATCCAAAAGATAAAAAAATACACCAACACACCATTCAAAACACCGTATTGCAGGTTTCGATTAAGAGCTACAGCTCATCCACTTAACTAGGATATAACCCCTTTGACATAAGCCTTAAGTTACAACAATGGGGGTGGTCCTAGGAACCCTAAAGTATTTCACACAAGAGGGAATCTTGTGAATGAAATAGGAAAGTGCTCCACACTACCGACTTGACTAGTATGCCTTGGTGAGATTAGAGTCAAAGATATCTATATTGCGACCCTAGTGAAAGTATAACTGAACGCACTTTGGTGCTCATTATACTGAAGGGGGTAAAGTAAATCTGAGATATTCTCAAATTAGTCAGTTTAAATTTTTGGGTAAATCCAGCTCGTCATAGATATCTTGTGACACTTAGAGAGAGAACCAATTAGGAAGCTTACCAGCTTGGAACCATTGTTTGTGCCTTAGTTAGTATACTTGAGAGCTCTCACAAAGTGAAAAAATTGTTAGATTCAAAATCTTAATCTTTGAACAAGGTAAATAATCTCTTAAAATTGAAACCGCGTGATTTTCATCACGAAATCTTCTTAGTGTCATTTTGTCCTAGTTTTTCACTTGTCTTAAGACAAGGTGAAACTCTACCAAAATAACACCAAGTTTATTTCAAAACCACTTGGTCTACACCCTTGTTTTCTTGTTGCCCATTTTTTGACAAAAGAAAACAACATATATGGATACAACTAGATATCACGTGTCCACCACTTTTGTATTCTACTTGTGTGACTAGGTTGTAATGTCAAAGCACAAGTGTTGAAAGTGTGCATGGTATGTACTCACGATCTAGTAGGCCCCCCTTGTCTCAAAGACCCATATGAAACTTATTATCATCATAGTTAGGTGGTATTATCATTGTCTTCTTTTGAGTTTTTACGTTGCCTGCATTATAGCCATATAATTGAGATATTTACGTTTTGTTTCCATTGTGAAACTAGGCCTAAATCTCTATATCGTAGTATTACGTTGTTTGCATGCATAGTAATTTCTTGTTATACTTAGACATAATTTTTACACCCTAGATTTGTCTTGAGTTTTGTGAGTGTTGAGGATACATTGCTAGCATCACGATAACATCATTTTGACACTAAAAATTTTTCTTTTCTAAAAGCTTGGTTCACATGTCCAAATAGTGTCATTACACTGCTCACATTGCTATCATCTATTTTACAAGATTTAGACTTTGTTAGTGTTTATAAACTGGTTTTTAGTATATATTTTAAGAAGGTCACGTCAACATTCTCTTATCATTTAGGTCTTGCTTATTGCAAACTTGACCTGACTGATAATATTTTGTTGTCACTATTTGGTGTCAAGACCTATCTAGATAAATCTTAGGTAGTAAACTATTTGTTGTGGATGAAGTTGAGTGTTTTACATCATTGTATTATTCAAGATAAGCTTGTGTCATATATTACCTTGCTAGGGTAGCTTATTCTTTATTCTTTAGCTATTAGGGTCAAATTGACTTAGTAGAATATTCCTAGCGTCGTTGTGCTACCAAAATTTGACTAAGGTCCCTTTTTTATAAAGCTTAGCGGGATTATTTCACATTATACCTCCTATTTTGAGTATGCCTACTACGAGAATGGGTTCCCAAAGATTAGGCCCCGATATATTTGGAGGTGAAAACCCTCTTTTAGAGGATAATCTCATGGTTGACCATAGTGGTGGAGAGGAAGATTCTCCTCGTATGAATATAGAGTGTCCTCCCCTCCAATTTTGACGATTACATTTTCCAAAACAAACATGAATTCCTCGTGCGTGTTATGGAATTAGGAGATAATTTGCCTTCCACAGTGGACCCATCTCTCATTGCTGCAATGGTTTGAGGAGAAGAAGAAGTAGACCGAACTCATCGTATTGTTAATGAAATTTTAAACCCAAGTCACGCTTCTTCTTCAGGATGACCAAATAATGAGGAAGTACCTTTCGAAAATGAAGAAGACTATCATTTACCTCCTCTTAAAATTCATTGTAGAGACCATGAAGCACATGCTCACCACGAGAAACCTCCTCATGATGAAAATTGTAAAGAAATACCAACCTGAGAGGTAACCTTAGAGGAACAAGTTCAATCTCTCACTCGCCAATTGACAAGTTTGGCTTGGCATATACAAAAGGAAAAACCAAAAGTTTTGAAACAAGACATACCAAAGGCAAAACTTAAGGATTCATTTCACGAGTTCCCAATAAAAACTCCTTGATGGGAGGCACAAAGATATTCTTATGAATATATTCTCGCAACAAATAGGGGTGGGAATACACCTAGATTTAATCCTATGTATAGACCTACACCACCCACACAAGATCCACTCTTCAATCAAGAGTGGTCCACTATGAAGACTACCCTTCTAGCATTGTAAGAAGGTAAAACTAGTAAAATTAAGAAATACCAGTTCGACGAGTTATGTCCCTACCCATTTGACAAATCCATGTTATAGGTACCTTTCCCAAAACACTTTGATTTTCCAAAATTTGACAACTATAGGGGAAAAGGTGACCCTCGTGACCATATTAAATATTTTTATATGGCATGTCAAGAGGTGGCATTCAGTGACAATTATCTTATGCACCTCTTTCCACAAAGTTTAGGAGAAATGACGCTAGAATGGTTTGTACACATCCCTAAGGGATCCATATCAACATGGCAAGAACTAGCAGAAAGTTTCGTACGAAACTTATTCTTTAATATAGAAAACGATGTCACCGTATTAGATCTCTGCAATACCAAGCAACAAAATAACGAAAACTTTGTTGCGTTTTTACAACGATGGAGAGGATTAGCTAGCCACTTTCCTTTCTCCATACCTAAAAAGTAGTTAATCAATTTATTTTTGCCCAACCTCCATACAAACATTACGTTTCATTTGCTAATGCATTGTGGCAACATATTTGAAGAGGTCATTGAAAAAGGGAGTCAAATTGAAAAAACATTATTAGTTAGGGGGACTCTGAAACCTTTTCATGCGATCATAACGATTCCAAAACTACACTCCTTTGAAGCTTGCAAAATAACACTCCTTTGAAGCTTGCAAAGGGAGCTCCACCTATAGAGTATAAGTGTCTTACTTTCACTCCTTTATCTTACTCAATATCATCAATACTAAAACAACCATAGGTGGTTAATATGGTTAGATATCATGAAACTATGCCTTATGAGGATGATGTAACTAAACCATCATGGTTTAGAGATAATGAATATTGTCAATTCCACCGCATTAAAGGTCACAAAATAAATAAGTGTTTAAAGTTGTAGAGATACATCCAAGACTTAATTGAAAGTGGAAATGTTGATATGGATTCATCCACTCCTAACAAATCCCCCAATACGAAGACTTTTCCTAAACATAATCAAGACAAGAATGCTAATTATATTTCTAATGAGGACAATCGTTTTGATGCTCTCATTGGTTGTGTAGATACACCTGTTGAACATGTCAACACAATAACCCACGTGATATCCCCTAGACTATTTATGTTTAGACATGCACCAACAAAGACTAATTATCATGTTGTTCCACATACTTATGATAGTAAGGAACCTAGGTTTAAGCATTCCCATAAAAGGATGCCTATCACAACTAGACCTCGTTTGATTCTTCACGCTAAAGAACCTGTTCACTTACCTCTTCACCCATATTCAGCTCATGGTAAGTGGTATGATTATGATTATTTTGATTCTTCAGAATATTCCACTCGTAATGATTCTAAGTCTTCTGATTCTTCAAAATATTCCAATTCGAACTATTCCTATAATACAACTCCTAAGTCACGGTCCTCTTTGTCTTCACAAGACCCAATTTCTCAGTTGCCTCAACGACCCCTTTTTCTGTCGAAGAGCTCTCTGACTGAAAGTCCTTCTAATCAATCATCCAAGTTGACTCCCATGTCGTATTCATCCAATCAACCTCTTGTGGTAAAACAAATACCCACACCGATTGATTCATTTCAAAATGAAGAAGCCGTTAGAGAATTTATGAGGGTACATAAATACATTCCTCTAGAAGTTTAGGAGCAAGAAACCTCTTTAGACCTCGATACGCTCACATATTGGGAGGAAGAGATTGATTTCTTTTGTCAGAAAATAGAGGAAGTCTCTAAGATCATAGAACATGATCCTCATCTTATTCTTCCATCTTCACATTCTTCATTGGGCGATGAAATTCTTAGGTATAGCATTGATCCATGACATATCTTCTCATTACCTAATCATTCTTTATCTATTAGGATTCCTCCATCGCAATCTTACCTTGGGTCACTTCCTGGTAACCCATTGTCTTTTATTATATTTGGACCACCTCCAAGTAGCCCCACATTGTTTATATGTGGCTTGCCTCTTGGCAACCCATATTCCTCTATACTGGGGGCACGTCCTAGAAGTCCCTCATCTCTAATTCTTGGGGCACATCCTAGCAGCCCATCTTATTCTATATATTGGACACCTCTTATAAGTCCCTCATCTTCTATCTATGGGATGCCACCAGGCAGTCCTTCATTTTCAATCTTAGGGCCACATCCTTATAGTCCTTTATCTTCATTCTATAGGACACCTCTTTGTAGTCCTTTATCTTCATTCTATAGGACACCTCCTGGTAGCCCATCCTCTTCAATTCTTGGACCGTATCCTTTGTGTCCATCATATTGTTTTTTATCAATGATTGTAGCAAACCCACCTTTATTTCTCACATCAATTCTATTCGTCCACTTTCTTCTCGCACTTCTCGGGATTAGACAAGTCATGTGGTAGCTCATAGGAAACCAAAATGGTTCCTTGATCAGGCTCAAATCAATAATTCTAAGAGCTCCAAATCTCACAATAATTTAAACAATCTTAAATTTCAAAATCAAACATGCTTCAAAAATGCACATCAACACACCCATCAAGTCTGACGTAAAGTACAAAAACCTCTAGATAAGGACCTCAAGCTCTTGCACACAAAATCCACGTTTCTTGATAAAACACAATCATCTATTGAGTATGAGCTCACCACGATCATTGAAATCATGGATAATATGACTCTTGATAAGAAAACATGCCTAGTATTCCTTATCAAGGAAATTGCTCACATTGTTGTTTGATCTTATCACGCCAAGTGACCTTGTCAGTCCCAGCTTTCAAAGAAGACAAAAAAAAACATATATCAAAGGTACAAAGATCAAACATTGCAATCAGGGCTTGTATTCTTCTGCAAGTCTTCCTACCATTTTCATCCCTTCAGTGATATTTTGGTTAGCCAATTCACACACATTTTGCAACATTTATCTCTATGGTATCCATTTGACCTTGGTATTTTATCACCTTGGTAAATTAAATAATGACTAACCTTATAGAGATCCTATCATAATCAACATCTAAAAAACTTGTTGCGAATAATTTTTGGACATATTTGTTGACACTAGCCAATGTTATCATCACAATCGTTTCCACCTCCTTCCATCAAGCCATTAGTGGTTCTTAACCCCTTGTCAAATAAGAGAGCTGAAATAAGTTTCAAAAATTAAAAGAATCAATCAAATCAAAAAACACAAAGCTGAAAGCAAACTCTAAAAGTAAAAGCAAATTGATATATAACTCTCTCTTGGGGTATTTACAATAAACTCTACCAGGCCTATGGAGGCCTGACTGACAGTAGAGAAATGTTGCGATTAGAATCAAATGCATCTCTGTTAGGGCTATGGACACTTGGTTGGTAGCGGAGTAATTTACGAATCTCCTTCCACAAATCCATTCACAAAAAAAACAACTTTGAAAAGATAAATCATTCCTACACATTGGATAGGGTGTCTTCACTTGTTATCTATCAAATATTCCCTCTAAGAGGTAATGAATTTACAAATGCAGACACTAGATCTCTATGAGAAAACATGATTAATATGTTACCAAGTGTCTTTTTTAAACCTTTTTCAGACTCTTACTCTAGTTTGTATCTTGTTTCGTGATTCATGCCTTTAACTAATCACTTCTTCATCACGAGGCTTATAAGCTACATTCACAACATTCACATCGTTCATCTACTTCATTTAGAACATCCATGTGTATAAGATTTCCTTTTTACCATGTTTGTGGGAACCTTTGTCCCCTTCACAAATACAATCTTCCACTTCATTCTATCATATGCTTCTTGGCCAACTTATGTTTAGGGCATCCTTGCTCCTTCTTAGCATGTCATTGGGTTACATTCATCATCGTGTTGAACCTATCCATATTTTCCTTGATCCATCTTTTGTACGTGAAGAGTTTTCCTTTGTATATTCCCAGCTAACGTTGGGGGAATTTTCACATCTTCACTTTCTTGTGCATGTGCGTGGCGTTCTGCCCTTGTACATCCCATATGTTGCTGGGGCATCCATGTTTCTTTGTTTCATATACATAGCTTCAAAAAACTTATAGAAAATAAAAAAAATCAAATATATTTCAAAAATAGAAAACATTCAAATATGTTAGTCAGAAAAGTCAAAACATCCAAATAAACATAAAAAACCCAAAAAAATTAGTAAAGAAAACTCAAAAGCCCAAACAAATTGATAAGACATGTAGACACCTATAATTTAGCTCCAGAAATTTAAATACTTAAATTGCACTAATTATACTACTTCCCGCAAATTGACAACATATCATCAATATAGCACATTTTCTCTTTAATCGTCGTTAATTAATTACATTACACTAATTGAAAAATCTACCAGCAGGATCTAGCACAGGAAGAGTGAGCATAGAAAATTACTCAGAGAAGAAAATAAGAGCACAATAAAGAGGAACAGAGAAATAATAATTATCTCTGATATCTCCACCATCTGGGAGATTCATTAAATAGGGAGAATAGATAGTTTGACATTCCTAAATAATAGGAATGTCAAGCTAATAAGGAGATAACTAATTCCACACAAGGAGTGGAGAGAATCTTAACAAGCTCCGAGAGTTAGAATTAATTAAAACAAATATAACAATTTGCTATAATGAGCTTATTCGGTGTAATTAAATTATTTACACCAACACCCTCCCATAAGTGAATGCTAGGGAGCAAAAAGAAAGAAGGGTCCTGACTACTAGGCCTGATAAGGTACCCGATACAATACTAGAAAAGAAGGAAGGAAGGACTATAAAAGATCCCCCCAAGGACAAATTCCTTCACCCCAAGCTTGTCTCACAACTCCAAATAGCGAGGAGAAGCCAAGGGTTTAGTGAAGATATCTGTAAGCTGATCAGCTGTAGGAACAAACTCCATCTGAATGACACCATCCTGAATCAACTGTCGAATGAAGTACATGTGGATCTCTATGTGTTTTGTGCGCTGATGCTCAACATGATTACGTGTAATGTGAATAACACTTTGGTTATCACACCAAAGAATGGAAGGAGACTCCTGTGAAAAACCAAACTCACCAAGAATTTGACAAAGCCAAAGAACCTCCTGCCCTGCTATCACAACACCTTGATATTCGGCCTCAGTGGATGATAATGCAATTGTATTCTATTTTTTACAAGACCATGCAACTGGACCAGAACCAAGATGAAAAAAGAAGTCAGAGGTGGATTTACGAGTATCGCGACATCCTCCCCAATCAGAATCTGTAAAGCCCTCAATACCAGAAACATTCTGAGGTGTGTAATGAATACCATAACTCAAAGTCCCCCGAAGATATCTCAAGATACGCTTGGCTACTTGCCAATGACTCTCATGAGGCTCATGTGAAAAACGAGAGACAAGATTAACAACAAAGGTGATATCAGGACGAGTATGAGTGAGATACAAAAGGCTCCCAACCAACTGTCGATACAAAGTGGCATCTACTAAGTTAGACTTACATGCAACATTCAATTCAATACTTGATTGATAAGGTGTGGGAGATGGCTTGCAATTAGCCATATAAAATCTCTGAAGCAGATCTGTAGCATACTTCTTCTGACAAATAGAGATGCCCTCAGTAGACTGGTGAACATGTAGGCCAAGAAAGTAGTGCAACAATCCCATATCTGTCATATCAAATTTTGCTTTCAATTTCCATTTAATGTCCTGTGTTAGAGAAATTGATCTACTAGTAATGAGGATATCATCAACATATAATACCAATAGAAGCAAGTCATCATCAGTCTTCAGGACATAAACTGTATGATTGGTCTTACAACGATGAAAGCTAATAGACAACAAGAAAGCATCCATCTTCTCATACCAAGCCCGAGGGGCTTGTTTGAGACCATAGAGTGAATGCCGAAGTCTACAAACTAGTGAAGAGTCATGTACAAACCCCTGAGGTTGCTCCATATAAATCTCCTCATGGAGATCGACATGCAAAAATGCACTCTTTACGTCCATCTGATGTACTGACCATCGATGAGAAGCAGCAAGAGAGAGAACAAGGCGTACATAATCCATCTTTGCGACAGGAGCAAAATTTTTAGAGTAATCTACTCCTTCAACTTGAGAATACCCCTTGGCGACAAGACGTTCCTTGTATTTTTCAACCGATCCATCAACTGCATATTTGGTCTTATAGACCCATTTACATCATACAAGCTTTCTTCCCTTCGGAAGAGGAACCAAATCCCAAGTATTATTCTTCATAAGCGAAGAATATTCATCCTGCATTGCTGAATCCCATTCTGGGTTTCCAAATGCCTGTGAAAAAAGAACAGGATCATTAGAAATAGCTTGGCTCATAAGGGCCATACCAGAATAGGGCCGATGATCAACAACACCAGAAGTCTCAGCTCTAGTACGTGGTAGATCTTGTGAATCACCCGCTGGTAGATCTTGTGAATCACCTGCCAAATCACCTGCTGCAGCCAATGTAGATCTTAGCCATTTCGGAGCAGGAGCAACAGGATCAGGAGCAATAGGATCAGGATCAGGGGGCCCATCAAAAGCATCATCAGTGACAGGAGCAGGAGGTAATAATGGATATGGAAGAACTACTATATGATCTAAAGGAGCCTCGGTCTCATCAACTCAAACGTCCTGCCGAAACACAACATCTTTGGTAGTGGGATTAAAGAGGTGATATGCCTTCACATGCTCACAATGACCAACAAAAATGAGTTCTTTGCTTTTCTTCTCCATGGTTTTGTGAGTGTTGTCAGGAACAAAGGCCCAAGCCTTACAGCCAAAGACTCATAATTTTGATACGTCAGGTTTTTCACCTGACCATGCCTCCTCAGGAGTAACCCCTTGCACTACTTTATGTGGCATTCTGTTTTGAATATGATTTGCACAGTTGACTGCTTCCGCCCAGAACTGAGGTGCCATCTTCTTGGACTGAACCATGAAATTTGCCATTTCCTTGAGTGTTCGATTCTTCCGTTCAGCAACTACATTTTGCTGAGGGGTGTGAGGAACAGTATAGTGGTGCACAATTCCATGATTAGCACAAAAAGCAGTAAATGCATTACTCTCATATTCCCCCCCATTATCCGTGCAGAGTATTTTAATATAATTTCCAGATTGTTTCTCTACAATAACGTTAAAAACTTTGAAATGCTCCAGGACATCACTTTTATATTTTAGAAAGTACACCCAAGTTTTCCTAGTAAAATCATCTATGAATGTGAGTACATACTTAGCACCAAAAAATGATCTATGAGGAAAAGAAGTTAGATCACTATGTACTAACTCAAGACGAGCCGTAGCTCATTTTTTTGTACCTTTTGGGAAAGGATCCAAGTGTTGCTTACCCAACATACAACCGGGGTAGACACCATCATGTGATTTTACCTTCAAAAGTCCTGTGACCATATTCTGCGAAGAGAGCTGTTCCAGATACCTGTAATTGAGGTGACCAAACCTCTCGTGCCACAATTTTCTCAAAGAATCAGCATGAGCAATAAGTGAAGATCCTACAGAGTTATCAAATCTCTCAAATACATACAAATGTGAACATGAATCCACAGTTCCTGTAGCTACAATATCATCATGATCATGAAGTTCCCTGATGACAACCTTATCTGGTGAGAATTCAACAGTTCTACCATCACCAGAATTACAGATTTGATAAATGGAAAGCAAATTGTTAGACATATGGGGAACTTAAAGAACATTATTTAGATGCCCATTTGGCATATTTACAATACCATAACCCAATACATCTACAGAAACAGAATTGCCCACCGAAATATGGGAAGTGCTGCAAGCAGAAATAGAAGATAACAAATCCCTGCAATGTGTAATATGATTGTTATCCAATTTTACACACCTGGCAAGATTGGACAAGGGGGTCCTGTCACGTTCAAAATGAAATAATAGTCCTAGGAACCCACCTTCGGTTATTATCGAGATGCAATAATTAAAAAATAATAATTCCTAAAATTGCATATGAAGAGATCACCTAGCATCGAAAGGCACCCAGTTGATCTCGACTCAGTGGAGATTTCAGGGTCAAGTTGATAAAGAACCCGGGTGTCAAATTGATAATCATCTCGGAAATCATCTCAGTAGAGACTCTCAGTTGTAAGAGCTCGACGATGGTCTTGTTAATGCAAAATATAGCTTGTTGAAAATTGACAAATGAAAGGAACTGTACAAGGATCTCGGTGGAGATCGATGCAAAAAGATCTGAAGGCCAAGTCAGGGAGAGTCAAAGTCAACATGATGCCAGGTTTAATCCATTAAGACAGTGCTCGACCAACCACTTGGGAGAATTATCTTGTTTGACCGAGATGATATGAAATTATGCAGATATGGGAGGTTCAACATCATTGAATCTCGGGTTTGTAATTACATAATAGAAGGACTTCTATCGACCCAGGAAGATAGTATAAGCACCATGGAATACCCATGTAAAATTGAGTCAAACCGAAATTTTAAAAAGAGGTGCAAATTATAATGGTGTTCAGACCTTCCTCGGCCGAGCATTTGGTGCACAGGCAGTTGACATGTTGCGGTATGGCAGAAGCCTTTTTGAGCACTTCCAGCAAGTAAGTTGTCCAACTATGTTGTTATCTAATCAGCATCGAATGCATCCTCAAATTCAGGATTTTTCCTTCAAGATATTTTTATAAAAATCGATTAAGTGACAGTAAGGGTGTTACCGGGAGACTTGATTAAATTTATTTTACGATGCAACTTATGGAAACGGATCTCATAGAGGTGGAACTGTTTCATATCAGAATATTCATGGAGCATAATTTGCTTTGCAATTATATGAGCATCTTCAACGAGTCACTCAGAAAGTCGAGCATGTTTTTTGGGCGAAAGGAAATAGCTCAGCGTTGAAACATTTGAGCTCACTGAGAGATCAAGCTTATAGCTCAGACTGAAGTTCAGTTAAAATATTGATCCTAGTTAGACCCAAAGGAATTGATGGTCGAGTTTACTGATATCTTGAGTGAAATCACTTACGGCATAGGGGTTCTTAGAGACATGTTGTAGATATGATAAGATGACATGAGAAAATAGGATATGGCTGAACTCAGCCCGGCAGATAAAATGATATTTTTATAGCCATGAGTTCGAGGGATCACTTAGATGGACTCTGTCCTGCAATATCCATGTTTGCAGAAGCTTGAAGCTCGAATGGGTCATGAAAATCCCACGAATGGGAAAAATTTCACTATCTTGCCAAGGTTGCGCGGCAAAGCTAAGGTCGGGGCCCGTGGATTGGTGTGGCCGAGCTGTTGCGGGGGAGATTTGGAGTAGCACCGCCAAGTGGAAATTTTAAGATGGAAAGCCATGTTGTTCACTCCGCGTAGGGGAGAAATTGAACCAGATTGCCAAGTGGAAAAATTACGATGGCTATCCGTCATGAGACTTCCGCATGGGCCATGTAAACAAAACCCCGCGCAGATGGAGTGATCCGAGTCTTTGAGCGTGTCACACGGAAGGTAAGTCAGAGAACGTGGGAATGAGGCAGTTGAAGTGTTTAATCGGATTGGATGTGGTTGTCTAGCCTGGCCAAAGTTGAGTATGACACAGAGATGGGCGAAGGAGGCTCTACACATTCTGCTTACCATGCATAACATTCTGGTCACGAGACAGAAACTCCCACACACAGGCAGCAGGCGTGTTGCAATACAGTAGAAGCCTTCTTTTGAGCGCTTGTAATAGACACGGTTTTCCTCATGAGGCGTTCATACTGTTTCACGAAGCAACAGACAGATCTCCCAGCTCCCGTTCAGTTCACCTTTGCCAGCATACTGCTCTGAGCATTCGGTGGTCGTGAGACAGATCAACCACAGTCAGCCGGCATGCGCAGTATAGTAAAGGCCTTTTGAACGTGTTTAAACAAGCAGGTTGTCCAAATGTATTGTTATCTATTCAGTATCGTGCATGCCTATCCTTATTCAGAACTCAGATCAAATGGTAGCTGCATGAAACAAATATTCACTGCCGTGTACGATGGATTGGAGTCATGTCATTCAAGGCTTCATAAAATTTTCCCGAACTAGGAGATGAAGGTTTAAAACAGTGCAGAATGAAACAATTCATATTGCTCAGCATTCCTTATCCTAGAAACGAATTGAATGTGAAGGTCAACTCTGAAATACCTGGTCGGCCGTTTTGCATGCTGCATCCTTGTTACTCGTAAATGGTCTCTTTGAGAAACTCCAAGGGCAGTACACAATATTTATACCCTTCCATTTTGTACGTCCAATCAGACAATAAAAGTATTCTTTTACTAGATTCAGAGAAACTGTGTTTTTTCAATGGACGATTATACTGCAGTTTCAAGCTAATCTTATCGAGCTTTATTTCTATTAGCTTTGATCCACGACTAAGGGGGAATTCATATGGTTGTTACATGTACATTTTTTCAAGGTCTTCTTGGCTGCCCCAGTTGTTCAATGTATTTCTTGAAGGGCTTATTTTATGTGTTGCAGATTGTAACATAAAGGATCTTTTTAGTTTCTGAAAAATGAGTATATTGTGTAGCTCACAGCTACCTATGCCATACTAAGATCCCAATAGTGGCATAATTGTTGATTGGAGCCGAGATTGCCGAGTGCATTGCCAAAATACCGAAGGGCTCTTTGGCCAAAAAATCAGTCTCAAGGGTGTCTATCGACATGTTATGGGCATAAGCCTAGGTCATCATCATGGCAGCATTAGGTCTTTATTGTTAATGGCATTTTCTCATCGTTTGGAGGGTACAATTGTGCTTATTATGGCAAAGCTAAAAAATTCTTACTGCAAGTGTTATATGATAAGGAAGAACCGTGAGCATTGTGGTAAAACCATTCTTTTCAAAAATGTTGGGTTAAGCTCGACATTCAAGTGAGTTTGAGCCCAGGAAAGGTAAGATTGTTTGCTGGATGAAGAGCTAGGTGACTTCGCAGGGAGCTCATGGTGATGTTTCATGAAGTTTGAACGTGGAATGCATAAATGGCTTTGAGTTAACAGAGCAAAACGATAAGAATCAAGTTTGATAGTTGTTGGTCGTCAAATAGGACTTTTAAGAAGAGCAACAGTCAGGGGACAAGAAGTCCCTCCTCTTTAATGGGAGAGGTTCCCTTATTCAGAAACGAACTTATTTACAAATGTACAAAACATTATTTTCTGGTTAAACTTGGATATTACGAAAGTGTTTTCAATGAGGATGTTCTAGTACAAAAGGATAGAGGAATGAGAAGATGAGAATGAGCAGAAAGGCAACATGTAGAATTATAGATATCAGAGTAATTCTTTATGTATGCGAAGTCACAGTAAATTGAAGCAAGATCATTTGTATCGGATAAATAAGATGGAATTCAAAGACACAAAATTTTGTAAATAACATCTGCTAGAACACAAAGTTTCTTAACATAACACATACTCATTAATCAAGGACACAAAGTTCCTTCTTGGTTATACAAGATCACCGTGCTTGCAAAGTCGAAGAGTATGCAATCGGCAAGACTAATGAACTTGAGACAAATGATCTTCACAAAGAAAATAAATGGAAGCTTAGGAGTAACAGAGATCAGATAGACAAAGAATGGAAAGTCCTTCTGTATTGATTTCTTTATGATCTATTTACACTTTCAGAAAATATACCAAATTATTCCTCCGGTGGAATGGCGTAAAGAAGGCCATTATATAGCTTACAAATCAGTTACTCTTCATAACCGTTTCTTTTAACTAAAGAATAGTTAAGGACCGCCAATCGCAATACCTCAACCTATTACAAAGAAAACGGAAAAGAAAGGGAAGAAGAGAAAAGAATGGGGAAGAAGACAGGTGGCCATTCACTGAGAGGGACCCACCGACTTCAAAATCCGCTGCTTGAATTTATTTAACGCCTCAGCTATGTCTCTGCCATGAGGGACTGACGTGTTGGCCGTTGACTGAGTCCAGAATCTAAAACATTTCTCCATCTCTTTATCAAACTTGACATGAGTATGATAATCTTTATTTGCTTCTCCAACGACAGATTGAGGAGAGCAGATTTCCTTCATTTTCTCTTTGGAGATTGAGCTTTCCTTGAACAGATTATCTTTGACATAAGCTCTGAATTGAGCTTTTAATTTCTTGCAAGGAACGGGACACACCAGAAGTTTCATCTTGAAGATGACAATGAATATCCTTGAAAACTGATATAACCAGCGTCTTAAAAGCTTCGCCTTTCTACCAATTGTTCTTTAGTTCTCCCAAAGCCTACTCCAAAACTTTGATCTTCCATATTGATAGCAACTAGGAGAACAGAACCAAAAACCAGGCTCGGAAAGGAATTTCAGAGGGAGGGGACACACGCGCAGGTTTTCAAATTGCAAGGGTTCGAGCAAGGGTAGCATGGAAACAATGTAAGAATTGCAAAGGTGGCTTGCTCATTATATAGCCGTTAAGGAGAGAGAAGGGTGATCAATGCGCATTTAATGCATACCCACCAATTTGAATAAGCAGGATATTCGGGTAGAGCGGCAAAAATTGGTACGAATGACACTTGGTTCACTTGGGACATGTGAGACGCGAATGCGCGAAACACGCGGCTCGGCCGATTTGGGCGAAACAGGGAGAAGACGCACAAATGCATTTTGGGACATTTGGGACGAAAATGCGCGAAGTACACGGTTCGGGTGTTTCGATCGAAAATGGAACAAAAGGCCCGTTTGAACTTGGGACATTTGGGACATGAAAGAGCGAAGTACGCGGTTTGGGTGTTTCGGCCGAAAATGGAACAACTTGCACTTTTTGACTCGGGACATTTGGGACATGAAAGAGCGAAGTACGCAGTTCGGGTGTTTCAGCCGAAAATGGAACAACTTGCACTTTTTGACTTCAGACATTTGGGACATGAAAGAGCGAAGTACGCGGTTAGGGGATTTCGGTCGATCGGGGAACAGAGCGCAATTTTGAACTCGGGACAGTTGGGACGAAAAGCTTCGACGGGCCCGAAAATGGAACAACTTCGAGGATTTCAGCTGATCGAGGAACAGAGCACACTTCGGAACTTGGGACACGCGGGACAAAAATGTCCGACAGGCCCGAAATACATACAAAATGACCCAAAATGCAAATTTTTCTCAATTTCACGGCTTCGGTTCATTAGAGAAAACACTTAAACTCAAAATTTTGAAATTTTTACTTTCATCAGAGTAGGGAATTTTGAGTGGACAACAATAGCCCACCATTCGGAGGACTCAATGCAAAAGAGCCCGATTGCCAAGACGAGGAAAGAGTTAGTGCGGGGTCAAAAATCGAGTGCAACACCGAGTTAGAGGATTCGAAGCTCACCGAGTTGAGATTGTGCAGACTCTATCCACATGGACCCCCCTCCTCTTCAAGTCAAACAGGTCAACGGGGGGTCTCAACATTATGTTAATTAAATTAATATTTTTATTTAAATATTTTAATAATAATATTTATTATTATTATTTAAATATTTTATTTAAATATTCTTTTAATTAATTGAGAAGACTAGGTCATCAGGGAATTAATGACCCATGATGGAACCTTCTCAGGTAGTTCAACTAACTGCAATAAATACATCATGGGTCTTCATTTTAGGAATGTAATTATGACCATTTCCTCTTCTTTCTCACATATTTTTCTATAAATGTAAGTTGGAAGCTCATTTCAAAGGGTTCCAACAGTTTAGACAAGTTGGACAGTTAGATATCTCAGGCGAGTGTATACTTTTCAAGAATCCTCTCTCTTCTGCAAGTTGTTCTTGTGTGTTGAGAGAACTTTCAAGCCTCCTCTTCAAGACTGTAATGGCAACTATTGCCTCTTCTGAATGTATGATGCATTGTGCATGTTATTGAAGCAATAAAAGTGTGTGTTTTGTGACTAATCTCGGTCCTTTCATCCTTCTATGCTTCTTTGTGCCTTTCTCATACTTGCAGGTACACTGTGCAAGTTTAAGTTTCTATTGCAGGTTCTTGGAGTTCTGTGCTTATCGAGTGGTGAAGTATTGCATGCAGTTGAGTTGTGGTGTCTGTTCACCCTTCTTGAGTTCATCCTTCTTCACTGGGAAACTGGTATATTTCTCGGTCTGATAAAGTTTAACAAAAGGAACGTGTGTCTCTTAGCCTGTGGTATCCTGTACCCTCTCTAAGTTGCAGTAGGTGAAGTTGACCTGTGGTGCACACACCCTCTTCAAATTAACCCTTCCTGAATTTGAAGACACCCTTTATTCGGTGCATCACCATCCCTAGTATAGTTTCATTTTTGTAAATCTCTTTCCCTAAAACCCCATGAAAATGTTAGCCTAGGACTAGATAATCATTTTTGTTACACTAGGAGTAGTACAACACTTAGTTTAGGAAGAGGAAGCCGACCTTCTCTAGAGGTTCACCTCGAGCCCAAGTCCCACAGCTTGAGAGGTGATCCCATGTGTCCCAATTGCATCGAATGTCCTATTCACATCCTGGCCATTCGGGGGGTGCAGTGATTTGGCGACAACAGTTTTTGGCACGCCGGGTGGGACCATCATTCAAAATCTTAAGCCACTGTGCGACCACACACAATAGTTTTTGGCACGCCCGGTGGGACCTCACAGACATCACAGAAGTTAGAGTTCCATCTTTCAGAGGTGTCTCATTATCAAACAGGAAATCTTAAGCCACCGTGCGACCACACACAACAGTTTTTGGCACACCCGGTGGGACAGAGTTGGTAGTTCTCTTCTCACTTACACAAGTCAAAGTACCTGGCGACTCTATATCTCTGGATTTCAAATCTCAGTGCAGTAACTTATGCGAAGAATTCAGACAAGAGCTTCTTCAAAGAAAGGAAAATATCAGCATATCGAACTTTCCTTGTCTCCTCCAAAGAGAAGCAGAAGAGGCATTTCCACATCCCCAGTTACAGATTTACCTAGTAGGCGTTATTCAACTCCTCCTTACGGAAGGTTTCCTCCACCCAGGAACAATCAACCTTTCGTTGCTATGGCGAGGAACCAAGTTTTTCCCCCTTTCAATGCAAGTAGTCCTCTCATGTTAGCTCAACGTGACCCGATACCTATTGCGGCACTCAAAAGTTTACCCTTCTACACGTGGGAAACTCACGTTACTCCAGTGGAGCATATCTTTGATGTAGCCAGCATCTGTGCAGTACATAATATCACCGAAGACAACGTTGCAGTTAGACTTCTTGCTACCTCTTTCAAGGGAAAAGCGCTTCAATGGTTTCGTGGGTTAGGTGTTGGCACTATAACCACTTGGGACGAGTTGGGAGAAAAGATATGTAAACAATTTGAAGACAAAAGTGATCACCTATCACTTTTGGAACAACTTACTACCATAAAGAGAGCTTCCCAAGAATACATGAGTGATTTCAACTTCCGATTCCATAGGACTTGGAATAGGATTCTGGTGCTTGTAAAGCCTTCCGCACATAATGCATTCTTATACTATTTGCGAGCCTTGAATAGCGATGTAGTAGTTATGATCCAGTCCATGGGAGGGACTACACTTCCTGATGCTTACGAAGTTGCCATAAGTGCAGAGAATTCTTTGATTCAGGCTGGAAAGATAGCTCCACGACTACCAATGCCCTTTTCTCCAGATCTTACGAATCATCAGCCTATCATTGCTCCTATTGCAGTAGACTCCAAGCAACCATCTCAATCTTCCCCTGCCTCTTCAAATGACCTATTTGAAGTCAAGTCACTACTGCAAAATTTTGGAAATGAGCTCGTTGCACTCAAAAGGTAACAATTTCAATACAATCATCCGTATCAGCCACAAAATCAGCAGTATCAGGCTAACCGTCCTCCTTTTCAAGGAAACAATCAGCCTCGAAATCAAACTACAAGTCAAGTTGCAAATGTCAGGCCCTTGAACTTTTAGAACCCTCTTGCAGTTAGCTCATCTAGAGCTATAGTACCTGTTCAAAATAATCTAGTTCAAGATTACGAATGGTATTATCCTTGCTCTCAACCTCACAATCAAAATCTTTGTCCCAATGGAGTTCTTAGCTAGGCCCTTATGGTTCAAAGTGTATCTGCCCCTTCAGAGTTAACAAACAATTCATCTACGCAAGAAGTAGCAGATCAACCGCAGGCACCTGAAGAATTCACTTTGCTAAACTGGCAAGAAGAAGATTTTTGCGGATTGAATATAGATTCTTCATCAGTGGCAGCAAACACTCGTTCCAAGAAAAGAGCAATGGAGCCTCAACCTCTCGAAGCTGATCTAGCGTCCACTTCTCAACCTGGGTTACAAATGGCAGTTGATAAAAATGTGGGAAAGAAATCACCAGAAACACCGGCTAGCCACACCGCAGGGAAAGATGGTTCTCCAGGCATCATGGTACCCAACAAACATTTTCCAAAGGAGGACCCCAATGCCCAAAAAAGTGTCATCAAAGTTGGAGCAATTCCCTTTAGCATAGTAGAGCAAATGAATAAAACCAATCTGAGCGTTACCATGTGGGACGCACTCTCGATCCCTTCCCAAAGAAACCTGTTGCGAGAAGCTCTGAACAGTTTTAGTACAACCAGCGGATCACCAAGCCATGGAGTGACAAATGCTACAAATTTGTGTCAACCAGAAGGGAAAATCATTCCTATGGAAAAAAAACCACCGCCATTCTACATTTCCCTGATCATTGGCGACCACCTGGTACATAATTGCATGATCGATTCTGGTGCCAGTAGCTCTGTCATGCTGAAACAAATTACAGATGTACTAGGCATACAATATGTGCCAGTTACAAGAGGGGTTGTTCAGCTGGATGACACAGCTGTTAAGACTGTTGGGGTTATCAAAGGACTTCAACTTACCATTCATGCATGCCCAAGTTTGTCATTCACCCAAGACATATCGGTCATCGATCTCCCTCTTCTCTTTGCCATCTGCCTATCACGGGATTTCACTGCCAAGATGGGCGGTTACCTATCAGCTGATTGGTCGCATATGATTCTCAGGACTCGATACGGAACCAAAGTAACTATAAGGGCAGAACCAATCTGCCATAATCATGTAGAACCCTACACTGCTAGTCCCATAAATGGAAATTACACCATCGGCGATCCTGAAGAGGAAGATGTCGATCATGAACCAACCACCCTTGTTGAAGAAGTTCCTGATACTTTGCTGGATGAAGTAAGTAGAGATCATCAGTATGATCCCTACGCTGATGTATTGGCAGAAGAAGAAGTTGGTTTGCTGGTCTTGGAAGAAACAGGATTAGGTACTTACTGTATCCATGAAGAAGATACGATCATACCACAACTTGTCAAAACACCAAGTGATTCTAAAGGATTGTGGCAATTATTCTTCGATGGCTCAAGAAGTAAGAATGGATCCGGTGCTGGTGTTATGTTAATTTCTCCAGAGGGAGATAAGTACTTCTCATCTTTCCGGTTGCAATTCAGTTGCACCAACAATGTTGCTGAATACGAGGCTCTTGTGCAAGGAATTCAGCTAGCCCAAAGGAAGGGAATCAAGGCCCTAACTGTTTTTGGAGACAGTGAGTTAGTTGTTCATCAAGTTTCGGCACGTAGTGCATCCAAAAATGATCTTTTACGATCATATAAGAATCGAGTCTGGGACCTGATTGAAGATTTTGAAGCTTTTGGGATCCATGCAATTCCTAAAGGTCAAAATCAAGATGCGGATAGGCTTGCTACAATTGGTTCAATATACAACATACCAGTTGATATCATGAAAGAAGGGCAGCAATTTGTTAAAATGGTGGTTCGACCAGCAGTCCCTGATAATGTGAATAGTTGGCAAGTGTTCGATAGTGACAACCAAATTGTCCTCTTCCTACAAGAAGAGGTGAAGTTTGCTACAAAAAATCAAGATAAGTTGCAGGAGTCATATGGTGAGCAAATTATCCAATTGAAAAGCAAAAATTTACCAAAAGGTTTAGTCACTTTGGAATCCATTTTCAATTCAGATGACCAAGCCACAAGACAAAGCCCTAACATGGTGGTCAGAGAAGAATATTTTGAGGAAGTTGAAGTATCAAATGAAAAATTTCTCAAGATCGGAAAAGTGTGTACTTCTGAGGAGAAAGAAACTTTCATCAAACTTTGTCAAGAGTATCATGACATCTTTGCATGGAGCTATAAATATCTACATGGTTTTGATCCAGGTCTAGCACAACATACCATCGAACTGGATCCTAATGCTAAGCCAGTTCGTCAGAAACAGAGACCAATTAATCCCAAAATTGAGCCATTAATGAGAAAGGAGCTAACCAAGCTCATCGAGGCCTGTATAATTTTTCCCATCAAGCATTCCTCATGGGTAGCCAATTTGGTGCCCGTGAGGAAGAAGAACGGAGAGATCCGGTTATGCGTAGATTTCAGGGATTTGAATCGTGCATCATTAAAATACCATTATCCTCTTCCATCGATGGAGTAGATCCTTCAAACGGTGGCAGGAGCTCAAAGATTTTCTTTGCTCAATGGATATTCAGGTTACAATCAAATCCTAGTCCAAGAATCCGACCAATTCAAAACGGCTTTCACTACCAAGTGGGGCACGTATGCCTACAATAAAATGCCATTCGGATTGTCCAATGCCGGAGCTACTTTCCAAAGAGCCATGGACATGGCATTTAAGGGACTAATCAACGATATTATTTTAGTTTACCTTGATGATATAACTGTATACTCTCAGCATGCAGAAGATCACATCACACATCTAAGGAAAGTTTTCCAAAGGTGTAGGGAATTTGGGGTTTCACTTAACCCCAAGAAATGTATTTTCACAGTACACGAGGGAAAATTGTTGGGGCATGTGGTTTCAGCAGAAGGATTATCAATCGATCCAGCCAGGATTCATTTAATTATGTCCTTATCTCTCCCAAGTCACAAGAAGGGCCTCCAGAGTTTTCTGGGAACCATAAATTTCGTGCGGAGATTCATCCCTCAATTCGCGACATTGGCTAAACCACTTACAGCCATGCTAAAGAAAAACATGCCATTCTCATGGACAAAGGAAGGACGAGAAAGCTTTGAAGCCATCAAAACAGCCATTTCTCAAGCTCCCACACTTGTGAACCCCAGGTTTGACAAAGATTTTATCCTTTATGCTTTTGTAGGTCAAGAGAGCATTTCAGGGATCCTCACCCAACAAAACAACAACCTGATGGAGCAACCAATCACTTTCTTCAGTCAATCCCTCAAAGACTACGAGTTCAAATAGTCATTCATTGAAAAGCAAGTCTTTGCGGTTATTCGAGCTTTGAAGAAATTCAAGCACATGTTGTCCAACAACAAGATTCATTTGATGGTGTCTCATCCAGGTGTCAAGGAGTTTTTGCTGAACAAAGAAATGAACGAAAAGCGTGCTGGATGGATCACGAAGGTAATGGAGTATGACGTACACATCAAAGTCACTAAACTTGTCAGAGGTAAGGGTTTATGTCAGCAACTTGCAACATACATGGAATCAAAAAGTAATGAGGACGTGACACTCCTAAATACTGATGAGGATGTTGATCAAGCTGACTAGTTATCCAAAATGAAGAATTTCATCTTCTCAGGAGCATACCTGACAAACATGGATAAAAACCAAAGGTGAACTTTCCATCTTCAATCTATCCCATATGTTTTGGTAGATAGCGTTCTCTTTCGAAAAGATTTGAACAGCATCCTCCTTTGGTGCATAGGACCAGAACAGGTTAGTAAGATACTAGAAGAATTTCATAATGGCCTATCTGGAGGACATTATTCCACACGAACAACAGCTACCAAGATCATGTGAGTTGGCTACTATTGGCCAGATTTATTCAAGAATGCCCATCTTTGGGTAAGGAAATGCAAAGAATGTGCCTTTTTCACAGGTAAGCAGAAGCTGGCAGCTCTTCCATTGCATCCAATTCAAGTGGATCAACCCTTTGTTCAACAGGGGTTGGACTTCATCGGAATGATTAATCCTCCATCTAGTGACAGACATAAGTGGGTCCTTACCGCAACAGACTATTTTACTCGATGGACAGAGGCGGTAGCATTAAAAGAGAGCAATGAAAAGGCAGTTCTAGATTTTTTGGAAGGTATAATGACGAGGTTCGGTGTTCCGTTTACGGTCATTTCAGACAATGCGCTGGCTTTTCTTGGTATGAAATTGAGTGAATGGGCTGTTAAAAATGGGGTATACCTCAAAAATTCGTCCAATTACTATCCTCAAGGAAACGGATTGGCTGAGTCTAGCAACAAAAACCTCATAAGGATTATTAAGCGCACAATGGAGACTAACAAGAGGACTTGGCATACACAGCTTAAGACTGCCTTATGGGCAGATCGAATCACACCTAAAAGGGCCATCGGAAATTCTCCTTTCGTTCTTGTATATGGAAGAGAGGCAAAAATCCCACTCTCATTGGAGTTACCTTCTTTGGAGTTAGCTCATCAACTTGAAGTTATAGAGAGTGATCCTCTGACAGTAAGGTTTGCTGAACTCATGGAGTTAGAGGAAGTACGAGACAAGGCTATGAAAACTTTGGAGTAGCATCAGGCTCAAATTAAGAAATCTTTTGACAAGAAGGCGTCCGACAGGAATTTTCAAGAGGGAGATTTAGTTCTCAAATGGGATGAAGACAGGCCCAAACCAGGAAAGCATGCCAAGTTTGATGCTCTCTGGAGTGGGCCATACATCATCACAAGTTGCAAAGAGGCAAATTCATTTCTTCTATCTAGGCTCAATGGAGAAGAACTGCCCATTCATGTGAATGGGATACATCTCAAAGCTTGTTTTTGAGAAGTGTTCCACCCCCTGTACAGTTAAATTAGGTGTTTTCCTCCAAGTGCTTATGCACATTTTTGCGTGTTGTTGTTTTGCTTTCCTTGTTGTTGTGTTTTGTGTTGTTCTGCACATTGTTTCATCATTAGAAGGTGTCAAGGAGAAGAAAGGTTCAAGGTTTCTATAACAGTTCAAAATCTGCTTCATTCAAAATTTTGCAGTGTTCCATGGATGTCAAGCATTCAACAGATTCAGTATAATTCATGTTTAGCATTCCAGGGAGGCCCAGGATATCGGCAATTCTCAAGGAGATTCCGGGATGTGTCAAAGAAAATCATACTACTTTCAGGATTCCAACACAGACTCCATGCCCAATGGATGACTTAAGGCTACTAGAATCATGCTTAGCAGGAAATCATCCCCGAGAGGTCGCCAAAAATGTTATCCAATTTCGCACACCTGGCAAGATTGGACAAGGGGGTCCTGTCACGTTCAAAATGAAATAATAGTCCTAGGAACCCACCTTCGGTTATTATCGAGATGCAATATTTAAAAAAAATAATTCCTAAAATTTCATATGAAGAGATCACCTAGCATCGAAAGGCACCCAGTTGATCTCGACTTAGTGAAGAGTTCAGGGTCGATATGTTAAAGAACCCGGTGTCAAATTGATAGTCATCTCGGAAATCATCTCAGTAGAGACTCTCAGTTGTAAGAGCTCGACGATGGTCTTGTTAATGCAAAATATAGCTTGTTGAAAATTGACAAATGAAAGGAACTGTACAAGGATCTCGGTGGAGATCGATGCAAAAAGATATGAAGGCCAAGTCAGAGAGAGTCAAAGTCAACATGATGCCAGGTTTAATCCATTAAGACAGTGCTCGACCAACCACTTGGGAGAATTATCTTGTTTGACCGAGATGATATGAAATTATGCAGATATGGGAGGTTCAAACATCATTGAATCTTGGGTTTGTAATTACATAATAGAAGGACTTCTATCGACCCAGGAAGATAGTATAAGCACCATGGAATACCCATGTAAAATTGAGTCAAACCAAAATTTTAAAAAGAGGTGCAAATTATAATGGTGTTCAGACCTTCCTCGGCCGAGCATTTGGTGCACAGGCAGTTGACATGTTGCGGTATGGCAGAAGCCTTTTTTAGCACTTCCAGCAAGTAGGTCGCCCAACTATGTTTTTATCTGTTCAGCATCGAATGCATCCTCAAATTCAGGATTTTTCCTTCAAGATATTTTTATAAAAATCGATTAAGTGACAGTAAGGGTGTTACCGGGAGACTTGATTAAATTTATTTTACGATGCAACTTATGGAAACGGATCTCATAGAGGTGGAACTGTTTCATATCAGAATATTCATGGAGCATAATTTGCTTTGAAATTATATGAGCATCTTCAACGAGTCACTCAGAAAGTCGAGCATGTTTTTTGGGCGAAAGGAAATAGCTCAGCGTTGAAACATTTGAGCTCACTGAGAGATCAAGCTTATAGCTCAGATTGAAGTTCAGTTAAAATATTGATCCTAGTTAGACCCAAAGGAATTGATGGTCTAGTTTATTGATATCTTGAGTGAAATCACTTACGGCATAGTGGTTCTTAGAGACATGTTGTAGATATGATAAGATGACATGAGAAAATAGGATATGGTTGAACTCAGCCCGACAGATAAAATGATATTTTTATAGCCATGAGTTCGAGGGATCACTTAGATGGACTCTGTCCTGCAATATCCATGTTTGCAGAAGCTTGAAGCTCAAATGGGTCATGAGAATCCCACGAATGGGAAAAATTTCACTATCTTGCCAAGGTTGCGCGGCAAAGCTAAGGCCGAGGCCCGTGGATTGGTGTGTCCGAGCCGTTGCAGGGGAGATTTGGAGCAGCACCGCCAAGTGGAAATTTTAAGATGGAAAGCCATGTTGTTCACTCCGCGTAGGGGAGAAATTGAACCAGATTGCCAAGTGGAAAAATTACGATGGCTATCCATCATGAGACTTCCGCATGGGCCATGTAAACAAAACCCCGCGCAGCTTGGAGTGGTCCGAGTCTTTGGGCGTGTCACACGGAAGGTAAGTCGGAGAACGTGGGAATGAGGTAGTTGAAGTGTTTAATCAGATTGGACGTGGTTGTCTAATCTGGCCAAAGTCGAGTATGACACAGAGATGGGCGAAGGAGGCTCTACACATTCTGCTTACCACACATAACATTCTGGTCGCGAGACAGAAACTCCCACACACAAGCAGTAGGCGTGTTGCAATACAGTAGAAGCCTTCGTTTGAGCACTTGCAACAGACACGGTTTTCCTCATGAGGCGTTCATACTGTTTCACGAAGCAACAGACAGATCTCCCAGCTCTCGTTCAGTTCGCCTTTGCCAGCATACTGCTCTGAGCATTCAGTTGTCGCGAGACAGATCAACCACAGTCAGCCGGCATGCGCAGTACAATAAAGGCCTTTTGAACGCATTTAAACAAGTAGGTTGTCCAAATGTATTGTTATCTGTTCAGTATCGTGCATGCCTATCCTTATTTGGAACTCAGATCAAATGACAGCTACATGAAACAAATATTCACTGCCGTGTACGATGGATTGGAGTCATGTCATTCAAGGCTTCATAAAATTTGCCCAAACTAGGAGATGAAGGTTTAAAACGGTGCAGAATGAAACGATTCATATTGCTCAGCATTCCTTCTCCTAGAAACGAATTGAATGTGAAGGTCAACTCTGAAATACCTGGTCGGCCGAGTTACTTTTGCATGCTGCATCCTTGTTACTCGTAAATGGTCTCTTTGAGAAACTCCGAGGGCAGTACGCAATATTTATACCCTTCCATTATGTACGTCCAATCAAACAATAAAAGTATTCTTTTACTAGATTCAGAGAAACTGTGTTTTTTCAATGGACGATTATACTGCAGTTTCAAGCTAATCTTATCGAGCTTTATTTCTATTAGCTTTGATCCACGACTAAGGGGGAATTCATATGGTTGTTACCTGTACATTTTTTCAAGGTCTTCTTGGCTACCCCAGTTGTTCAATGTATTTCTTGAAGGGCTTATTTTATGTGTTGCAGATTGTAACATAAAGGATCTTTTTAGTTTCTGAAAAATGAGTATATTGTGTAGCTCACAGCTACCTATGCCATACTAAGATCCCAATAGTGGCATAATTGTTGATTGGAGCCGAGATTGCCGAGTGCACTGCCAAAATACCGAAGGGCTCTTTGGCCAAAAAATCAGTCTCAAGGGTGTCTATCGACATGTTATGGGCATAAGCCTAGGTCATCATCATGGCAGCATTAGGTCTTTATTGTTAATGACATTTTCTCATCGTTTGGAGGGTACAATTGTGCTTATCATGGCAAAGCTAAAACATTCTTACTGCAAGTGTTATATGATAAGGAAGAAACATGAGCATTGTGGTAAAACCATTCTTTTCAAAAAAATTGGGTTAAGCTCGACATTCAAGTGAGTTTGAGCCCAGGAAAGGAAAGATCGTTTGCTGGATGAAGAGCCAGGTGACTTCGCAGGGAGCTCATGGTGATGTTTCATGAAGTTTGAACATGGAATGCATAAATGGCTTCGAGTTAACAGAGCAAAATGATAAGAATCAAGTTTGATAGCCCACCATTCGGAGGACTCAATGCAAAAGAGCCTGATTGCCAAGATGAGGAAAGAGTTAGTGCGGGGTCAAAAATCGAGTGCAACACCAAGTTAGAGGATTTGAAGCTCACCGAGTTGAGATTGTGTAGACTCTATCCACATGGACCCCCCTCCTCTTCAAGTCAAACGGGTCAACGGGGGGGTCTCAACATTATGTTAATTAATTAATATTTTTATTTAAATATTTTAATAATAATATTTATTATTATTATTTAAATATTTTATTTAAATATTCTTTTAATTAATTGAGAAGACTAGGTCATCAGGGAATTAATGACCCATGATGGAACCTTCTCAGGTAGTTCAACTAACTGCAATAAATACATCATGGGTCTTCATTTTAGGAATGTAATTATGACCATTTCCTCTTCTTTCTCACATATTTTTCTATAAATGTAAGTTGGAAGCTCATTTCAAAGGGTTCCAACAGTTCAGACAAGTTGGGACAGTTAGATATCTCAGGCGAGTGTATACTTTTCAAGAATCCTCTCTCTTCTGCAAGTTGTTCTTGTGTGTTGAGAGAACTTTCAAGCCTCCTCTTCAAGACTGTAATGGCAACTATTGCCTCTTCTGAATGTATGATGCATTGTGCATGTTATTGAAGCAATAAAAGTGTGTGTTTTGTGACTAATCTCGGTCCTTTCATCCTTCTATGCTTCTTTGTGCCTTTCTCATACTTGCAGGTACACTGTGCAAGTTTAAGTTTCTATTACAGGTTCTTGGAGTTCTGTGCTTATCGAGTGGTCAAGTATTGCATGCAGTTGAGTTGTGGTGTCTATTCACCCTTCTTGAGTTCATCCTTCTTCACTGGGAAACTGGTATATTTCTCGGTCTGATAAAGTTTAACAAAAGGAACGCGTGTCTCTTAGCCTGTGGTATCCTGTACCCTCTCTAAGTTGCAGTAGGTGAAGTTGACCTGTGGTGCACACACCCTCTTCAAATTAACCCTTCCTGAATCTGAAGACACCCTTTATTCAGTGCATCACCATCCCTAGTATAGTTTCATTTCTGTAAATCTCTTTCCCTAAAACCCCATGAAAATGTTAGCCTAGGACTAGATAATCATTTTTGTTACACTAGGAGTAGTACACCACTTAGTTGTAGGAAGAGGAAGCCGGCCTTCTCTGGAGGTTCACCTCGAGCCCAAGTCCCACAGCTTGAGAGGTGATCCCATGTGTCCCAATCGCAACCGAACGTCCTATTCACATCCTGGCCATTCGAGGGGTGCAGTTATTTGGCGAAAACAATGATGAGTAGCCCCTGAGTCAAAAATCCACTGATCTTGCAAAGGAGAAGAAGCTCTAGTAGAAAGAGCCTTACCCTTGCCAGCATTGGAAAGCAGATGAAGGTGATGGAACAATGATCTTGTGTTGTTTTAAAGCCTTTTCTAATGCTTCCAAATTCAAAAAACATTTGGATTCAGGGTGATTTTTCCCCCCACAAAAGGAACAAGAGATCAAACACCCTCTTCTGAAATGGTCTCTTTTTTTTACCACTATTTTGTGGTTTAGAAGTGTCAACAGAAGGATTAGAAACCATTTTGTGAGAGGATACAGGCTTATCATAGCTTTGCTTGGGTTTGTTTTTCTAATTTTTCTTAGGAGAACTGGCCACAAGAGCATGATTTGATGTAGGCATAACATCTAGAGAGATTAATTTTGCTTGTTCTCATGCAATACGTTCACAAAACTGTTCAAATGAAGGCATTTTAAATTGAGTGTCTAGTGCATCCATAGTAGAAAAGAAGGTTGACGTAAATACAGAAAATGGACCCTTTATTTAGTTAGGATCGTGTATATGCATTCGTCATCCTTTTTAGTTCTACCACTTGCTTTCAACTGACTGTGAATCTCTTTAAATTTTGACAGAAATTCTTCTATGGAAGGAAAAATCTGAAGGCGATAAAGAGTTTAATTCATGATCCAGTTGAATTAATTTGAACTCGTTTATCTTGCCAAACAAAGATTCAAATTTTTTCCCATACCTCTTTCGGAGATGTGGCCACAAAAATATGAAATTTAGAGGTTATCTGCTACATTCAACGTGATCAATCCAAGAGCTTCATCTTGCTTGCATGTATACAGGTACTTGTCCTTCTCTGTGGTGAAAGCGGGAACTATATCATAGAACACACGCCATAATCCACGAGACTGTAAGAGCTATTGCAGCTTCAGTTTCAAAGCATGGTATTTGTCGGAACGTGTTGGTGCGAACACATCTCTAAGTGCAGTAGGTGAAGTGACCTGTGGTGCACACACCCTCTTCAAATTAACCCTTCCTGAATCTGAAGACACCCTTTATTCAGTGCATCACCATCCCTAGTATAGTTTCATTTCTGTAAATCTCTTTCCCTAAAACCCCATGAAAATGTTAGCCTAGGACTAGATAATCATTTTTGTTACACTAGGAGTAGTACACCACTTAGTTTAGGAAGAGGAAGCCGGCCTTCTCTGGAGGTTCACCTCGAGCCCAAGTCCCACAGCTTGAGAGGTGATCCCATGTGTCCCAATCGCACCGAACGTCCTATTCACATCCTGGCCATTCGAGGGGTGCAGTTATTTGGCGAAAACAATGATGAGTAGCCCCTGAGTCAAAAATCCACTGATCTTGCAAAGGAGAAGAAGCTCTAGTAGAAAGAGCCTTACCCTTGCCAGCATTGGAAGCAGATGAAGGTGATGGAACAATGATCTTGTGTTGTTTTAAAGCCTTTTCTAATGCTTCCAAATTCAAAAAACATTTGGATTCAGGGTGATTTTTCCCCCCACAAAAGGAACAAGGATCAAACACCCTCTTCTGAAATGGTCTCTTTTTTTTACCACTATTTTGTGGTTTAGAAGTGTCAACAGAAGGATTAGAAACCATTTTGTGAGAGGATACAGGCTTATCATAGCTTTGCTTGGGTTTGTTTTTCTAATTTTTCTTAGGAGAACTGGCCACAAGAGCATGATTTGATGTAGGCATAACATCTAGAGAGATTAATTTTGCTTGTTCTCATGCAATACGTTCACAAAACTGTTCAAATGAAGGCATTTTAAATTGAGTGTCTAGTGCATCCATAGTAGAAAAGAAGGTTGACGTAAATACAGAAAATGGACCCTTTATTTTAGTTAGGATCGTGTATATGCATTCGTCATCCTTTTTAGTTCTACCACTTGCTTTCAACTGACTGTGAATCTCTTTAAATTTTGACAGAAATTCTTCTATGGAAGGAAAATCTGAAGGCGATAAAGAGTTTAATTCATGATCCAGTTGAATTAATTTGAACTCGTTTATCTTGCCAAACAAAGATTCAAATTTTTCCCATACCTCTTTCGGAGATGTGGCCACAAAAATATGAAATTAGAGGTTATCTGCTACATTCAACGTGATCAATCCAAGAGCTTCATCTTGCTTGCATGTATACAGGTACTTGTCCTTCTCTGTGGTGAAAGCGGGAACTATATCATAGAACACACGCCATAATCCACGAGACTGTAAGAGCTATTGCATCTTCAGTTTCAAAGCATGGTAATTTGTCGAGTTTAAAGGCTCAAACAACAGTAGATCCCCAGTGTGACCAGAAGACGAGGATGAT
Organism: Taxus chinensis; assembly: GCA_019776745.2. Taxonomy (NCBI): domain Eukaryota; kingdom Viridiplantae; phylum Streptophyta; class Pinopsida; order Cupressales; family Taxaceae; genus Taxus; species Taxus chinensis. Next base: position 126,155,453 of record CM034146.1, read on the forward strand.
AAAAAAGCTCTCGACATGGTTTCAATGAGGTTATTTTCCAAAGTTGCCCTTTTTTAATGAAATTTACTTCAATGCGACATGAATGAAAAATAATCAACTTTTACAAAAAACGGCACTCAATTTCGAGTTACCGTGCAAAAGTTATTAAACTTTCAATTTCCCATAAAATAAGTCAATTTTTAATAAAAATGGCTCACTGATTATAATGCTAACCAAAACAAAGACAAAGATGGCCGTATAACCACTCGTTGGACTCAGGAGGAAACAAGGAATACAAATTTGTCCTCGGTTTACAAACAGCCCACCAATAAAGTATTAATAGGCCTCAAAAGCATTAATTTCCCCCCATAATGCAAAACAAACTATAGAAAAAAATTAATACTATAGTTTTTTTTTAAAAAAGTGCACCAATTAGAAACGGTTGTGCATGTATTCACGGAAAAATCAAATATTGATTTACTAATGTTTATTCACGGCTGTGCATGTCTCTTATGAAGTTGCAAAAAGGAAGAAGCCAAATCAACTTGGCCAAGGCGCCAAAACATGAAGCAAAAAGGGCTGAAATAGCCAATGTGAGGTGGCAACAGCAGCAGAATGAAGATAGTCCGCATAGAGTGCAAGACGTAAAATGAAGACCCAGCTAAAGCAAAGGCCAAACAAGCCGCACAAAAAACAGGCCGCAAAAACAGACCCAGGCGTGAAGAACAGGCTGGAAGAAATATAGACCCAGGTGTGAATAAAGAGGCACCAAAAGATCAGGCCAATGAGTGCACAAAGGATGCACAACATAGAGGGACACGCCAACAAGAAAAAGATGCCCAAACAGGATGCCAAACCTTGCAAAAGTTCACGCCAGGTGAGAAAAAACCTCCAACAGCAGCGGTAACAGCGTACAGTAGCAGCGTAGAGGGAGACGTGGAGGGCAGCAGTTGTAGATTGGAAGCCAAAACGCCAAAACCAAAACGGCAGGCCGCTGGCAACAAAGAGGTGTCAAATATGGACGCAAAACCACCACGCCCAGCACATAAAATGGCAGCCCAAATACACCACACCCAGCACAGATAGGTCGACTTCAACTCTCCTGCAATGATCGCTCTGATACCATGAAAAATCTACCAGCAGGATCTAGCACAGGAAGAGTGAGCACAGAGAATTACTTAGAGAAGAAAATAAGAGCACAATAAAGAGGAGTAAAGAAATAATAATTATCTCTGATATCTCCACCATCCGGGAGATTCATTAAATAGGGAGAATAGATAGTTTGACATTCCTAAATAATAGGAATGTCAAGCTAATTAGGAGATAACTAATTCCACACAAGGAGTGGAGAGAATCTCAACAAGCTCCGAGAGTTAGAATTAATTAAAACAAATATAACAATTTGCTATAATGAGCTTATTCGGTGTAATTAAATTATTTACACCAACACTAATTAATTGGCCCTTGTATCCAAAAAAGGCAACAATTAACAACATTATGTTAATTAAACCCCATTCTACTTGAATTTAATTAATTATTCATAATTAATTAAGTTTCCTCTTTTATTAGAGAAATAAATTGTCATTTATTTAGCCTAAACCTTTTCTATTCCCTAAATCATACTAATTATTCTTCTAAAAAGATTCTATAAAGCTTGATCACCTATTAATTAATCACTTGGATTAATTAATAAATCCTCTAAAACCCCATGAGTCACTACAGGACAAATTAAACTCCCCTAAGGTTGACTTGTCGACACTAAAATTTTCCTCCAAAATTTCCATTTCATTAATATATGTATTAGGAATAGGATGTTGTTAAGTGTAATTAGTAGTAGCGTCCGATAGAAGATAACGGCGCCGTCAGTACGGTGCCGCCAATAATGTGGAGTACGGTAACAGTCAAAGTACAATAGGAATGTTGTAAAAAGTAAATATTTGTCGTAAGTGGTCCGGTAATGTTAAAATGTCAAAGTTTGGGTAATTAGAGAAGTAGGGTCTACATGATTAGGAATTAGAAATATTATATTGGTAATAAGGACAAGGAGTGAGGTCATAAATATTTTGTGTATTTTATTTGTAAAAATTCTAAAAATGTGGAACCCATGTAAAATGATAAGGTTTATCTTATCTTAACAGATAAGCTTACATGTACAGATAAGAGTTAAGGTATGGAATATGATTCGTCAGAGTGGATTTCTTATCCTATCTTAGAGATAGGATGGATAAGCCTGGAAGTTCTATAAATAGAGAGGCCACCCCCCTCATTTAGCATAGAAAGAAGTAGTGAGAAATATTGTAGGAAGTGTGCGAAGGAAGCCATCAGTTAAAGGTGTGTTGAAGAAGCCATCGAGAGGTGTAATTGTAAAGTTTCTCCCATAGTCTTGTTGAAGAATCTCATGGGTGAGATTGTAACAGTTTCATGTTAATATTATAATTTATTTTGATATTTCAGATTTTTCGTCATTCTGTCTTATCATAGTCAATGGTATTCTTGTGTTATGTTGTTGTTTTGTTTCCAGATTACGTCCACCAAACTAAAGGCTGTGCATTAGTAAATAATCATAGCACGAGGAGTTCCCGGTGAAGAATTATCATAGTGCCGGATTGCTGATGACATTTTGGTTCCGTTGCCGGGACCATTCCTCGTTGGTGGATTTTCTGGAGAGATATTCCCACTAAGTCAAAAATCAATTGGAGGGTAACCTTGTTTTTACTGTGCATAGTAGTTACCATGGTAAAGTCATTTTTACCGTGAATAGTAGTTACCATGTTAAAGGCATTTTTGCCATGAATAGTAGTTACCCTGGTAAAGTCCTTTTTGCTGGGAATAGTAATTACCGCAGTAAGGTCACTTTTTACCATGAATAGTATTTACCGCAGTAACTTCACTTTTTACTGTGAATAGTGTTTACCACAATAAAGTCAGTTTTTACCGTAGTAAGTCAAGTTTTACCATAGTTTACCGTGGTCATTTCTATTTTACTGTAGAAAGGTGTAAAGTCACTTTCTAGTATAGTGATTCCAATTATTTGTGCACATAAGTCTTGTTAATTGTACTTGTGGGTTGGTATTTCACGGTGGTTACTTTTGAAAATGGGAAAGATTCCTGTTTTTTCAGCTCAATCTAATGAAGATGCTTCTTCTTTCATTCAAGAGTTTAAACGATCTTGTATTTGTAATGGCCTTATAAGAAGGGAACAATGGACTGAATTTTTTCCTACCTTTTTGGATGGTTCAGCACTTAGGTGGTTTGAAACACTAGGTGATAATGTGAAAAATTCATGGGATTTATTAACTGAAAGTTTTCTTGAAGAATTTGGTGAACAACAGAAATATGCAGATCTCATGATCGAGATCACAAAGCTATCCCAAGGAGAGAAGGAGAAGATAAGGGATTATCATGCTCGTGTTCTAGAGCTAAGGAGGAAGCTCGATGCCCAGATCCGGAAGGAAGGACTAGCGGATGGGTTGATGAATGGCGTGGATAATCTCCTCTGTAAGCACTTCATTCTTGGGATGAAGCCAGAGATCAGACAACGAGTGAAGTATGACCGCCCAGCCACCATTGAACAAGCAAAGGAGATTGCAAGAAGGCAAGAAGAAAGCATAGAAGAGGAGCCCAAAGAAATTGTTGCTAAAGTAGAGCCTACACCAACACCTTTGGTCCTGAATCCACAACCACTCCCGGTGAGCACAAATATTTCTCCTAATACATCTACTGAGTATGAAGATCTGCTCAAAAAGATGGGTCAGTTAACTATTAATCTTCTTCAAGGAAAGGAATTTAGTTCTCAGGGAGGAGATAGAGGTCCAAAGAGAAATATTTCTGAAGTTGTTTGTTATGGTTGTTATAAAAAGGGTCATTATAAGTATAATTGTCCAGATAGAGCTTCTACATCTAGTAAGGGAGATAATGATAAAGGAAAAGCACCTGTGAATTCTTTTGATGTAGTAGATAAGAGCAGAAATAATGAAGTAGATGTGTTTGTAACAAAAAGAAAGAAAGAAAAAGATAATCAAGATGGAAATGATCCTAAGAAGATGAAAGAAGAAACTAGTAAGAAACATAGGAGAAGAAAGTTGGGTGTGCAGGATTTTCTGATTTCACAGGGGCAAGGACCATACTCCATCTTGGAAGATCTGTCCAAAAGGCCTGCAAATATTACATATGGTCAACTCTTGGCTATGTCTTCTGAGAAGAGGCGGGAGTTGCGAGGTGGACTCAATGCTCGAAGAAGGAAGGAGGTTGAGGTCCCTGTTTTGGAGGCAGAGGCAGATCCCTATGCTCCACAAGCTGAGGTATTATGTAATGGTATTTCAATTCATGATGTCTTAGTTGATGGAGGTGCTGCAGTTAATGTAATGACTGAGTCTGTAATGAATATGTTGGGGTTAAAAATTGATCGCCCTTCAACACTTATGTTAAGGTCATTAAATAAGGGAAAAACTAAACCAGAAGGTGTAATTTCAAATGTGGCAATATCTGTTATGGGTGTGGTATGTGTGGTAGACTTTCAGGTGATGAAAAATGGTACTGTTGCGTACCCAATGCTGCTGGGAAGACCATGGCTAAGGAGAGTTCATGCAAGAAACTACTGGAATGAAGGTTTCATGACACTTGGACGTGGTAGAGAGAGGGTGAAGATAAACGTGATCCCTCGACATCATAAAGTAGAACCTGTGGATTCAAGTGATGAAACTGATGATTGGACATCCTCTGATTACTCTAGTACCAGTGAAGTGGACACTGAAGATGAAGAAAGCGAGGTGGATGTTTCAGTCATGGATATCCTGCCAGTCACACCAACTCATGACCCCATAAAATTATCTGAAGAAGAAGTTGATGATCGTCTCCAACAAATAAAGATTGGTGATGCTGTGATGGAGAGTGAGAAGGAATCCTACCTCCAGCTCTTTCGAAGGTACATACACCTATTCACTTTTGATTACAAGGAACTCCGCCAAGTAAGTTGGGTAGAACATTGTATTGAGCTGGTAGATGGTGCTAAGCCCATAAAGCAAATGCCATATAGAATGAATCCTAATTTTTCCAAGACTGTAAAAGAAGAAATAGATAAGTTGCTTGATGCAGGATTCATATTTGCTGTGGAGAATTCAGAATGGGTTTCTCCCATTGTGATCTCAATAAAAAAGAATGGGAAGCTACGCATTTGTGTTGATTATAGGAAGCTCAATAAGGCAACAAAGAAGGATCATTACCCTCTTCCATTTTCAGATCAGATCTTGGACGAAGTAGCTGGCCAGGAGTGCTATAGTTTTGCTGATGGATATAGCGGCTACAACCAAGTTCGTATAGCAGAGAAAGATCAGTTGAAGACCACGTTCACCACTCCTTGGGGAACGTTTGCTTATAGAGTTATGCCTTTTGGGTTGTGTAATGCTCCAGCAACATTCCAGCGTTTAATGAATAGGGTGTTCGAACCCTACATTGGGACCTTCATCAGAGTATTTCTGGATGATTTTTGCATCTATGGGAGCAAGTTGGACCACCTGCACCAGATGGAGACAGCATTTCAAAGGTTAGATGAAGCACAAGCCTCACTAAACCCTACAAAGTGTGTCTTTGGATGTTCTAAAGGCGTTTTGTTAGGGCATGTTGTATCCAGAGATGGTATTGGTACTGATCCTGATAAAGTTTCAAAAATCAAAGATTTACCATTTCCTATAAATAGAAGTAAGTTGAGATCATTTTTAGGCCATGTGGGTTACTATAGAAGGTTCATCAAGAATTTCTCAAAGATTGCACAGCCACTAACCCAGTTCTTGAAGAAGGATGTTGCTTATGAACCAGGAAACAAGGCGCATGAAGCTTTTGGACAACTGAAGGAAGCCCTGGTGTCTTCACCTGTTTTGAAGAATCCAGATTGGAGCAAGCCATTCATTGTGTACACTGATGCCTCAGATGCAGCACTAGGTAGTACTTTGAGCCAAAAGGATGAAAATGGGAATGAACATCCAATTTACTTTGGGAGCAGACAAATGAGCAGTGCTGAGGTAAACTATACTGTAACTGAAAAAGAGGCTCTGGCTATCATTTTTGCTGTAAAGAAGTTTAGAAATTACTTGCTAGGGCAGAAATTTATAGTTGTAACGGATCATCAGGCTCTGAAATATATTGTCAATAAGCCTAACCCATCAGGGAGGATAGCAAGATGGATAATTTTGCTACAAGAATTTGAATTTGATATTATAGATAGGCCAGGAAAGAAGCATGTCAATGCAGATGCACTCTCTCGAGCCTATGATGGTTTAGGATCATCTTGTGATGATGATGATTTTCCTGATGCAGCATTGTTCTCCCTTGACACAATCCCTAGTGAATACATAGATATTTGGAATTATCTGAATGAATTCAAGTTTCCAGATGGTGCCAATGCAAAGACTAAGAGAAAGATTACTCAAGCCAGTCGTCCATACTCTATTCTGCATGGAGCATTATTTCGAATAGGACCTGATGGACAGTACAAGAGGGCAGTTGGACGTGATCAAGGAAAAGAGCTTCTAGAAGAATTCCACAATGGTACATGTGGAGGGCACTTCTCTGGACAACTTACAGCAAGAAGGATCTTGGATGCAGGTTATCACTGGCCCACTCTTTTTAAAGACTGTTATAATTATTGTAAGACATGTGATATTTGTCAAACACATGGTAACCGTAAGACTTCATCAGCTCCATTATGTCCTATTCTTCCCCTTGGTCCCTTTGAAAAATGGGGAATAGACATTGTAGGTCCACTTCCAACTACATCACGTCAAAATAAGTATATTGTAGTTGCCACAGATTATTTAACCAAGTGGGTTGAAGCTAGGCCATTGAAAGTAGCTTCCATGGATGAAGTGGCAAGGTTCATATATGAACGCATTGTCACCAGATTTGGTTGTCCATTAGAAATTGTAACAGATCAAGGAAGCCACTTCATTAATGAGGTGGTAGAAGCCCTAGTCAATAAGTTTTCTATCAAGCACAGGAAGGCAACAACATACAAGCCAAGCACAAATGGACAGGTGGAACGAACAAATTTTGTGCTGTGTCAAATTCTAGCAAAAGATGCAGCCTTGCAGGTACATAAATGGGATAAAAGGATTCATGCAGCATTGTGGGCATATAGGGCAACATCAAAGTCAGCAACAGGATACTCCCCATTTCAGTTGGCCTATGGCATTGATCCAGTTCTTCCTATTGAGTTTGATATTCCCACTGTGAGAGTTATGAAAAATGAAAGGATGGATGAAAGTGATTCAGTAAAAGAAAGGTTGGTACATCTTCATTTGCTAGAGGAAATGAGGGAAATAGCAAAGGATACAAGCCATAAGAAGAAAATGAAGCAGAAGGAGTACTTTGATCAAAAGATCCGGTGGTCTCCATTTCAAGTAAATGACTTGGTTCTAGTATATGATTCCAGATACAAAAAAAGAAGACAGAGAAAATTTCTTCCAAAATGGATGGGGCCCTACAAAATAGCAGCTGTGCATGAAAATGGTACGTACCGACTGGAGGAATTGGATGGCACTCCCATTACGAAATGGGTCAACCACGACAAGTTGAAGATTTTCCAAGCACCAGAATAGTCTACTCCGAGGACGGAGTAGAAGCTAGGAAGGGGGAAGATGTCGACACTAAAATTTTCCTCCAAAATTTCCATTTCATTAATATATGTATTAGGAATAGGATGTTGTTAAGTGTAATTAGTAGTAGCGTCCGATAGAAGATAACGGCGCCGTCAGTACGGTGCCGCCAATAATGTGGAGTACGGTAACAGTCAAAGTACAATAGGAATGTTGTAAAAAGTAAATATTTGTCGTAAGTGGTCCGGTAATGTTAAAATGTCAAAGTTTGGGTAATTAGAGAAGTAGGGTCTACATGATTAGGAATTAGAAATATTATATTGGTAATAAGGACAAGGAGTGAGGTCATAAATATTTTGTGTATTTTATTTGTAAAAATTCTAAAAATGTGGAACCCATGTAAAATGATAAGGTTTATCTTATCTTAACAGATAAGCTTACATGTACAGATAAGAGTTAAGGTATGGAATATGATTCGTCAGAGTGGATTTCTTATCCTATCTTAGAGATAGGATGGATAAGCCTGGAAGTTCTATAAATAGAGAGGCCACCCCCCTCATTTAGCATAGAAAGAAGTAGTGAGAAATATTGTAGGAAGTGTGCGAAGGAAGCCATCAGTTAAAGGTGTGTTGAAGAAGCCATCGAGAGGTGTAATTGTAAAGTTTCTCCCATAGTCTTGTTGAAGAATCTCATGGGTGAGATTGTAACAGTTTCATGTTAATATTATAATTTATTTTGATATTTCAGATTTTTCGTCATTCTGTCTTATCATAGTCAATGGTATTCTTGTGTTATGTTGTTGTTTTGTTTCCAGATTACGTCCACCAAACTAAAGGCTGTGCATTAGTAAATAATCATAGCACGAGGAGTTCCCGGTGAAGAATTATCATAGTGCCGGATTGCTGATGACAGACTCAACCCCCTTTTCAACCATAGTCACCCCAACTAACTCGACCTAGCTATTATCCCACATGTAAAGGGATGTAGATATTCTTTTATTTATTGGGCTGGATAAGGAACCCTCCTCTTACCATTCTACTTTCACCTAAATGATCATAGAGCCTAAGCTATATCCATTTTATCATCTTAGAGTATTCTTCCATTAGAGGAGCTAGCTATCTTCATTTATTGCATTCATCTATCCATGTTTGAAGTCATACGTAGATATGTCAAATGGTCTTATAGCCATGGATTGATAAGACTCCATTCTTAAAACCTTGGGATTCAAACATACAATCAACCCTTTTGATCTTTAGGATCGAAATAGGTTCATTTCATTTGATTAGCATTCAATATAGATAGAGATTAATGGACTAACATGTTAGTTTGAATGTTTATTCATGTTCTAATGCAAAGATGTTAGTAGATTAGTCTTGTTCAAGCTCTAAGCATGTTGGTGCATATATTTTAGTTTAGCCTTGTTTTAGGACTACTAGGTGTTAGTTATAATTCTTTTTGCATAGCTAACTAATTCATGTATACATTTGGCACACCCGGTAGGATGGGATCCTTAGTCCCTTATCATGGTAATTCAAATTTCATTGTTATTTCAATTTTTGACTAACCCTTGATATGCACATGTGTGAATTAATGTTGAATTTCTTATGATTTTTACTAACTTTACATGTGTTGAGTCTTGCTTATAGGTCTAGATTAGATTGGTTCTTGTCAATTTTGAGGTAACTATCCAAAAATTTGAGCTTTTTGAGATCGATTACGTCATTTTCTTTGTTTTGAATTCACTTCCAAGTACATGCATTCACAAAAATGACAGAGGCATGTAATGTCCAAACTTGGGTATACACATCCAAATGCTAGCTTATGTGTTTAGATTATAGCGTATACATCATTCTACTAGCGTACATGATATCCTGCCCTGTGTTTCTTTTTTGTTTCTTTGTTTGTTGGTGCATACGCCTGACCTCGAGCGTACATGTTCATACTCTAGCGTACCCATCTGGTAGAGCTTTTGTTTGACTCATTTTGACTCTGTGGATGTACATGTCTAAATTCCAATGTACACATCTCATTGTCGGCGTACATGACTTTCTATATTCTGAGTTTTCTTGTCTTTCTGTCAACTAGCGTATGTGTTTAAACCCTAGCGTACATGCTTATACATGAGCATACCTATCTATTAATTCTGTTGCTTTGAACTTTCTATCTATGGGCATATACATCTAAATGCTAGCATACACAACTCTCTGGTTGTGTACCCATTAGCTCACTATCAATTTCCACATAGGGGCGTACACATCGTGAAGCATGTATGCACACCCAGAGTTGAGGATACACATCACAGTTCAGATTTGTGTTTCACTTTAAAATTTACAAAAACATGTTTTTAGGATTTATTGACTCCTTGCAGGTTTTTATTGAAGATTAACTTCTGTTTTGTAGGGTTTATTTGCATGTTTTTGCTAACTTGATTTGATTTGTTAAAGGGTTAAATGAACATTGCATGCTTAATCATGAGATTGGAGTTGTGTATGCTCTTCCCTTGCACCTTCTAAGTGATCTTGGGAATCAAAAATGATTTTTGTATCTCTTTTTCCTTGAAAACATTGAAAAGAATGTCAATTTTGGTTAAAATGAACAAATTTTGTGTTTGAATCAAGTATTTTTCATTGTTGATTTTGTAGTTGGATTTTACGTCACATATGCTCTTCTCTTGCATCCTAGGATGATCTTGAGAATCATAAATGGCGTTCATCCTCTTTATGTGTATGGAAAAATACTAAATCTGTCATGTAGGACCTAAACACTTGTCGAAGAACGAAGGCTCAAGAAAAAACAAAACTACTAATACAGTTTCCATGTAGGTTTCCAAATGGTGTTCAAGAAAACCACATTAAGTATACAAGATAAAAAGATACACCACAATCAAAAGACTGTATTTACAGGTTTAGATAAGGGTACGCCCCATCCCCTTAACTAGGAAATAACCCCTTTGGCATAAGCCTTAAGCTACAACAATGGGGGTGGTCATAGGAACCCAAAACTAGTCCACACAAGAGGGAACCTTGTGGACGAAATGGGAAGTACTCCACACTACCTACTTGACTAGTGATACATGTGAGATTTAGTGTCAAACTTATCTGTATCATGACCCCAGTGAGAGTACATGATGGATTCATTTATTTCCCACTGTGCTTGAAGGGGGTAAAGTAAAGCTGAGATACTCCTTGGGAAACCTTGGCAAACTGAGCTCACATTTAGATAACTTGTGACACCTAGTTGAGTGAACCACCTAGGAAGCTATCTTGTCCAAGAGCCAACTTTGACCATATCAAAACCAATTTGAGTTGAGAGCCATCGCAAAGGGAGAAATTTCTCGGAATCGAAATCTTGTTTTTCGAACAAGAGGAGATTCCATTAAAGTTCAAATGACACATCATTCATCACAGAGATTGTAAAGCATTACTTTTGTTTAGTTTTTCACTCACCCTAAGGTGAGGTGAAACTTTGCCGAAGTGACGCAAAACTCTCTTCAACACCAATTGATCTACTTCCTTCACTTTCTTTTGAGACTTTGTTGATCAGGAGAAGAGTGACTACCTTTGTGTTGCTAATTGATTGTATTCGCCACTTTTGTGTTTGTTTACGCTCATGCATGTTTATGGCTGAGTTATTAAACATCTAAAGTGTGTGGAGACTTTTTCATATCATTGGTAGCCTTTTTGAGCTTGATACCCAAGTCAAGATCGTCAATCATAGTTAGGCATGATTCATCATCTTGATTCTCCTTTGAACTGTTATCTTGCTTGTATCATATCACAATAATTTTGATACTTACGTCTTGTTTCTTACAAACTTGGCCTAAGTGTCTAGATTGTAACGTTACGCTACATGCATTCTAACAATTCCTTGGTATACTCTAGCATTAGTTTGTTTTCAAACATTACCTCAATTTTGAAAAGTGTTGAGTGTTACCATTTTTTGCGCGTTAAATCAATATCATTTTGATATTAATACCTTACTTTTCTTGAAAGTTTGGTTAACATATCTTAGTGGTATTGTTGTGTCGCTCACAATTGTAACTATCACTTTTTGATATATAGGTCTTGATTGGATTCAAGCTCGCTTTTAGTATACTTTTTGGGGGATTGTATTAACTTTTTGTCATTACTTACACCTTTTTCATTTCTTTGAACTTGACATAAGTGGTGAATTTTTTTTAACCATCTTAAAGCGCAAAATACCATTTGATAACAAACTTAGGAAGTATGACATTTTTATTGATTGGTCTGAAAATGAGCATCGAGTGATTGTATTTTGTTCGTCACTTTTGACTTATTCTTTTAAGACAATCACTTTGAAAAATTGATTCTTTGACATTCATCATTCTTTGAACCATTGACATCCTTGGACATTTTGTAAACTTCCACTTAGGTTTGGACAATACCTTTTGAACAAATTCAAAACACCTTGGTGAAGTTCTCACACATCATGGCCCCCAAAACAAGATTGGGAGCTAGAAGACAAGTCATTGAAAAACAAGCATGGGAAACGTTGAACAAACAAGGGTCAAATCCCTTTATTGGTCATGATTTAGGACCTCTATTTTCTACAGAAAAGGAAGTAGAAGAGATGATAGATCATAGTGGTGATGAAGCAAGATCACCACGTGCAGAGTTTGACTTTGACCCGCCCTATTAGATGAATTCCTTTTTATAAACAAAGATAGGGTACTTGCAAGAGTGGTGGAATTAGGTGCTAGAATGCCAACAGAACATGAAACTATTCCACCCACAAATGAGGCTAATGAGGAAGAACCACCTCTCATCAACATGGATGAAATTTTAGCACATGGACATGCTTCCACATCAAACGTAGAAAACAACAACATGGTGGGTTATAAATTACCATTCATCAAGATGCCATGTAGAGTATGAATAGAACATGAAAATGTGGAACAACCCCCATGTGATGAAGATGATGAAGAAATTCATGAGGAAGAAGTCACTATACCACAAAAAATTCAGAACCTTAGTTGAAAATTAGCTTTACTGACATCTCATGTACAAAAAGAAACAAACAAAAATGTACATCAAGAGAAACCTAAGGACAAAAATAGTGAACTTCACATAGAAAACCAAGAGGAGGGAATGTCAAAAATATAGTCATGTGTATATTCCAGCTTCCCCCACTAAAGAACAACTTCTTTCACAAGAACTACAATCGATGAAAGCAACACTCACAAGCCTTCAAGAAAATAATGGGGGAAATAGAAAAAGATATCAATACGAAGAGTTATGTCCCCATCCATTTGATAAGGCCATGTTGCTTCGACCCTTTCCTAAGAAATTTGATATGCCCAAATTTGAAAAGTATAGAGGGAAAGGTGATCCACATGATCATGTGAAATAATTTTACATGGCATGCCAAGAAGTGGCCTACAATGACAACTACCTCATACGAATCTTTCCGAAAAGTCTAGGAGGACAAGCCTTGGAATGGTTTACTCACTTACCTTGTGGGTCTATCTTCACATGGCCTGAACTAGCAGAGAGGTTTGTGCAACATTTATCATACAACATGGAAAGTGACATAACCATGGAAGACTTGTGTAACACTAAACAACGTCCAAATGAAACCTTCACAAGTTTTCTACAAAGATGGTGGGGGCTAGCTAGCCACTTCCCTTTCTCAATACCTGAAAAACAACTTGTTAGCATCTTTGTACCAAATTTAAATCTGGACATCACTTTTCATTTACAAATGCATTGTGTTCAGATCTTTGAAGAGGTCATCGAGAAGGGCATACAGATAGAAAAAACCCTCATTGTAAAAGGAACTATCAAATCATCTTCCAAGGATAATCAATCTACCAAACCAACAGACAAGCCAAAGATCTTTAACAAAAACAAGAATGTGGTAGGAGACAGAATCACAGATTCCAAATGTATACAAGCAGTCTAAGTTGGTCAACCTTTTAAACTGACCAAAGGGTGGATCCAACCACTAGCCAAGTGTAGAACATTCACTCCTCTTAATGAGTCTTTGTCAGCAATCTTGAAACAATTGGATACAACCCACATGAAGACTTATTCTACAACACAACCTTTGATGAAAATGCTCCTAAACCTTCATGGTATAAAGAGCATGAATATTGTGATTTTCATCGTGTAAAGGGACATAAGACAGATAAGTGCCTAATATTTCACCACTTCATTCAAGATCTTATTGATAATGGAGAGATAGAAGTTGATACACCAGAGAGAAATCAGACGCCAAATGAAAGGATGGGGATATTCAAAGAACCATTCCCTAAACATGATAAGCCAGATGGGAAGAAGTCAGATCAGGGAGAGTCATCCCAAAGTTACAAAGCCACAAACTATCTATATACCAAAAGTGATAACAATCATTACGACTCACTCATTAGATGTGTTCGCTCTTCTGATGAGCATGTGAATACTATTAGGATCAAGGGAAAAGATTATGTTGTAGTAACAAGGCACACTCATCTCGCGATCTAATAACCTCCTCTGTCTACCCCTCAGGATGGTCAGTACAACATCTTAGAGAAACTTGAGAAGACATCTGCCAAGATTTCAATCTTGGACCTTCTTAAAATATTGAATGTACATAAGGACATCCTATACAAAACTCTTAAGGGGTCAGGAGTGCCAATGGAAGTAGACCCTTCACATTTACAATCCACGGTGGAAAACATTACACTGGCTGAACACATCTCATTTAACCATAAGGAAATCCCTAACAATGATCACACACATAATCTTCCCCTATATATAGAGGTATTTTTTACCCGCTAGAAGATAAAATGGGTGCTTTTGGACAACATATCTAGGTTGAATATATGCACATTGAAACTAATCAAATATTTAGGACACACAGAGGAAGATCTATAGTCCCACATTATCACCATAAATGCTTACAACAATGTGGAGTGGGATTCAGTTGGAACAATAACACTTTCAATGGAAGTAGGGCGTACTTATCACAACACGAAGTTTCATGTCTTAGATTTGGAACTTCCATATAATATGCTTCTTGTCCACCCATGGATCCATGCCATGCAGGCCATACCATCAACATTTCATCAGTGTATTAAATTGAAACATGAGGGACACACTGTTACCATTCAAGGTGATCCAGAACCCTTCGCTCATTATAGATCTCTCAACAGCTTTGCACGCGTAGGGGTACATATACATGTCCCTCCACTGATATTGCTATTCCCTTTAGTCGAAGCTCTTGAATCACAGGTAGATTCAGACTCCCTAAGTTCTTGTGCTCATGAGGCTTCTACGTCCACTTCTCCCTTTGATTCATGGGAGATGAAAATCCTTGAGTATGGTTGTGGAGAATACAATGTGCAATAGGCTCTCCTAGTTTCAGATCTATCTTTATCACCAAAAACAAGAGGCAGACCCAACTATTGCTTTAAACGGCCTAAAGATGAACGTACTATAGGGACATTCTTACCTGGTGGACTGCTTGCAGAAGAGAAATTATTGGACCCACCTACAACTTGGGTCCCAGAGGACACTAAGCCTACCTGCTACGAAACCCCAAAATATGCCAAATCCAGTAGAATGATGTATTCCATGGGTTACAAAGGACTCAGATGTGGAAAATTTGAACAAGGAGCAAGAGAAATGGTCCCACTTCCACATTTCAAAACAGAATGCTATGGTATTGGTATTCGGCCATATGGGTCACATCCCATGGATCAAGATGCTACCTTCTCTGAGCATGAAGGATAACTCTACTTATTCAGATAGCGACACAGATTCCCACTATAGCCAATACAAGGATCTTTCCTCTATGAACCTTTTCATGGATACCGCTATCCTTACCATAATCCCCACTGATCCTAAAGTTGACCTTGTATACCCTACCCTTGTTTATTGGGACCAAAAATGTCATATGCCATTATATCTCTTTGAGAATGATGAGGCTATTGCAGAATTTATGGGCATACGTGATACCATTCCTATCAGAGATCACAATAAAGGTTTCTTCATTTACTTAGATATCTGCACATACTTTGATGAGGAAGTTGAGCTTTGTGGTCAGAAAAATTTAAGAAAAAGTGAGGGAAAAAGTTCCAAAGAAAATCCTCAGCAAAAATGTACGTCCAAGTCACACAGTGAAAACCTCTTTGAGGTGTTGGCTGACCAACAAGTAAAAAAATCAATGGACAAAATAAGTGACCATGCTGAGGGTGAAAATCTCATAGAGATGCCCTTGGAAGAAGATCTCAACCTTCCTCCCGATCCTACGCGTATGGAGGATATGTCAAAAATGCTCGTAGAGGAAACTGTTGATGTGAATATTGGAACAGAAGAAGACCCAAAGATAGTCAAGCTGGGAGCTTCACTTTCAGCACAAGAACAAAAGACATTCACCTTACTTCTCAAGATAATTTGTGGACATATTCACATGGTCTTATAGGGATATTTCAGGCTTATATCCCACTTTAGTGGTGCACAACTTAGTAGTGCATCTAGATGCAAATCCTATTAAACAAAATCTAAGGAAAATGCATCCATGAGTGGCCCTTCTGGTTAAAGAGGAGTTAGAGAGATTGTTAGCAGTAGGGTTCATCAGACCCATTGACTACTCCGAGTGGATATCAAATGTAGTTCTAGTACAAAAGAAACTGGTTGGAATCATAATTTGCACAGACTTTTGGCACATCAACAAGGCATGTCCAAAAGATGATTTTCCTTTTCCTAATATCGACATGATTTTTGATTCAACTGCAAGCTATGAAATGTTATCTCTTATGGATGGATTTTTTAGGATACAACCAAATCAAGATAGCAGAAGAATATCAACATAAGATGGCCTTTACAACCCCTTGGGGAACATTCTGTTATCAGGTAATGCCCTTTGGCCTCAAAAATGCTGGTGCAACCTATCAACGGGCCATGACAGTAATATTCCATGATATGTTGCATGACATCATGGAGGACTATGTAGATGATATCCTAGGAAAATCCAAGACAAGAGAAGACCACCCTGAAGTTTTATGGTGTATCTTTGAATGTCTGCGGGAATATAAGGTCAGATTGAATCCAAAGAAATGTGTGTTTGGAGTATTATCAGGGAATCTACTAGGATTTATTGTATCAAGGAGAGGGATTGAGGTGGACCCAACCAAAGTCACTGCAATTACTTAAATGCCTCCTCCCAAGAATATCAAATAGTTGTGTAGCCTACAAGGGAAGATACAAGCCATTCGCAGCTTCATTTCGCAACTTGCTGAAAAATGTCATTCATTCACCCATCTTCTTAAGAAATATGTTGACTTCATTTGGGGACTAGAGCAACAATAGTATTTTTCCTTGCTTAAACAATACTTGGCCAATCCGCCTATCCTCATGCCTCCAACTCCAGGTGAGCCACTTTTGCTATACATATCTACTACCCAATTTTCTATTAGCGCTTTGCTTGCACAATATGACTTAAGACAAAAAGAAAAAGTAGTGCACTATCTCAGCCATACTTTAATTTCCTATGAGCTCAACTATCCTCAAATTGAAAAATCTTGTTTGGCTATTGTTTTTACCTTCCAAAAACTTCACCATTACCTATTGAATACCAAAACCAAGCTTATATCTAAAGTTGACCCACTCAAGTACATTGTTTTCAAAACCCATCCTTACGGGTAGAATGGTTAATTGGATCATTCTACTTAGTGAATTTGACATTGAGTACATGTACCAGAAGTCAGTTAAAGGACAAGTGCTTGTTGACCAATTAGCAGAAGCACCTTTACCTGGAACAGATCCTGTGAGTCTGGATCTACCTGATGCATCACTAATGTATATTGAAGAATCTATTATGTGGCAAGTACATTTTGATGGATCATTTACTTTCCATGGTTCAGGGGTAGGTGTAGTGCTAATCACTCCTTCAGGAGACCCCATACCACAAGCTTTCCATCTTGGCTTTCCTTGCACAAACAACATTGTAGAATATGAGGCACTCATCACTGGAATGAATTTGGATATAAAATGGAATATCCACCACCTTAAGGTCATTGGTGACTCATAATTGATTATCAAGAAAGTCAATGATGAGTACAAGGTCAAGGATGAAAAACTCATCCCATATAGAAATTTGGTGGAAATTCTGAAAGAATATTTTGTGTGCATCACCTTTGAACAAATTCCAAGGGCACAAAATTGATCTGCAGATGCAATGGCAATAGTGGGTTCTATGCTTCGGATTCTACCAGAAACCAATGATAGGCCATTTTTTGTTGAAAATCTATGTCATCCTGCATACGACATGCCAGATCATTTCCTGACATGTGAAGTTTTTGGTCCCCACTCCTCATGGTATGCCCATATTTTTAACTACCTCCAAAGTGGTACCTTTCCCCATAACATTACCCATTCTGAAAAACAAATCCTTATCCGCCAAATAGCCCATTACACCCTCCTAGGAGGCACACTTTATCATCATGGCTATGATGGGAATTTGTTGCATTGTCTAGATGTAACAGAGTCAGTCCAAGCAGTCAAGGAGGTACATGAAGGAGTATGTGGTGCTCATACAAACGGAATGGTATTAGCAAAAAAATTTGTTAAGGGTAGGCTATTACTGGCCTACTATGGAGACAAATTGTTGCAACCATGTAAGAAAGTGTGTTCTATGTCAAAAGTATGGAAATTTCATTCATGCACCATCACAACCTTTACAACCGATAATGACACCATGGCCATTTTCTAAATGGGGATTAGACTTAATAGGGAAGCTCACCCCTACCTCATCTGATGGTCATACCCACATCATCACAGACATAGAATACTTCACTAATTGGGTAGAGACCCATCTTCGTTGACATATGTTATAGGTGCTCAGATATCAAAGTTCATCATGATTCACCTTATTTTCTGGTATGACATCCTACCGCCATTATTACTGATAACGACAAGTCATTCAAGAACAAGATGGTTAAGGATATTTGTCATCACTTTCAGATAAGATTAAAGTGGTCCACGCCATATTACCCACAAGGTAATGGGAAAGAAGAGGCCACTAACAAAATGTTGGTTCGAATCATGGAGAAGATGGTGAGTAAGACAGGTCACAACTGGCATTTGCAAATCCACCCAACCCTCTGGGCTTATAGGACCTCCATTCACACTCCTATGGGTGTGACACCCTACTCCCTAGTATTCAGAACTGAATCTATCATCCCATTGGAGATTGAGCTCCCTTCTCTAAGAATATCTCTTAGGGATTACCTAGATAAGGATGAGGATTACAGAGTGGCTAGACTCACAGAATTAGAGCTCCTAGATGAAAGATGCATCCACGCCCTCAACCATCTCAAGGTGTATCAAAATAGAGTCTCACAAAATTAAAACAAAAGGATCATACCTCGTCAGTTTGAGGTTGGAGATTTGGTGATGAAAGAGAACCAGTTCAACACAAGGGCAGAAAGAGAGAAGAAAGGAAAGTTCAAACCTCATTGGTTAGGACCTTATGTCATTGTGGCCAAATATGGGTCAGGAGCATACAAGCTTGCTCATCCTAATGGAGTTGAGCTCCATGAACCCATGAATGTCATGCACCTTAAGTGGTTTTATGCTTGAGCATGGCACAAAAATCATGAACACAACATAAAAAGTAGAAAATTATTCAAAAGAAAAAAAGGAAAAAAAGAGAAAACAGGTGATCCAAATGTGAAAACCACGCAATTGTGGTGCTTTGAATGGGTCCCTTAGTGAAAACCTATTTCTGGTGCCTTAGGAAGATTCATTGTTCACAATCATCTTATATCTAGGGGTAATTTTACTTAGCCTAAGGCTAGTTCCACACCTACATTTGAGATTCTTTGTGAACCTATCCTATTAGGCCTTGATCTGGATAATTCTCCTCTTACATGTATGTGAAAGGATTGCCTTTATATATTCCTCATCTAACGCTGGGGCACCTTCACGCTTTCACTTTCCTGTATATATCATGTGGCACCTACCCTTGTATATTCCCATCTAACGCTTGGGGGCATCCACGTTTCTCGGTTTCCTGTACATAGCTTTGGAAAACCTTAGAAAATCCAAAAACATTCAAATATGTTCAGAAAATCCAAAAAAAATTCAAATATGTTCAGAAAATCCAAAAACATAATCCAATTTTTTAAAAAATCCAAAAACATTAAAAAAATCTAAAAACATTAAAAAATGTTTAAAAATCCAAAAACATTAAAAAAATGTTCAGAAAACTTGAAAAACCCAAAACAATAGAAAAAAGAAAATACAAAAACAATAGAAAATTGTTCAACAAACTTCCCAAAACATTCACATGATGCTTGAAAACCCCAAAACAATAGAAAATCAGAAAACACAAAAACAATAGAAAATTATTTCACAAGCATCCCAAAAGTAATGTAAAACACATTGAAAAATAGTACCACAAAAACAATAGTTTTTGTTTACTTGATTTGTTTGCTTATTTGGTTACATGTACTTTGCTTACATATTGTTGCACTGTACATTGTACATTCGTATAGTCTTGCTTTAAACTTGCTTGAACTAGTTCGAAAGTAATCTTTTCTTGCTAAGAATAGATTTATTTGTACGTATGCTTACGGAGTGTGTTTTTGCATGTTTGTAAATAGTTGTACATAGTTTCTTTGTTTAGGGTTGATTCAATGTGTATATTTGATAGATTTTTTAACATTTTTCTTTTGCTTGTTTATTACTTATACTTAGTTTTGTCATCACATCATCATGTCTCCATCTATACCATCACATGTAACATCATCTATACATTATATATAAATAAAATGCTAATTTTACATCATGCATGTACACTAAGCTAATCATCATATATCGTATCATAAAAATGGGGGCAAGAGGGATAGAAAATATAGAAAATCTATCCCCCCCGCACCGATATCATCATACCATAATGTGCAATAAATCAAAACAACATCATATGCAATAACAAATGATAGCATGTACGGATAAATCATGAAATAAATAAACCATGTGATACATCATCAATAACACAACGTCCATAATAATCAATCATCATCATCATCATCATAAATATCAATTTCAAATGTCCAAATATACATGTATGTCTCAAAATGTACATCATCTGGATAAAAAACTGTCCATCTAGGCATAGATCGAAATAAGCCTTCATCATGAGGAATACAAAATAATACATGTCCATCGATCAAAAAAATAAGCCTTCATAAGAGGTGTACATCAGATACATCATACAAAATACATGATCAGCGAGGAAGAGTCATCCACGACTATCTTCCTTGCCTGGGATTCCTAATATGGGGAGTGGAGGTCGCATTTGTTGTTGGTGAGAAGGCCTTGCCATTATACTCTATTGCACAATTGGCTACTATACTAAGTGAACAAATCTAGATATCCTGTAAGATCTAGTCCCCGACCTACTAATAGCAAGCTTCTCAAATGACGTGATCCTCTCACCCTTCGGAACTTCCTTGAGGTAAGTTTCCTTGTAATAGGCAGCTTCCTCATTGGCTCTCATGATACTTGATAACATATATGTATATCCAACTGTTGTGGCTGCCTGTATAACACCATCTCATTCTCCTGTAACCCTACCTACATTAGCCTATGCATGTGTCAATAAGGCAACTTGTCTATACCTATCTGTAGTAATAGTGAGGACCTGAGCATGTGCCTGTTGTAGGGTGCTCGTAATCTACAACATCTGGGCCACCATCTACCATATATGTTAGAACCATGTGGTACCATCACCTCCCTGGCCAACCTATGCCCTGGCCTCATCTAGCTCAGTTGTCAATGTTTGAGCCTATGCCCTAGCCTGATCCTACTCAGTCATGAGTGTTTGTACCTGGACCATGGCCTTGTCCCTCTCTGTTGTAACCTGCAACTAGACAACTATGACCTATTAAAGCTACAAATGAAGTGTAGCTATTTGTCCCCCATCTCTTCCCACCTCTGCAATATCCTTCATCATCTACTCTCCACCATCCCTCAATGGGCTATGAAGTGGCCCCTATTTTGGAACTCCTCCTGCAGGAGGACCATGTGGTGCTCTCTGTACTGGCACCTGTTGTAGCTGGACATCTAGTCCTAAAACCATGCCCACTTAGATCATCTCAATCTATCATACCTATACACAATGTCTCTATACCTGCTATTGTATGGGTGGAGGACCTTGTCCCCCAACTTGTTGCCCTCCCTCCTCCTCCTCCTCCTCCCCACCATCAACATCCTCCCACTCACCCTTTATAGGTGCCCTAACCCCTGTGGCCCATACTAGCTATGGAATAGTAAGACAACGTGGTAACATTATCACATACTAAGGAGTATACTGGATAGTGGTCCCGGCATCTATAACATGCCTGTTATCCATATTTCACCCCCATGCCAAATATTGGATCAGTCACGACCCCACATATAAGGAACCTGAGAAAACTCATTCAAATCCTACAAATTTGTTACGGGTAGACTTGACTATGGGATAGCAGGGTCAAACAAGAAGGGGCGATGCCATAGAGGAACCAAAAAAGAGAAGGGGAAGAAACGACGAAGATCCGAAGCCTTCGAGCTCGACACGGTTCAGAAAAGGTTTCAAAATTGGCCAAGTATAAAGGTGTAAGCGGAGGCTGCCAAGTGTCTTAATGGCACTTATTCAAGGGTTGAATAGAGAAAAGGTTTCAAACGAGCGCCAGACTACCGCGTGTCCCAAAGGAAGGCGAGCCTTCGGGGAAAAAGTTGATTTTTTGTCCCTTGCTATCTTAAAAGGATAAAAGTTGTAAAATGGCCCGCAACTCTACCTAAGGAAAAAGTCAGCATTTGGGCCCGAGTCAAAGCCAAAGCAGCAAATTGAAGGAAAGGGAAAAAGATAAATTTTCGACCCGTAGTCCCGATTTTTGTTCCAATTTGGCTGCCACGTGTCCCATATCAACAGGGGACCCATTTTTCAAGTTGTTTTCCAGCCGTCCTGTACGGACTCGATACAAACTTTGAAGGGGCATATCTTTCGACTTAGGGCTCAAAATATTATGAATTTGACACCGTTGGAAAGATCTCAGCCTTGCCCACGCCATGGAGGTCTGAAACTTTAATTTTTAGGAGGTTAGGTGAAGAAAAATGGAGGAAACATCTTCAGGATTTCAATGTAGGATCTTCTTGCCTCAACAACCAGATCAGATTTGATCTTTTTCACTGTTTCCTCTTCCTTCAAGGTGCCAAACTAAGGATTGATTCAGTAAAGATGGATTTGGGGAAATTTTTTATCAGAGGCATTAACAACAGTAGTTGAGCTTCAACTTGTTTTTCTTGCTTCTCTCTCTCTTTCTTCTCTCTAAATCAAATCAATAAAGTTGGGGGCAAGATTCATTATAAAAAGGTTGTTCATTCTTGTTCTCTACCTCCCCTCTTCTTTTCTTCCCTAGGGTTGAGAATGGAGTTTAAACCTCCTTTCACAGCTCTGTAATGGCATTATCTTACCTCTTGCCCACTAACGATGTACTGTGTGAACTTTTGGAGAAATAAATTCTGTTTTGTGATGCATCTGTCCATCCTTTGCTTATTTTATTGTCTCTCCTCACCTCTTGTCATTACAAGGTATACTGTGCATATTCTAATGTTTGTTGCAAGTCCTGGGAGCTGTGTTTAATGGGTTTTGAAGTGGTTTTCTGTGTGAAATCTATCTCTAGTATGTGGTGCATCTTGTCCACCCTCTCCTCTTCTCACCTCTCTCCACTTCAGGCAGCTGAGATTGTGACCAATACTTCCCTTTCTAGGTGTTATCACCTCGTTAGTGTAGGATTTCCCTCTTTATGCACTTTATCTCTCCTTGTATCCTTGGCATTCTTAGGATAGGTGTAGTTAGACGTCATTTTTGCATTAGGAGTAGTTTAGCATTAGGATCAGGAAGAAGAAGCTAACTTTCTCCAGAGGGCCATCTCAAGTTTGCAAGTCCCACATCTTGAGAGATGGTCCCATGTTATGCAATCACACCAGATGATTCTGCCTTAGAAAAGCAAACTTGTAGAAATCATTTTGGGGTGTTGTGATTTCACACTAACAATGCCTCAATGGAAGCCACTATTGTGGAACCATTTGATCAAAACTGGCCTCGGCCTTGGCTAGTTGGATCTGGGGCCCCATGTCAAATCTCTCGGAAGCCCTGTGGGCATACCACTTGTCTACGTCAGGAACATCTTGAACACCCCCAAATTGGTGGGTACATCGGTCCATGTGATAATACTCCATATTGCAGCCCCTACTACCTATCAAAAATTCCTCTACCATCACTATACTGAGTTCATCACCATCCTCATCCCATTGATAATAGTAGTAACATCTCTATGTTATCATCTATTTTGTAAGCTCATCAAACTACCGCCTATAATGGTAGGTGCTACCAGTGTGTCCTCAAATATCACCACCTATTGAGACCCATCCCACAACAGATGGCTCCTCTAAATCTCGAACCCGTAACTCATCTATAGGGTGAGAAATAGCTATATGGTCCCATGACCATATGTGTAATAAAAGTGTTGGACCCACAGTCTTCTAACCTTGGTATGCAATCAGATGCATGTCCTAATACAAATGTACTAGCATGCACTGGCCCCAACAGTATCTCTCACCTCGTAATAACCCTGCTATAACTCCAATGAGGCCAAGTAAAAAGGTAGTGCCTATCTTGTTAGGGACAAGAATGCCACTAACAAGTGTCATCAGATATACAGTAATGCGATGAGACCATAGATCTACAATGCAATTGTTTAGATAAATTGTCATCCCTCGGTGGGGTATGTCCAATCGACCAACACCTCAATAAGACAATCTGTAATATCCTCATCATCAATAGTATACTCAACTAACTGGTCAACTATGGGAACACGAAATATATGCCAAACATCCTCGAGTATAATTATCATCTCCCATGTCAGGAGTCAAAAGCACTAACTCTCTGAGTGCCATCTCTCGGCGAAGGCTGTAAGGAGACCATGGTCTAAGGTGATCATAGGCATCTGCACCACATAAGTTAGTCCAGTCACATCTAGGAAGATCACAAACATCCATCGATGACGTGGACAAAAGCTAGCCTCTACGGTAGCTAGCCAGTTGTGTCACTCCCTCGATTGAAACGATGGTAAACAAAATTACAAAAGATAATCCACATGTTACAATTCTCTTTTATCTAATTCTGTCTATTTTCTTCCATCTAACTAATTTTTCATCTCAATTCCCTCCTTTCATTTCCTAATACTTCTTCTGGAACTTTGGCAAGTCAAGATTCATCCCTTCTTTGGCGTATATGCACCCATTTGGGCATGTACGCACCTCTTTATGTGTATACACACTTGACATGTGTATGTGCCTTCCATCATGCATACATGCCCATAGTAACGTGTACGCCTATGCCCTAACAAACCTTACTACCTCGGTGCATACACAACCCTTTTTCCACATACACACCCTTCTACTCATGTAAGCCTCGGCAAACCTGTTTCCTACTAATTAGTGTGTATGCCCCCCTTTTGATGCATATACGCACACATACATATGAATTTGGCATATACGCCCACACATATATGGTTTTGGTGGTGTATGCTAACCTTTGGACACATACGCACCCTAGGGCATGCATACACATTCTACCCTAACTACTAACCCTAGTAAATGTGTAATAAATAAAAAAAGGATAGATCAGGGTTAGGGCACTCATGAATGGTCCATCGTCCTTATATCAGGCATACTCTTGAATGGTTTCAACTCGTTTGTGGTGGCTCTGAACTCTAGCCATCTCACTAATTGCTCGCAGTATCTCATGGTAAAACTTTGGCAGAGCTCGGTATCAAATAAAACTAATCGCGATGATTTACCCCCTCAAGAGGGGTATATATCTCACCTTTTTCTCCCACCGCAATGCCCTAGGGGCATGCTTGGACCATTGTATTTCTTTTAACACTTATTCTATCTGTCGCGATGATTATTTCTATTAAATAATCATTTTTAATTAATTTTCACCACACTGGGGCATATTTTTATTACCTAGCGCTCATTTCTTCTCCTTGGGGAAAATTTCTTCCTTCCTGGTGATCTTCTACCTTCTTATTTCTTCTACTAAAAATCACAAACTTCCAAAAAAAATAGGAAAATAGAAAAATCCTAAAAATATAAACATTTTTCAAAACTCCTAAAAATCATAAATTTTTTTTGCAAAACTTGGTGATATGCCCATAGCGGCTGAAACTTATATCTTGTGCATGGTATTTATCCCATATCTTGTCAGTATGTTCACGTGTTCATGAATTTAATGACTCATGGATCATCAGATCTATGGCCATCTACAAAGCTAGCATGCTTGCTTTGTAAGTATTTTGGGGCACATACTGTTGTCTGATTCTATTTCATTGTGCACAACACTTTATCGTTGGACCCTACGTCCTTCATCATTTCCCCTAACATGTATCCTTACATGGGGCATCATCTTTAACCCTTTTCATTAATCATGAACATTTGGGGATATTCGGATGGATAAAAAACATTTGTACAACTGTCTTGACCGTTATTGGTTTGAATATGTGTGTTTGTACTCGTTTCCCTATTAAATGAGCTTATTCCTTCTTGTATTGCATTACTGTCTGTATGTTGCATTGAGTTGGTGTTTTTAGAAATGGGTAATTGTCCATAGTATGGATTTTTATGTCATTCTACTTTTGTCGTATGCATACATTTTTAATAAGGACCGATGACATAGATCCTTGGCAAAATGATGATAAGAAATTGTTCTACACTGGATGCAAGACTAGTTCTTCCATGGCTTTCTTCCTCTCTTTCTTATTGATAATTCTCCTATCAAAATTATTCTTCTAATTCACTTGGGGCATCCTACCCCTACCCATTCTTTTATCCATTTCTCTCATATTTTTGATTGTTGAGATCCTTCTTTCTGTTGGTTGTGGAGCTTGATAGCGACGAGGGTTGTAAGGGAGGCTTTTCCCCCCTTACGGGGTCCGGGGGCCACGCACCTCAGCAGGGGTTTGGGGGCAGCACCCCTGTAAGCCACATTTTATATGTATTTATGCATTGTGAAATCTAGACCGTTCCTTATTAGGTCACAGATCTAAAGGGTGGTGTTCTATGTTTCCCTGAAATGATAAAAACCCTAATATCTTTAAAGGGTCGTCATGCATGAGGCTCATTGTATCAGTGGAGGCATTGTGAGAGAGTTTTATTGGACTGAATAAAAGGATTGGTTGTTTCTTGTGGACGTAGCCCATTTTGGGTGAACCATGTTAAATTTGTGTCTCTGTTTTATTGCATTCATTTCTATTTTACGTTTTCCGCATTGTTCATTGCATGCTTGTTTATCTGTACAACTGGTATAATCCTAACAACTGGTATCAGAGCACATTTGAGATTTATTTGTTGGCAGTATACTCACAGAGGGATTTGTCTTTTAGTGGGAGAAACAACAATGGCAAAGGAGAATAAGTTTAGAGTTGAGAAGTTTGACAGCCGAAATTACTAGCTATGGAAAATGTAGGTGGAAGATTACCTGTATCAAAAGGATCTATACCTACTGTTGGGAGGTGAAGAAGTGAAGCCCCCATTCATGTCTGATGAGGAGTGGAAGGTTCTAGATAGGAAGGCTCTCGGTGTAATTCGATTGAGTCTAGCATCATCCGTAGCTTCAAATATCTCACAGGTGAAGAGTACGGTAGAGTTGATGAAAACCCTAGCTAATTTATATGAAACACCTAGTGCATCCAATAAAGTTTATTTGATGAAAATATTGTTTAATCTACAAATACAAGAAGGTGGATCTGTATCTAACCATCTTAATGATTTCCACACTATTGTAAATCAGTTAGATTCAGTTAATATCCCATTTGATAAGGAGGCTAGAGAATTATTATTCCTATGCTCTTTGCCAGAAAGTTGGGACAACTTAGTAATGACAATTAGTAATACATCATCTACTTCTCTTAAATTTGAAGATGTAGTAAGTGTCATTTTAAATGAGGAAATAATCAGGAAAAGTACAGGGGAAAATTCTTCTTCTGGAAATGCATTGAATATGGAGAGTAGATGGAGGAGCAAGGAGAAATCAAAGAGTAAGGCTTGTGGGAGATCTAAATCAAATATGGATAGATCCAAATCTAGGAGTAGAGGCATTACTTGTTGGAACTGTGGAAAGAGAGGACATGCTAAAAAGGAATGTTGGTTCAAAGGAAACAAAGAAAACCAACTTGAAGGTATTAAAAAGGAAAATCTGACAGGTAATATTGTTTAGGATGCTCTTATACTTTCTTTTGATACTAGAGTAGAATCTTGGGTAATAGATTCAGGTGCCTCTTTCCATACAACCCCTGATAAGGGCTATTTTTTAAGAGTATGTCCAGGGAAATTTTGGACAGGTTTATTTAGGTGATGATGAGCTGTGCAACATTGTCGAGAAGGGCAATGTACACCTGAAATTACAAAATGGAACTACATGGATATTGAGAGATGTGAGGCATGTACCTAGTCTTAGGAGAAATGTCATCTCTACAAGACAGTTGGTTGGTGAAGGTTTCATAGTCCACATTCACTTCAGATGCTTGGAAGGTTTCTGAGGGTGCCCTGGTAGTGGCACGGGGTATGAAAGTAGGCACTCTTTATTTGTTTACTTGTATATCTAATTCTTCTACCATATTGTCTACTTCATATGAGGATGCTCAGCATGTGGCATAGTAGATTAGGACATATGAGTGAGAAGGGAATGAAAATTATACAGGAAAAAGGTAAGCTTTCAAGTTTGAAGCAATTGGACTTAGATTTTTGTGATCATTGCATTTTTGGGAAATAGAAAAAGAGTCAGATTTCTCAAGGCAGGGAATACCAAGAAAGAGTAAAAGTTGGAGCTAGTTCATACAAATGTGTAGGGGGTGAGCCCATGTTGCATCTCATGGTGGTTCTCTATACTATGTGACATTCATAGATGATGCCACAAGGAAGGTATGGGTATAATTGCATTAATCGTAAATCTGATGTCTTTGATACATTTAAGAAATGGAAAGCACTTGTTGAGAACTGAATGTGGTTTTAAATTGAACTGTTTGAAATCTGATCATGGCGGTGAGTATTGCAGTAAGAAATTTGATGATTATTGTTCCGTTGAACATGGGATTCGTAGAGAGAAAATAGTTCTCAGAACTCCGCAAAAAAATGGTGATAGTGAGAGGATGAATAGAACAATAATGGAGTGTGCACAGTTAATGAGATTACATGCGGGGCAGCCTCTTCAATTTTGGGTAGAGGCTGTAGATATTGTTGTGTACTTAATCAACCATGCGGCCTTTGAATGCATTAGATGGAGGAATTCCTGAAGAATCCTGGACCGGGAAAGAGGTAGACCTTTCATTTTTAAGAGTATTTGGTTTAGAGGCATTTGTGCATGTTAATAAAGAAAACAGAAAAAAAAAATGGATTCGAAATCCAAATGTTGTACATTCATAAGCTATGGCTCCAATGGTGATTATGGATTTCTGTTTTGGGATCTAGATGAATCTAAGATAATTAGGATTTGTGATGTTGTTTGGCATGAAAATAGAATGTACAGGGATTAGGTACAGGATGACAAAAAGCCCAAGGAAGAATTGGTTGAGGATATAACACCTAAAAATGAACTCTTGGGTGGAAAAATATCCACCTATAGGTATCGAGGTTGACATTCTTATAGGTCAAGCATGACAGCCAGTGTCAGCATCGGCACCTCTGTCAGAAATTCAAGAAAATGAGTAGCAAGAAAATAATGATCCCGTGACATCCCCATCTTTGGTAAGAAGGTCACAACGTATTGGTAGACCTCCAGAAATATTTTCCCCTGCTTTGTATTATGTGTTACTAACAAATAGTGGTGAGCCAAAGAGATTTGATGAGGCAATGCAAGTGGAGTCCACTAAGGAGTGGGAGCATGACATGAATGAGGAGAATGGAATCCCTGGAGAAAAACCAAACATGGGATTTAGTCAAATTGTCGACTGGGAAGAGAGTACTACAAAAAAAATGGGTCTATCGTGTGAAAGAAGATAGGAAGATGGACAAAAAAGGTACAAAGCAAGTCTTGTAGTGAAGGGGTATGAACAAAAGAAAGGTATCAATTTTGATGAAAATTTCTCCCCTGTTGTAAAGATGTCTTCCATTCATACTATATTAATTTTAGTTGTTGTTGAAGATTTACACTTAGAGAAACTTGATGTCAAGATGGCATTTCTACATGGTGACTTAGAGGAGGAGATTAATATGCAGAAACCACTTGGATATGAGGTGAAGGGTACGGAGAAATTGGTTTGAAGGTTGAAGAAGAGCCTATATGGGATCAAGCAAGCTCCCCAACAATGGTATATAAAGTTTGATAGTTTTATTGCATGAGCATGGTTTTTACTAGATGTCAATCAGATCATTGTGTATACTTTAAGCAGTTGGATAGTGGGATTTACATTATTCTTCTATTATATGTAGATGATATGTCTTGTAGCAGGGTCTAATATGCAGGAAATTGCAAAGCTTAAGGAAAAGCTTGCACAAACATTTGCGATGAAGGATTATGGGTGCAGCAAAAGAAAATCCTTGGTATGCAAATCAAGAGGGACATAAAAAAAATAAGAAATTGGTGTTGTCTCATGAGGACTATGTAGAAAAGGTGTTATAAAGGTTTCATATGTAGAATGCGAAACTAGTTAGTACGCCATTGGCTGGGGATTTTTAGATTAAGCAAAGAGCAATTCCCAACAACACAAGAGGAAAAATATTATATGGCACGGGTTCCTTATTCTTCAACAGTTGGGAGCCTTATGTATGCCATGGTTTGTACCAGGCCAGACATTGCCCAAGTAGTGGGAGTTGTTAGCAGGTATATGGAAAATCTGGGTAAAGCACACTGGAAGGAAATCCAGTAGATTCTCAGTTATTTGAGAGGGACCACTAGTAGGAACTTGTGCTACGGAGGGTCATATTATAATTTATAGGGATTTGTGGATTTAGATATGGAAGGAGATGTGGATAGTAGGAGGAGCACTACTGGATTTATTTTTACAGTTGGTGGTGCGGCAGTGAGTTGGATGTCAAAGTTGTAGAAGGTAGTTTCCCTATCTACTATAGAGGCAGAATGTGTTGCATCAACTGAGGCTAGTAAGGAAATGTTATGGATGAGAAATTTCATGGATGAGTTAGGTAAGGAGGAAGGGGATTGTAAGTTGCACAGTGATAGTCAAAGTGCAATTCACTTGGCAAAGAACTCAACCTTCCATCCAAGAACAAAAAACACTCAGCTAAGATATCACTTCATACGACAAGTGTTGGAGGATGGGCAGCTTGAGTTAGTGAAGATTCATATAGATGATAATCCTACTAATATGTTTACTAAGCTAATGAAAAAGGAGAAGTTGGATTTGCATTCAACTTCTATAGGTCTTCAAGATTGATCTTGAAGTGGAAAAAACAAGCCAAGAAGAAAAATCCAAGTAGGAGCTGTAGTGGTGGAGTTACAACAATCAGTCTCCAAGTGGGAATATTGTTGGTTGTGGAGGCCCGATAGCGACGAGGGTAGCAAGGGGGGCTTCATCCCCCTTGCGGGGTCCAGGGGTCATGCGTCTCCAGTGGGGGTTCGGGGGCAAGCACCCCCCTTAAACCATATTTTAATATGTATTTATGCATTGTGAAATCTGGACCATTCCTTATTAGGTTAGAGATCTAATTAGTGGTTTTCTATGTTTCCCCAAAATGATAAAAACCATAATATATTTAAAGGGTCATCATGTATGAGGCTCATTGTATCATTGGAGGCACTGTGAGAGAGTTTTGTTGGACTGAATAAAAGGACTGGCTATTTCTGCTGGACGTAGCCCATTTTGGGTGAACCACGTTAAATCTGTCTCTTTTTTATTGCATTCATTTCTATTTTATGTTTTCCGCATTATTCATTGCATGCTTTTTTATCTGTACAACTGGTATAATCCTAACACTTTCATCACCCCATCGACACTCAA
Organism: Taxus chinensis; assembly: GCA_019776745.2. Taxonomy (NCBI): domain Eukaryota; kingdom Viridiplantae; phylum Streptophyta; class Pinopsida; order Cupressales; family Taxaceae; genus Taxus; species Taxus chinensis. The sequence goes on from CM034146.1 coordinate 126,187,022, forward strand.
GGGGAAATATCTCACTTCTACTAATTTTTCATCTACCCCTTCAAAATTTTACTTATATACTATCTTTGAAATGGTGTCATTTACGCCACCCCAAAGAGGGGAAAATGTAGATACCTATCATTTAGCTCCAAAAATTTAAATAATTAAATTGCGCTAATTATACTACCCATAAATTGACGACATATTGTCAATATGGCACACTTTTTATTTTATCATTATTTTTTTATAGTTAAAGCGGGTTGAAGGGATATGTTCCCTATTTACAGTAATAGAGGCCAAGCCTCGAAAGTTCAAAAGCAAGACCAAAACAAAACATATTCCCCAAAAAATAGCTGGGTATACACGAACATAAACCAACACTATTCGATTTACACTATAGCTATAATACTTAGTAAGAGGGGAATTACTCCCCAGTCTCCAATGAGACAACAACACTTGAAGCCAGAGACACCTGACCCAAGCAGTCTTCTTCTTCCAGTTCCACCTTCACCGCGCCGTTGACTTCAGCATTCGCCCAACCCAGCCAAAGAAAATCATACGCCCCCTCCGCAGACAACCATTGCTCGGCCCACCCAGACGGGACAGGTTCCAGCGGAGCACTGAGGGCCTGCACATTAGGGAGCATGAGGCAGACGCGGTTAGCAACATGGTCCCAGGAATACACCACTATCTGCTTAGTGAAAGCTAGTAGAATGCTAAACCTCTTTTTAAGTTATTTAAAAACACCCACATCCACCCCTAACGCACCATGCAATGAATCCTCTGCAGCCCAGAATGCCAAACAGTAGTCTGCCACTTCAAAGGCCAAATTTCCACAGAACACAGGTCGAAGCTAGTGCAAAGCCAAATTCACCGCATCCGAATTTGAAGGATGGATAATCAACAAGTTTTCCATGAACACAGAGGCAATGCCACTGTTGATGCGTGGCCATCCTTCCGCAGATAGGAAAACACCACCCAAAATGGCTTTGATGGCTTCCATATCTTCCACGCAGGAAATCCGAAAAATCCTCTTCACTCGGTTATCTATAATCCTGGACCGAAACACCATCTCACGCAATTCACAACTCAAGGCAATACGCGGAAGACGTGGGGCAGCCATAGCAAGCAAAAAAGAAGGAAACAGATGCAAGGAGAGACCCTTCACATCTGCTTTAAATAGACTGAACGCTTCACACAAGCACACCTCTAGGTGGTGGAATCACTTAATGTCACCTCGCGTGAAACCAATATCTCCAGTCCTTCCCACGCTTTGGCATTGAAGGCCACTTTCTCCAATTGTGCTTGCTCGATCCCTACATTCGCCAGCTTGTCCGCGCAATGATTACCTTCCCAAAACACATGCTTAATGTTCCAGGCACTGAATTTCCCAAGTTGCCAAAGGACCTTTTTGATTCCTAAGTCCAATTTCCAAGACAGAGCTTTCCTTTTAATGATTGCATTCACTATTACTAACGAATCCCCTTCAATTTCCAATTTTTCCACCTTCAAGGAGGCCGCTAATTCTAGTCCCTTGCTCAGAGCCTAGAGTTCTGCTGAATTACAAGTGGCATCCCTAAGTTTGAAGGAGGTTGCTCCCACCAATAGGCCCCTTTCATTTCTTACAATGCAACCAACACCTGAGGCACCTAGATTTCCTCTGGACGCTCTGTCAAAGTTTAGCTTATGGAACCCCGGGATAGGAGGATACCATCTAGCCAACCTTCGAAGCGAGGCAGAAGAAATCACAAGTCGTTAAGCACCCTCACCAGGTTTGACGATTTTAGGCCACCATTGCTCAATTTCTTTGTCAAAATTAGAGAAGTGGTGAAAGCGAGACTAATTAGCAGAAACCGCCTCAGAAATAGCCCATTCCAACCTGAGAATGACCCTGCCCACAAAGTTCTTTTCCTCTTTGAAGATTCTCTTATTGCGCTCCCACTAGATGTGCCAGAGGAGTAGCATGATACTACACAACCAAATCGAGGAGAGAGCACCAATATGAAGATTAACAGGCCAAGCCAAAATGGTTTCAGGAAGGGTAGAAGGTTGGACCCAAGGAAGATTGAGCCTGGCACACAACCAACTCCAACATTCCGTAATGAAGGGGCAATGTAGCAAATGGTGGTCACGATCCTCCTCATGCTTCGCACACAAAAAGCACATAGAGGGCCCATGAAACCCATATCTTTTCCTTCTTTCCTGAGTGAGAATTTTGCCTTAAAATCCATCCAGGCAAAAAGGCCAGCTTTAGGAGGGCAAGAGGAGGACCAACAGGCGTTCCAGATCAGATTCTTTGCATCCTGCTTAGCATGCAACAATTTGTAGCCACAGTTTGGGGAATATTTCCCAGAAGAGGCCGCTGTCCAAACAATTTCATCTTTATCCCCTGGAAAGCATAAGATGTCATTCCTGCAAGGCCGAATGGAAACTAGCCTTAGCTTCCATTGAGATATTCAAGTGTTCAATACTTTTCCATTCCAACAATACAGGGGTATTTTCCAGAGTCAGCCCGTAGTAGGAAACAAATGGACTCCATTCCTCCACCAAAAGCCTCTTAATTTCTCCAAACTCAAGGTTATCCCCAAGCATAGGAAAACCATTCCAAGGATCATCCCAAAATAGCACCCTATCACCTTTTTCAACTTTCCAGACTGCATTATATAAAAAAACCTCTCTACATTCCACCAAGAAATTCCAAATATGAGAACCACGAAGAGGATTAGCTATTCAGAGAATAGATCCCGGAAGATGAGCCCCCAGATATCTTTTTTCCACCACTTGACTGCAAAGACTCAGCAGTTTCATGAGGAGATTTTAGACCCGCTTGGCACCCAGGGCCAAGTTTTGAAGACCCAAATTGAGGATTCCAACACCACCCAATTCTTTTGGTTTAGAAAAATTTTCCCAGCTAATCAAAGGGATTTTCCTTTCCACAAAATATCCTTGCCAAATGAACCTTCTCATGATCCCAATAAGCTTCGTTATAACACCTTTGGGGATTTTAAGAATGGAAAGCATATATAAAGGGGAGGTACTGAGAACATATTTGATGAGAACCAGTCTCCCAGCCAGTGATAACCATTTCCCCTTCCAAAAGTTTAGCTTCAAATTAACCAAAGAAAGGATATCATTCCACATCGAGGCCCTATTCGAGCCACCAAACAAGAGAACACCAAGATATTTTACCAGAAGGGAGCCTTTTTTGAAGCCAAAATTTCTTAAAATTCTAGCCTCCATAAGAGGGGGAACATTAAAACATAAGATGAAGGATTTAACAAGGCTAACCTCTTGTCCAACAGTGACTACGTATGCATCCAACATCCCCTTCAATTCTCTAGCCTCATGAATAATATATTTTCCAAACAAGAATGTGTCATCTACAAATTGCTGATGTGAAATAGGATTCACCCCCTCCGTAATTCTCAATCCCTATAATTTGCCTTCCCAGATTCTATTGTAAATGGCCCTACTTAGAGAATCCACCACTAAAATGTATAGAAAGGAGGACAGAGGGTCCTTCTGTCTTGGACCTTGATTTCCTTCAAAGAAACCTTCAACATTACCATTGATTAACACAGAGAAAGAAGACCCAACTATGCAACTAAACACCTAGTTACAAAATTGTTCCGAAAAACCAAACTTCCTAAGCACCCTAATTAGAAAACGCCAATTGATCTTAGATATCCAATTTTAGCAACATGCCCAAAGACTTATTGGTGGAGAGAGAATAAATAAGTTCATGAGAAAGAAAAATACCATTAAAAATTGACCTCCCCGACATAAACCCAGTTTGCTTCAGAGAAACTAGAGGATCTAACAACCCTTTAAGTCTAGAAGTAATGGCTTTCGAGATGATTTTGTATGAAGTATTGCACAAGGAAACTGACCTAAAATTTGTGAATGAAGAAGGCTGAGACAATTTTGGAAAAAGAATTATAAAGGTGCAATTCAGTGATTTGAGCACATATCAAGATCTGCGGGATTCTTCCACATCCACCCATACATCACAACCAACGATATTCAAAAATTTCTGAAAAAAAATCACCTAAAAACCATCCGGGCCTGGAGCTTTATTCTTGGCCATGGAAAACGCAACTTTCTCCACTTCACTCATAGAAAAAGGCTTAAGAAGGGCCTCATTTTGAGCATCAGTGATCAAAGTCGGAATATTATCAAGGAAAGAGGATTGATCTGATTCAAAGGATGTGATATCACTCCAAAAAAGGAGGTGAAGTACCGAACCCTTTAGTCTGAAATTTGTTTTTGATCAGAGAGGGCAATACCATCACTATACCTTATTTCAGAGATGAAATTCAAGCTCCGTCGAGCTTTAACAGCTGAATGAAAGAACTTTGAATTTTTGTCCCCTCCCTTGAGCCATTGTTCCCTTGATTTTTATTTCCAATATTCTTCCTCTCTCAGAAGTAGCTCACCAAGCTCAACCAATAAAGAATTCTCCTCAAGAAACTCCGCCTCCCCATACCAAAAACAAAAAATTTCTCATTCAGATTTTTCAACTCCGCTTCCACTCTAGCCTTTTCCTGGAAAATATTTTTAAAACAAAACTTATTCCAATTCCTTAGGTCCCCTTTGAGAAATTTAAGTTTTTGAGCAAGCACAAACATCTTTGATCATTCAATCTTATAGGAATTCCACCACTGTTTAATGTTATTTTCTAGAGAAGCGTCCCTTAACCACATAATCTCACACTTAAAAGGGGATTTACGAGGGGCAAAGTCGATATTAACCAAGAGGGAAACCAGAAAGTGATTTGAGCCAGACCAGGGCAAAATCGAGCATTCTTAAACAACATTATTCAGAGACCACTGGGGTCCAACTAAGAACATATCAAGCTGCTTAGTAATATTGTTAAAGCCCTTCATATGATTTCTCCAGGTGAACCACCCTTGCTTGGGCTCAATATCAAGAAGAGAGTTATCAGAAATGAAGGAACAAAAATCTACCTGGGACTACCGATTCCTTTTAAGACCACCTTTCTTGTCCTTCTTCAAGGTAATAGCATTGAAGTCACCTCTAAGAAGGAGTAGACATTCTTCTAAAGGGATTAAAGACCTAGAGATATTATGTCATACCTCTCTTTTTCCACTTATGCTACTTGGACCATACACATTGAAGAGGTAGAAACTGATTTGGAATGCTTAGGGAAGACCCGTCCTAACTGCCAACTGAAATTCTGGGAGATAAGATCAACCTGCATCTGACACTCCTTCCACCAGAAGCCCAAACCCCCTGAGGCCCCAACGATGTCTAAAAAGAAAAACTTCTAGCCGTTAATAGAATTCTGCCAAAGCTCAGCCGCCTCAGCAACAACCATCTTGGTTTCCTAAAGCAACACCACGCTCGCCTCTGAAGAAAAAAGATAACACTTGAACAAGCGTTGTTTTTCAGGGGTATTAAGACCCCTAATATTCCAAGAGAGAATCTTCATTTAGGAGAGGGAAGGGCAATCGCCTTCCTGGACACAGCTTTGGCAAAGTTCAGGACACTTTGTTTCCCCGCATCCACTTCCTTCAGTGCCAATTCTTGCTTAGATTTTCTGCCTCTCTTACTGGCTGATCCACAAATGGCCTCCTTCAACCCTTCTTAGATAGACGCCAATTTTGAGGGAGCTAGAGCCGAAACCAACATATCCGGCTCAAATTCCCCTTCCTCCAAGACGCCAACGCCTAAAAGGGACTGAAGCTTTTTTGCCTCGACTTTATCTGAAAGCCAAGATTGAAGCGAGTTCAAAGAAACCGCTTGCCCTTGCTCGAACCCTTCTTTAATTAGGGAGATTAGCTCCCCGGAATTCTTATGCACCTCTTCAGTTTCTTTTAACAAAGAAAGAGGGGATAAATCTCCCACCAAGGGGGGATCCAAATCACTCTCAACCAGCCCCTTCACCTTAGAAGCAGCCTTCTAGGAGTCCATCACCTTGGAATCCTTAGCCAATTTCAAAGGGCAGGCCTTACTCAGATGTCCCAGCTGTCCGTAATAAAAGCATTTTGCATTCCGACCGCCATACTCAATGGTGAAGCACTTAGGGCCAAATTTAGTTTGGAGGTACAAAGACGACAGCAAAGGGGTAGTCAGATCCATATCCACATAGAGACGCACCGGGCCTTTCCTCCAAAAATTCAAGGAAGGATTTCGGATGGGCAAGAAGACCCCCAGAGAGTTCGCAATTGGCTTAAGTACAAACCATTTGCGGAAGTTCGAAGGTAAACCATGAATGCTTAACCAAAGCAGGGCCTTGGAAATTTTTTCCTTCCAGGGATTGAAATTAAGAGACCAAGGGCGAAAGTATAGGCTGGAGGAATTCATGAACGAAGGTCCTTCTTTATACACCAGATTCAACAGATCAGGGGAAGGAAAACAAACCTGGAAAAAACCATTGGCAAGGAAGCTGACTTTCGGTTTAGCTTTGATACCCCAGAACCGCGCCACCTAGCTTAAAATCCTTCTTTGGGAGAAGTGCGCTCCAACAAACTTGCAACAAATCGCTCTTTTCACTTGAGAATCCGAAAAGTCATCCTTGGGTGGGGAGGCAGCGAAAGTTGAAGACTCTCCGCAACAATTTTGAAATCGATTCCTCCGACTTTGAAGTCTTCCGAGCACTTCAGCCCAACAGGCTCAACCGGAAAATGGATTGAAAGGGACCTCTTGAGGCACTCCCTCGAGGGGTGCTGCTAGCACCAAATTTTTTCCGCAGCCAGATTATCCGACACCAGCTCTCCTAACAAGGAAACCAGAGATTTAACAACCAAGCAAGCGCTGAATTGATTGACCAATTCATACAGCCATTTCCGCCTCTAATTCCCGAGCTAAGCCATGAGCACTTTCACTCCTACCACTTCCCACCGGGATCTTGTTTGCATCAGTGAGGACCCCGGCACCTGGCACGAAAACCCCATCTCCCACCGCCACCTTATTTTTTGAAAAATCAAACTTTTTGCCCTTTTTGCAATTTTCACGATTTTCACTAATTTCACGATTTTCACTTATTTTGTATTTTTTGCTAATGCGACTCTCCATCCTGTCTTCTTTTTAACCTCATAATATTTATAATTATTTATATCCTCTTTTATCATTTTTAATTAATTACATTACACTAATTAATTGACCTTTATCCAATAAAGACAACAATTAACGACCTTCCGTTAATTAAACCCCTTTATACTTGAATCTAATTAATTATTCGTAATTAATTAAGTTTCCTATTCTATTAGAGAAATAAATCATCATTTATGTAGCCTAAACCTTTTCTATTCCCTAAATCATACTAATTGTTCTTCTAAAAAGCTTCTATAATGCTTTCTCACCTATTAATTAATCACTTGGGTTAATTAATAAATCCTCTAAAACCCCGTGAGTCACTATGGGACAAATTAAACTCCCCTAAGGTTGACTCAACCCCCTTTTCAACCATAGTCACCCCCAACTAACTCAACCTAGCTGTTATCCCACATGTAAAGGGATGTAGAGATTCTTTTATCCATTGGGTTATATAAGGAACCCTCCTCTTATCATTCTACTTACACCTAAATGAGCATAGAGCCTAAATTATAGCCATTTTGTCATCTTAGAGCATTCTTCCATTAGAGGAGCTAGCTATCTTCATTTCTTGTATTCATCCATACAAGTTTGAAGTCATATGGAGATATGTTGAATGGTCTTGTATCCATGGATTGATGGGACTCCATTTCTTAAAACCTTGGGATTCAAACATACAATCAACCCTTTTTATTGCTAAAGATATGAATAGGTTGACTTCATTTGATTAGCATTCAATAAAGATAAAGATTAATGGATTAGCATGTTTGTTTTAATTTTCATTCATGTATTAATGCAAAGATGTTAGTAGATTAGTCTTGTTCAAGCTCTAATCATGATGGTGCATAGATTTTAGTTTATCCTTTTTTTACGACTATTGGGTGTTAGCTCTGATTCTATTTGTATAGATAACTAATTCATGTACACATGAAAAATTCAAAAACCCAAATTTATCTTACCATTACGTAGTTCAATTCAATACCTTTCCAATGCAAAAAAAAATGGAGTCATTTTGAGGTTGGGAGTAAAAGCTATGGCCTCTAGAAGATAGGTAGTGCATTTAGTGTTACATAGGCGCCCATACTAAACATTGCTGACATAGGTGCCTAGGCGCCTATGCCAAACACTGCCAACATAGGTGCCCAAGCGGTCATGTTGCAGTCAAAAAATTCAAAAATGAGTAAAACACTGCCAACACAGGTGCTCAAGCGCCCATGCTGCAGTAAAAAAAATCAAAAAATGTAAAATTCATGCCAACATAGGCACCCAAACACCCATGTTGCAGTAAAAAATTCAAAAAAATGCAAAATCCATGCCAACACAGGTGCCCATGTTGCCCAAATTTTATTAGTCATTGCATTTTATCATCTTTTATCTATCCATCTGGACTTAATCTATCTATTTTCGATACGTGTCCCCTATAGATGATTGTTCCAGGCCTGTCCCATCCCATCACCAGCATTTATGATCTTCTGATAATTTAAGAATTCATGTGGGAGCAGTTCGACATCCTCCACAAACTCACCTTGTGCACCATCACATTCGCACCAAATTTCAAGGACATCGAAGAGAAGTTCGAGATTCTTAATAGGATAAGAGAAGAAATTGAGGAGTATTGGTACAATTACTTCAAAGACTTCGAGCTTGCCACATCCCTAGCCCGGGCCACTTACGAAGTTTAACATGATCTTCCTATCCATCTCGAGTTCTAGATTTTGTTGTCTTTTATCATATATCTTACTTTATCAAATCAACTTAATTGTATCAATGAGTTGACACCCTTTAAGGAAGTCGCTTTGGATTCTTGGGATTAGACTTTGCCGAGAAACTCGTTATCATATCTATCTTATATTTTTTGTTTAGCTATATTTTCTTGTAGATCTCTTCATTCGGTGAAAGGAGGAACATTTTTACATTGTCCACATTCTATCATCTCGACATTGCAATTATTAGCACAAATATCAATAAACATTGTTTATTTGAGTTTTAGGAACTTTCTACATTTGATAGCACTAACCCAAAAACTACCTAATACATTCTTGACACACCCAGTGGGACCTAGTCCCTTTTTCATTTAAATTTCCATTTCTAGTTTCAATTTATTTTCTCTTCTATTTAATCTAACTTTTCATCTTGGAGCGCATTATTGTTGTTGCGTTTACTTAAAAAAATAAAATCAAGAAGGAAAAGTGATCATGGGTACATCTCTTTTCTGTTACCTTTCTATTTTTAGCATTGCATTTATGTCTTTGTTCTCATCGAATCAATTTTTTTTTAGAATTTAAAACAAACACTCATATCTTCCCGATCACATAAATTAATTAGGGGTTAAAAAATTGCATTCACATAACTCCCCTCATACAAAACCAAACCGCATCAAACATAATCTACATCAAAACATTCCTTCCCATGAGGACCTACTTGGATTTCATCACCAAGAGGATAAGTCGACTCGGTGTTCTAACAAGGTATAAATAAGCTAATGTGTGGTATATCAGCTAAGCACCTGACACCCTTATCATCGTGGGACCATGAAGTGATGTGGTACACCCCAATCACTTATTAAAAAATCAAACTAAAATTTTGTTTACGACAATGGGGTAGCCCCCATTGTTAGACTGACTATTTATGGGGTATGCCCCAATCATATAATTGTAATACCCCATACGTATTAGTGAGTGTTGTTTAAGGTGTTTTTCAGTTAGGTGTTATAAATGCAGAAAATACCAAAAATTTAAATAAGTAGGGTTTACTGATACCTGCAATGATAATCAAAATGCCATGATAATCAAGTGTAGGAACCAGAAAAGGCTCCTCCTTTCACTAAGTGAGAAAAACTGTATGCAAAGACAACTAAGTAAAGGGATATTAGATAAAGATGATAATGAGTTACTCATAAAATGATGATCCTGGGAATCCAAGGGGAATTCCTTGAAGGGTGTCAACTCATTTGATACAATTAAGTTATTTTGATAATGATAAAATAAATAATGAAAATAATGATTTAAAACTCAAGAGGGATAGTGAGACCCTGTTCTACTTCGTAAGTGGCCCAGGCTAGGGCGGTAGCAAGATCAAAGTCCTTCAAGTAGTTTTACTAGAAATATTCAGTAGTTTCTCACTCTTCTTGGATGATTTCCATTTTCTCCTTGATATCTTCAATGTTTGGTGTGAACGTAATGATACATAGGCTAAGTGTGTGGATAATATCAAATTGTTCCCACACGAATGATTGTTGGACAATTGAGAGATCGTATATGTTGGTAATTGGGTGAGAGAGACTTGGAACAATCATCTACAAGGAACACATATTAAAAAAACATATTAGGTCAAGGAAGATATATAAAAGATGATAAACATGTAATAACTGATAAAAATGATTAATGATCTATAGGAATTGTGGGTGATCGGTAGGATCGTAGGCGGTTGCAGCAATCACTGGTGATCGTTGTGACAATTTGATGTTTTGATAGAATTATAAACTAAGAGAGAATAAATACTAGACTAATTTATTTGACTTTGTATCTGATGTGTAAATAAAGCATAACCAAAAAAGGATGAAGATATGCTTACTGTGAACGTAAAAATGGACTGATAATGTTGTAAATTATTACAGGAGATCATGGAGCATTTGGTGGTGTGACAGAGGTCTTGAGGATGTTTAGATGCACGTATCAGGGTCATCTAGCTTCTTAGCATGACAGAGCTTTGTTGTAACCATTCTAGATCCTAAAATAGGAGCTCTAAGGTCCTATTTATAATCGCTTCTGATCTGTTCGGATCGTTGATGATCCAAAATGTTTAGGGAAAACAACTTGGAAGTGGTTTTAACCATCTCCAAGTTAGGATTTCATAGGTGGGGATGCGAGGTACTATGGTTAAGGGTGTTAATAGGTTGGGATAATGGATACAAAATGGGTTTATAGAGGTTGGTAAAAGGTTAGGAGGATTTAGGGAGGTTAAGATAGGTAAGTAAGGTTTACGAGGGGTAAAATGTAATTTTACTGGGTGAGGGTAATGAATTAGGTGATGAATAACATTTAATGATTTAATGTGTGTGTGCAGGGTGTAGGTGGGTTACCTAGGGTGACGAAAACCCAATGTCTACAAGTGTATTATTTGAATTAATAGAGAGATGATTGTTATTCATTGTTTAAAGTATGCAACCCAAATAAATCCTTACATCTGGTATCAGAGCAAGGGATTTGAGAGGGATACTATCAAAATTTAAATGAGATAAAAAATGTATAATTTATGCAAAGGAGTCTAAACATGGAAAGGAAACATACAACAAGTGAGAAATTTGATTTGAATAGTAAATGTCATTCTATATCTGCAATTTGTTTTGTGCCTAATATACTCCACATTTTGATTGATTATAATTCTCCTATGCATGCATATGATTATTTTCATTGATAAGGTCAAAGTTTGATTATATGTATTACATTTATTCACACTTGCATTTTGGTGGCTCCATTTTCTATGTGCTTGTCTACATGCTCTAACTCTTTGAGTTGTGATCATTATACTTAGTGATTTTCAACACTATACAACTGAGATTTGAGTGGAATTTATTGATTGCATTGTATTATGATCCCTAATTGAGTGCACATACCTGCATTGGTCCTTGCACTATCCTCATCCGCCATCGACCTACAATTGAATTCTACTCTTGGTTTTTGTGTCGTGCACTCCCTTGATAAGGTTCACTATTTGTTGTGCATTCGACATAAATAGATCGTTTCCCACATCTCCAATACTGGTGGTCTATCAAACATCAAAAAGTACATTGTAACATGTATAGATTTGTCATTTCCTACATGCATGATCGATCCATCTACCGAACACTTCTTCCACCTTGGCTTCGCTTTCAACAAGATCAAAGGATTTCACGTCAGGCATAAGAGTAAAAATATGTGGTTAATGTTATTAAAATGTCATTTCATTGAGTCAATTATGTGTTATTGTTTTAGTCTTTGTGTAGTTTCAAAAGTAATATTTTACTTATTATATCATTAGAATTATATTAAAGTCTTTATTTGCTTTGTCTATAAGAATTTTACATTCTATTGTGTTTGAAATATTTTCTTTTAAGTTTGTTTAATAAGTTTTGATTATTTGTTATTATATGTATGTCCTTAAAGTCAAAGTCTCATAATCAATGTTATATGTCATTTAAAATTAAGAGTCATTAGAATATTTTTGTGTCTAGTCATTATAAGTCATTGTAATGATTTTTGATATAGTCAAACAAAAGTCACTTGTCTGTGTCGTCAAATCTAGTAGTATTATGAATGTCAAAAATAAAATGAGTCGAGAGTCTGGAGTCATTTTTATGTTGAGTCCTCCAATTGTCAATTAGTGTTTTGAGTCATTATTGGGGATTTCAAGTTATTATCGTAGATTTGTAAGGAATTATGGTAGCATAACAACAACATTGAAAATTTTATTGAAGGAATTTTTCCATTAGATTGAGGAATCTACCAAAGCATTTGAGAAGTTGAAGGAGGCAGTATGCACCACTCTAGTTAGAGCTAGTCAAGATTTTTCCAAAGCATACATTGTTAAATGTGATGCTTCACGATATGGTATGGTGGAAATAATCATGCAAGAGGTTCATCCTATTTCCTTTGAGATCCATCAATTCAAAGGTAAGAATATGTCAAAACCAATTTATGAGAAGGAAATTCTAGTAATACTTCATGTGGTAAAGCAATGTAGACCATAACTAATGGGCAACCACTTCAAAGTAAAGACATATCGTGATAGTTTGAAATACTTTGTAGAGAAATTTTTATCATCTAAAGAATAACAAAAATGGGTATCAAAAATGTTGGGGTATGATTATGAGATAATCTATAAGAAATGGAAAGAGAATGTAGTTGTTGATGCTCTATCTAGAAAGGATGAGTCAACTGAGGCATTGTTGTGTGTCATATTTATATTACAAGAAGATTGGGTCGAGGAGGCAAGGTCCGAATGGCGAGATGACCTAAGTACACAAAATATGATTCAAAATTTCTAGCTTTATAGTTAAGGATAAATTATACCTATGTAAGAAATCAACACTAAAAATAGGGTTCTATCTAAGCTCCATGGTTCTCCAATACGGAGCCATTCTAGTTTCTTGAAGACTTATAATTGAATCAAACAAGATTTATTTTGGGAAGGCTAAAAATAAATGTTCAAAAATTTGTGGTAGAATGCATGGTTTTTCAGCAAAATAAGGGTGAAATAATTAAGTCCCCAGATCTTTTACACCCTCTATATATTCCTAGCCAAAAGTGGGAAGAGGTTTTTATGGACTTCATCACATGATTACCTAAATTAGAAGGAAAAAATGTAACCATGGTTGTGGTGGATAGACTCACCAAATATGCTCATTTTGTGCCTTATCACACCCATTTGTTGTAAGTACAGTAATAAAAGCCTTCATGGATACAATTTAGAAGCTACATGGGACACCAAAGATTATAGTAAGTGATCAAGACCCTATATTTATTAGTAATTTTTAGACTATTTTGTTTTCATGTTTGGGTACTCAATTAGGTCGTAGCTCTTCTTATGATCCACAATATGATGGAAAACATGAGGTGGTAAACAAGTTCTTGGAAGCATATATTTGTTGTTTTACCTCATATAAGTAAGCAAGATGGGTTTAATGGCTTCCACTTGTAGAATGGTTGTATAACACATCCTTCCATACTTAATCTAAAACATCTCCTTTTTTGGCATTATATGGGTACCATCCACCATCCATCACCTTCTCCTTAAGAAGCTAACCAAATGTTAGAGCAATTGAAGAGCACATTCACCACCAACAAAAGGTATTCTCTAGCTTGTCAAGGATAAATTAGCCATGCCACAAAACCACATGAAGTAGCAAGCTGATCAACATCACAGTGAAAGATATTTTGAATTCGGTGATTGCATTTTTATGCATTTAAAACCATATAAGCGATTACATTTAAAACAACAGAAGAAGGATACAAATATTTCACCTAAGTATTGTGGCCCTTATCAAGTATTGTAGAAGATTGGTGTTGTAGCATACAAACTGGAACTCCCTCAAAAAACCAAAATGCATCTCATTTTCCATGTTTCTTGTTTGAAGAAGGTAATTAGACAAAAGGTATCAACCCAGAAAATATTACCTAATTTTGACGAGGAAGGGAAAAATCATCTTCAAACCGGAATGCATCCTTCAGACACACACTAAACGATTGAGGAAAAGGGTCATTAATAAGTATCTGATTAAGTGGAAGAATCTAGACAGTGAAGATGCCACTGAGGAAAAGGGTCATTAATAAGTATCTGATTAAGTGGAAGAATCTAGACAGTGAAGATGCCACATAGGAGGATTCAACATTCCTGCAGTAACATCCATGGCTTCTTAACATTGGGGACAATGTTTCTCCGAAGGGGAAGGGCATGCTACGCCCTTAATCCTATATCTTAAATTAGATGTGTATGGTCGAATTGTGGCTATCATATCTTCTTATCATGTTGTATCTCTTTCATATATGTTATAATATCATTAGTGGGTCAGCCTTGGTGATGGTCGTAACATAGGAATAATATATATAAGAGTTAGAATGTAGTAGTTAATCATCATATTGAGCACTTGAGACTTACTGAATGGTTGGAGGTTTCCCCCTCAAAGTGGCTAAGTTATTCTATTTTCATATTGTGATCATTTCTCTACATTTTGGGTGTAATTTGGTGTTCTATTGGTATTGATATCCAAATATATTTGTATCAATGTATTAGTTAACTATGCAAAGGGAATTGAAACTAACACCTTAATAGTTTCAAAACATGAACTAACTACACAAAGATCATCATGTTAAGAGCTAAACAAGACTAAATACCAACATCATGCATTAGAACTTGAAATAGAAATCAAACTAATATGCTAAGCATTTGAATCTCTACTATTTATATCACCAAAAACACTAAGTGAACCTAGATAGATCCATGACAATCAAAGTTGATTGTTTGATCTTCAAAGGTTTGGGAATGGAAGCTCATCAAATATGGATAAAATATCATTTTTATTCTCTCCATATGACCCAAAATCTTGGATGAATGAAATGCAAGAATGAGGCTATTAGCACAAATTAAATATGCTCTAAGATAAAATGCCTATAGATTAGCTATAAACATGCAAGGTGCAAGAAGAAAGGTAGGGTAGGGCCTCTTATATAGCCCAATGGATAAAATAATCTCTACATTCCTTTACATGCGGGATAATAGAGAGGTTGGGTTAGTTGTGGATAAGGATGGTTGAAAGGGGGTTGAGTCAACCTTAGGAGAGTTTATTTTTTCCTTTGGTGACTCATGGGGTTTGAGGGGATATACTAATTAACCAAGGTGATTAATTAATAGGTGTGCAATCTTATAAAAGCTTTTTGAGAGGAATAATTAGCATGATTTAGACTATGGGAGGAATTTAATCAAGTAAATGATGATTTATTGATTTAGTGGAAGAGAAAACTAATTAATTAATAATAATTAATTAATCTAGATAGAAAGGGGATTAATTAACGGAAGGTCGTTAATTGGTTTATTTATTGGATAGAAGGGTTAATTAACTAGCGTAATGTAGTTAATTAATGGTGATATAAGAGAAAGTGATCATTATTGACGATATGTTTTCAGTTTGCGGGAAAGGGGATAATTAGCACAATTTAAGTATTTAAATTGCTCGAGCTAAATTACAGGTGTCTACATTTACCCCTCTTTGGGGTGGCGTATGTGACGCCACTTCAAAGATAGTAGACAGATACATTTTTTGGAGTAGAAGAAAAATTAGTAGAAGTGAGAGATGCCCCCTCGAGTGTCGATGGGGTGAGGAAAGAAGGTGATCGACGATTGAAAAAGGTGAGAGAAATGAATAGAAGAATTGGTAGGGGTAGGATGCCCCAAGTGAATCAGAAGAATACTATTGATAGGAGAATGATGTAGAAGAGGAATGAAGACGGAAAGAAAAGAGCAAGCTTTCATCCAGTGTATTGAAACAACTTTAGTGTCATCATATTGCCAAATATTTAGTCATCGGTCCTTATTAAAAATATAAGCATATGAAAAAAGTAGAATGCCATGAAAAACCATACTACGAACAATTGTCCATTGCTGAAAACACCAACTCAGTTCAACATAAAAAATGTAATGCAATACGAAAAAGTAAAATATTCCTAACTCCTTTCAACATACATATTGTAATGCAATACGAGAAAGTAAACAAGCTAACCTAACAGAGAAACATAATGCAATGTTTTTGTTATCAAGTTTTGATTCCTACCTGTGTGAATTAACGACAAGGGTTAAAAGATGGTGCCCCAAGCAAGGATACATGCAAGGGGAATAACGGAGGACACTTGGGTCCTATGAAAAGAAATTATGCACTATGAAACAATACCAAGTAACTCATTGTGCCCCAGAGTATAGACATAGTAAGCAAACCAACTTTGTTGATAGAGGTAGATTAAGATGATCCTTGAGTCGCTCACAAGAAAATGTGAGAACCAAAGAGTGATGTTTTTTAGGATGATTTTTATTGCTTTTGGTTTTTTAGAAACATATTTGAATTTTGTTGATTTTGAAAATTTTCTGAAACTATGTACAGGAAGACAAAGAAGCATGGATTCCCCCAACAATATATAGGATGTACAAGGGCATAATGTCACGCGTATGCACAAGAAAGTGAAGATGTGAAAATTCCCCAGTGATTAGGTGGGAGTATTCAAAGGAAAAATCTTCACACATTGAAGGGGGATCAAGGCCAATATAAATAGGTTTAATCATGAGGGAGCAAGGATGCCCCCAACGTAAGATGACCAATAAACACATAAGAGAGAAGAAGTAGAAAATTATCTTATTAAAAGGGGACAAAAGTACTTACAAACATGGCAAATAGGACATCTGATACACTTGGATGTTCTAATTTTTTTAGAAGAATAGAGGATGCTATGAAAATATTTAGAAGGTGGTCGATGAAAAAGTGATTAGCCTAAGGTATAAATCATGAGACAAGACATGCGCTAAAGCAAGAGTTTGAACAAGGTCCAAAAAGTAACACTTGATAACATACTAATCCTATTTACTCATCAAGATCTTGTGTGTGCACGTGGAAATGAATTACCTCTTGAAGGAAAGAGTTGATAGATAGTAATCGAAGACACTAGCCAATGTGTAGGAATGATTTAGTTTGAAAGGTGATTTATGAATGGATTATGGAAGGAGAGTCGTACATTGTTCCACTGCCATCCAGACATCCATGGCACTGATAGAGATGCATTTGATTTTAATCACAACATTTCTCTACTACTAGTCAGGCGTCCATAGCCCCGATAAAGATTATTGGAAATACCCCAAGAGAGAGTTATATATCATTTTGCTTTTACTTTTAGATTTTGCTTTTTGATTGGTTGATTTTGATTCTTTTGATTTATGAAAACTTATTTCAGCTCTCTTGTTTGACAAGGGGTTAAGAAACATTGATGGCTTGATGGAAGGATATGAAAGTGATTGCGATGATGACATTAGCTAGTGGAAACAAATATATCCAAAATTTCTTCACAACAAGTTTATTAAATGTGAATTGTGATATGATATCTAAGAGGTTAGTCGTTCTTTAATTTACCAAGGTGATAAAATATTAGTTTCAAATAGATACCATAGAGATAAATGTCGCAAAATGTGTGTGAATAGGCTAACCACAATAACATCAAAGGGATGAAAATGGTGGATGACTTGCAGAGGAATATAAAAGAAAAGGAAGAAAGAACATCCATCTGTACGTAATACCTGATTGCAATGTTTGATCTTTGTAACTTTGATTTTGTTTTTGTAATGTTTTCTCATTTTTTTGTATTTTTGAACTGTTTTATGATTTTTTGATTTTTTGATGTTATCAAAATGAAAATGTCACTCTACGTGATAGGATCCAACAACGATGTTCGCAATTTTTTTGATAAGAGATACTAAGCGTGTTTTCTTATCAAGTGTAATATTATCTCCGATCTTGATGATCGTGGTGATCTCAAACTTAACAAAATGATTATGATTTGTTTTGAAACATCGGTTTCATATGTGGGAGTTTGAGTTCCCTATCCATATGTTTCTTCACTTTGTTCCATACTTGATGGGTACATTGGTGTGCATTATGGAATCAAGTTTGATTGTGAATTTTATAATCATTTGAGTTGTTGCAAGCTTTGGAGCTCTTATGGGTTTCTTATAAGCTAATGCATGAATTGTCTGATCTTGAAAAGTGGGAGATGAACGTGGAAGTTTAAAATTGATGGGAGGAATGTGAGGAATGACGGTGGGCTTGCCACAATTGTGGATATACTAATAATGTGATGGTTAAAAAGGACATGGTCTGAGAACTAAAGAAGAGGGGCTGCCAAAAGTTGAGCCACAAATAGAAGATGAAGGGCTATTAGGATGTGGCCCAAGAATAACAGAAGAAGGTCTGCTAGGAAGTGACCCATAGATGGAAGAATACTGGCTACTAGGATGGGGCCTAAGAATATAAGATGATGGACTGTTAGTTAGTGACCCAAGAATAGAAGATGGTTGACTATTAGGATGTGACCCAAGAATAGAAGATGATGGGCTACTAGGAGGTGTCCTATAAATAAAAGACAATGGTGGGGTATTAGGACGTGGCCCATGAATAGAAGATAAGGGGCTTGTTGGTCGTGCCCCAAGAATGGAAGGCAGTGGGCTACCCAAAGGAGGCCCACAAATAGATGACGAAGGGGTATTTGGAGGTGGCCCATATATAGAAGAAGATAATGGGATACTAGGTAGTGACCTAAGGTGAGATTGTGATTGAGGAGTTTTAATAGATAGAGAAGGATTAGGTGATGAGAAGACAAACCATGGATCAATGCAAGACCCAGGATTTTCATCACATAATGAAGAATGTGAAGATGGAAGAATAAGAGGAGGATCAAATTGTATGATCTGAGGCTCTTCCTCTGTTTCTTGATAAAATGAATCAACCTTTTCCTCGCAATATGCAAACACATCGAAGTCTAAAGAGAATCCTTGCTCATAATCTGCTAGAGGAATATCTTCATGTGCCCCTATAAATGCCTTGATTATTTCTTCATTCTGAAAGAGATCAATTGGTATGAGTTGTTGATCGACCACAAGGGGTTGATTGGAAGAAAGAGGTTCAATTGGTGTGGAAGACTTAGAAGATGTTTGATGATGATTGATAGAAGAAGATGACATGGGGGATGAAGAAGATGTGGAGCTAGATGTCTTGGGAGTAGAAGAAGGTGGTGTGGACCTACCTATATGATGGTATATCATCTGTAAACTAGTAGGATTAAGTCCAAAATCTAAAGATTATGATGCATGATTCGATTCAAAATTTTGACTAGAAGGACTTTGAGTCACATGAATCTTCAAAGAAGGAAGACTTAGTGGGGGTGATCGATGAAGAAGATCCTGCAAAAAAGGGAAGGACCATGATTCAAGAATCACATTGGATGAATAATAACAAGGGTCTTTGCAAAGAAAGAGAGGACCATGATTCAAGAATTGTATTAGATGTTTGATTGGAGGGATTTGGAGTCGCACGTATCTTCAAAGGAAGAAGATGTCATTGAGGCAACTGATAAAAGGGTTCCTGTGAAGAAAGGGAGGACCACGATGTAGGATTCGTATTAAATATATGATGAAGAGTGTCCTGCAAAGATAGGGAGGACCACGATGTAGGAATCACATTAGATGAATGATGAAGATAATTTGTGGCGACACAAATCTTTAGAGGAGAACATTGTTTAGGTGACTGATAATAGAGGTCCTGCGAAGAAGGGGAGGACTGTGACTTAGGAGTCAAATTAGATGAATCCAAATAGTAGTTTGGATCTAAATCATCAAAAGAGTCAGAGGAAATATTTGGATTGAAATCCTTAGAAGAAGAGGAAATGTTTGGATTAGAATCAGAAGAAGAAATAGTGGGGGAAATGTTTAGATTACCAAAAGAAGAATAATAATTTGGATTAGAAGTGTCCAAACCATACCACCGACTATGAGATGAAGGTGGGGAATGGGTTACCTAGATGGGTTCTCTAGCACGAAGAACCAAATGAGGTTTGGTCATGATGGGTGTCTTTTGATGTGAATGCTGAAACTTTGATTCCTTATTGTCGTATGTATAAGGGACCTTGCGATAATCAGTCATTTTCGGCGTGTGTTGGGTTCAAAGGTCTAGACCTATATTTCATGATCAAACTTCTTTAAAGTGAAGAAGGTTTCATGTTGATTTGGGAACATAACGACAACCAACTAGACATTTCGTAAAGGTGGGGATGCTTGTGTGATTTTCCAAAAGGGAAGCTAAGGAAAACATACATCGTGATGACTCAAGATTGAATCCAAAAAGGTTTGGAGGCGTAAATGTCAAAGGATTGATCAAAATTTTAACAACATAAAGGATACAAAAGGAATATTTCCTATGTTTGATTGATGCAAAAGTTACTTGATAGGAAATTTTTTTGCGAAGGTTTGAAAGATGTGTTAAAAAATGATCATGAACTTAGGTAAAAAACAAGAAGATCAAGAGGATCAAAGACCCAAAGGATTGTCCTAGAAATGAGTTTATAAGGTGGATAAACACAAGGAACAATCACGTGAGTTCAAAACACAAAGCCAAATTAATGACCAAAGAATAATGAATGATAAAGAATCAATGGATCAAAGTGATTGTCTGAAATGGATAAGTCGATGTGACAAATGAGACACAATCACACAAAGTTGTTGGTAAACCAATTAGTCAAATGGAGTACTTCCTAAGTGTCCGATCAATTAATAGTTTGAAACATAAGATGATCAATAAAATGTCACCACTTATGCCAAGTTTAAAAATGAACAAGACATAAGTAATAATAAAAGGTTGATACAATTTCCAAAAAAGCTATACTAAGAGCTAGTTTAAGTCCAATCAAGACATATATCTTAAAAAGTGGGAGTTACGAATATGAGTGATGCAACAATACCATTAAGATACGTTAAAAAAACTTTGTAGAAAAGTAATGTATTAGTATCGAAATAATATTGACACGACGTGCACAAAGGTAACAACAACACCTTTCAAAATCAAGGTAATTTTTGAAAGAAAACCAAGGCTAGAGTATACCAAGGAATTGTTACGATGCGCGTAGCGTAACGTTACAATCTAGACACTTAGGTCAAGTTTGCAATAAACGAGACATAAGTATTGATATTGTTGCAATACAATGCAAACAAAATAACAGTTCAAAGGAGAATCAAGTGATGAACCAAGCCTAACTATGATGACAATATTAATTTGGGTATTAAGATCAAAATGACTGTCAATGATATGAGAACGTTCCCACACACTTTAGACCTTTAACAACTCAACCAGAAACATGGATGAACATAAACGAACATAAAAGTGGTGACATAATCAATTAGAAATACATGTGTGGTTGCTCTTATTTTGATCAACAAAGTGTCAAAAGAAAGTGAAGGAAGTAGTACAAGTGAGGATGAAAAATGTTGGTCTTACTTCAGCAGAGTTTCACCTCACCTTGGGGTGAGTGAAAAACTAAGAAAAATTAACGCTTCACATGTTTCGTGATGAATGGTGGCTCTTTACAACAACGATTTGGTTAAGTTGGCTCCAAAGACTGAATGACTTTCCTAGGTGGTTCGCTCAACTAGGTGTCACAAGTTATCTAGATGCGAGCTTGATTTACCAAGAAAGTTACACTGACTAGTCTTGGATTATCTCGACTTTACTTTACCCCCTTCAAGTACAGTGGGAAATAAATGCGTCCATCATGTACTCTCACTGGGGTCACGATACAGATAACTTTGACACTAAATCTCAATGTGTATACTAGTCAAGTAGGTGTACGGAGCACTTCCGTTTCGTCCACAAGGTTCCTTCTTATGTGGACTACTTTGGGGTTCCTAGGACCACCCCATTGTTGTAGCTTAAGGCTTATGCCAAAGGGGTTATGTCCTAGTTTTAAGCGGATGGGGCGTACCCTTATCCGAACCTGCAAATCAAGTGTTTTGAATGTGGTGTGTTTTTTAAATCTTTTAGATTTAATGTGGTTTATTCGTTCGCCATTTGGCAACTTGCAACACACGTGTAGTTAGAAAATTTTGTTTTGAACTCCTTTCTTTGACAAGCATTTTTAGGTCCTGCACTCAAGCGTTAGTAATTCTCCAAGCAAATCACATTATTTAAAAGAGGATTAAGAGTTGCTTTTGATTCTCAAGATTATCTAAGGATGCAAGAGAAGAGTATACAAAACAAATAATCTAGCTAAAAAGTAAAGGAAAACTTTGTAATTAATGAACCATACAAAAAACTTGATAAATGTTTATTCCCTTAAAAAAAATGAAACATGAAGTTTCAAATTGACTAAATGTTAGAAAATGAAGACTAAAGTTGCTTATGACTCTCAAGATCACCCTAAGGTGCAAGATAAGATCATACACAAACTTTATCCCAACTAGATAGAAATGGAAAACTTTAAATCAAAACACCATAAAAAAATGTTTTGTAAAAGGTTCATTCCCTTAAGCAAAATGAATAATCAAATTTCCAAGTTAATCCAAATGTTTAAAATAGGGATCAAATTTATTTTTTATTATCAAGATCACCAAAAGGTACAAGAGAAGAGCATACACAAGCTTTGGTCTAAATCAAGTAAAGCATGGAAATACAACATTCATCAAAACATTAGACATGTTAGAAAATGACCAGTTTTACAATAAAGGGAAAACCTACAATTTTTGTAAGTATAAATCCCAAATTTATGTTTTCATTTCATATTTCACTTAAATACCTTTCCAATGCAAAAAAAATGGAGTCATTTCGAGTTCGGGAGCAAAGGTTACGGCTTCTAGAAGATGGGTTACACATATGCTCTTATGCTCACGGGTATGCACTTAACATGTACCAAAAAATTTCAAAAAAACGTCCCTTAATCTACAAAATGGTCACATTTTTCTAACCAAGATTCAATTTTGACAACAACCCATCACATTAATATATGAATAGAATACTCAACGTTATCAAACATTAACATTCATGATAAAAAACTTAACATTTTCAAGAAATTGACAAAACTAACATGTAGAATGTTGAAAAAGTAAGCTCTAAAAATGAAAAACATGATGAAATCTTGAAATTTTCTCACCAAGATTCAATTTTGATAGCAACCCACCACATTAATATGTAAATAGAAGACTTAACACTATTAAACACTGACCTACATGCTCAAGAATTTAAGATTTTCAAGAAATTGACAAAACTAACATGTAGAATGTTGAAAAAGTAAGCTCTTAAAATGAAAACATGGAGAAATCTTGAATTTTTTCCATCAAGATCCAATTTTGATAGTACTTCACCTCATTTATACCTACAAAAAAGACTAAATACATGCCAAGTCAACAAAACAAGTTAAGGAAAACAAGCTATGTCAATATATGCAAAAAGAGGTTTAGTAACCAAAATAGAAACTTAACTACAAAAACTTGAAATTAAGTGCAAATGACAATGAAGTAAGTCCCACCGGGCATGCCAAATGTATCAATGTATTAGTTAACTATGTAAGGGAATTAAAACTAATACCGTAACAGTTTCAAAACATGAACTAACTACATAAAGATCATCATGCTAAGAGTTAAACAAGACTAAATACCAACATCATGCATTAGAACTTGAAATAGAAATCAAACTAATATGTTAAGCATTTGAATCTCTACTCTTTAGATCACCAAAAACACTAAATGAACCTAGATAGATCCATGACAATCAAAGTTGATTGCTTGATCTTCAAGGGTTTGGGAATGAAAGTTCATCAAAGTATGGCTACAAGACCATTTTGATTCTCTCCATATGACCCAAAATCTTGGATGAATGAAATGCAATAATTATGCTATTAGCACAAATGAAAGATGCTCTAAGATAAAATACTTATAGATTAGCTATAAGCATGCAAGGTGTAAGAAGAAAGGTAGGGGGGGGATCCTTATATAGCACAATGGATAAAAGAATCTCTACATCCCTTTACATGTGGGATAATAGAGAGGTTGGGTTAGTTGTGGATAAGGATGGTTGAAAGGGAGTTGAGTCAACCTTAGGGAGTTTAGTTATATCCTTTAGCGACTCCATGGGGATTGAGGGGGTTTGAGAGGATTGAGAGGATTTATTAATTAACCAAGGGATTAATTCAAAGGTGTGCAATCTTATAGAAGCTTTTTGAGAGGAATAATTAGCATGATTTAGACTATGAGAGAAATTTAATCAAGTAAATGATGATTTATTGATTTAGTGGAAGAGAAAACTAATTAATTAATTAATTAATAATAATTAATTAGTCTAGATAGAAAGAGGATTAATTAATAGAAGGTCGTTAATTGGTTTATTTGTTGGATAAAAGGGTTAATTATCTAGCGTAATGTAGCTAATTAATGGTGATAGAAGAGAAAGTGAACATTATTGACGATATGTTGTCAATTTGCGGTAAAAGAGATAATTAACACAATTTAAGTATTTAAATTGCTCGAGCTAAATTACAGGTGTCTACAATATCCAAGTAATTTCATTACACATCTTACACTGAGTCTACCACCATTTATAGGTAAAGTACAATGTTTGTTATCGAAACTCAAAGGTCACCCATCAATGTCTATCACAACATTACTCTTTGCGGTCAAAGCCCAAATATTGCTAGCAATACTAAAATTGTATTGAATGAATTCCAATAAAACTAGTTTCCCAAAATAATTTAAATATAGAGATCACCGAATGGGTAAAATGGAATTGATGTATAAATCTAACAAATTTCCAAGAAAAGAGAAATAATAATACTAGATATGTGTTCTTTTCATTTCTAAATGGTTGGCTTATACTAAATCTTGGTATATTGTTCTTCACATCATACTATAAATGAAAGAACAAGGGATTTTCACTTATATTACACAAAAAAGATAGGCAGGCATTAACTTATCCATAAAATGATACTACATGATACCAGTTGTTGAGTTTGTAATGTTAACGAGTGATTACATCAATAGTTATTTTACCAAACTAGACCGATGCCAACAACTTTTGAGAGGGCACAAATATCAGACGACTTTGGCTTCTTTGGTCATTTTTGTATGGCCATATCAATGTCATTGGCTTCTATGGGCCATGTCAATCCTTCTTGTAGTCATGTGCTCTAACAATCTATTGTATCGACAGACTTGCATACAATGTTTTGAAGGAAAAACAAAACATGGGCAACGGGGCCTGTCACTCCACAACTTGTGCAGTCTTAGTTCACATGTTAGTTACTTGATGGATGTTAAACACCCAACTTAGGAAGATGTTAAATGCGCCCCTTTACTTTGTTATTAAGATTTGAAGTTAAAAATACACGACACATGGAAGGTGTATAAGAATGCATAAAAGTGTGTGCCTAGACAAAACCACAAAGAAATAAAAAGCACCTTTTCTTATTTAAATGACCACGACTGGTATGTGTCATCATCTTTTGCTAAAATGAATGGTTATTAGTGAGGATCTCTTGTGTAGGATTTTAAAGAGCTTATTAATTGGAATAGGAGGCCCCACAGAACGGTCCCACGTACTTTGCACTAGAAATATTATAAGACATGGACATTCAAATTTAAGAATTAGACAGTCGAAAGTGTCCAAGAATACGATGCACAAAGGTCCTACAATTGAGTAGTACGGGTGTAACATGTGGCAATGGGAAGTGGAAAGATGAATCGTTATCTCCTCCTTACACGTGGCAATAGACTATCAATATAACGTTAATATTCTTTCTAGGATTCCGCCTAATGTTAGGAAATAAGGGATAAAATATGCAGAATAATCACTTGCAAAATCACAACAATAGAAACTAATATGTAGAAAATATTACAGATATTAAATAAAAGCGCAGAATAAAATAACACAACACAGAGACAATATTTAACGTGGTTCACCCAATTTGGGCTACGTCCACCAAGAATCACTCGCTCAAATTTGATTACAAGCCACCACTCTCTCAATACAATACCCAGATATGTTTGGAGCCATGCTCAACAAACTCTACATAATTCACACCCGAATTCAAAACACATCTGTAATGTTACATTATGCCTACTATATGCATAAAACTATATAAGTAGACAACTGCTTAAGTAGTTTTACAAAACCGTGGGTATCAAAACCATGGGCCAAAACCGTCCCATAAACCTATGGGTCAAAATCTCGCCCATATGAGAAAAGTGCATTTCTCGGTATATCGGGCACATGTAGAGTACTCTTAGTGTACAGTCTTCAACACTTTCTCACATGAAAACAGGCTCCACAACCTAACACCTAGAACACATTACAATTATTTATGCCTCAAGTACAATGGTGTTATATCTCCTTATTTCCTCTTTGGCCACCCATGGACAATCCCAAAGCAAAATACTTTTGGGTATCACTTAACATTAAATATTGCTTAAAAAATAATAATTCCATAAGCGTTAAGACACATAATTAGAGATAACAAGAAAAAAATGGAAAACTGGATTTACACACAATTCCAACATAAATACTCACTTCTTTAAATAGATATGTGAATTAACAAGCCCCGCATTGCTAAAACGACGATGTATCATAATAGGCAAATGCAAACAATTTGTCCTATGCTAGAAAAATTCTTAATAACCATCCTATGCTCATTATAAGTGATTCCAACTTGAGAAGAGTAGCAATCTTAGTCAAGAGAAATTCGATAGAGATGGGAGAGGCAAAGAACATCAAATCCACCATGTTCAATAGCATATTATGAATGTCCATGTCACTCGTTATGTCCATGTCAACGTCCATGTGTGCATAAAATGGATTATCATTTAGAGTTGGCTTTGGTGACAATAATAGTGATGGTGATGATATGATGGTTATGAATGCAGTGGCCTGAATGTATTAATGAGATTTGGACCATGGGAGGGGCAAATATAAAACTAAATCAGGAAAATTCAGATACACACGTGCTGCTCTCAAATCTAGGGCCACCATGTCATGTGCTGGACATGTCATCTCAACATTGTCAAAGCTACGAAACCATATTTGTGAATTCTTTTCAGGTCGACGAATTTTGGATACTCATTTCCCATAACTCATTCTACTCACACCCTTGCAAAGTGAATGCCACATCTCTCCCCTTCGCTTCGTCTGGTTTCATGATTGCATTGAACAATATACTTTCACTGAGATCGACTTGATCCCCTTTCTTCGATTTGTATTTGATTTGCATTTGGTTTTGGGATTAATAAGCATAACTCTTTGCATCGGGGATCTTACGATCTTGAAAACATATTGCATCATGCATCCTATATTAAGTATTACGATGCACACTTTCTCACATATGGCAGCTCCTTGCACCATTGACAAGATCATGTGACTTTACATATTCCATTGACTCACCCTCTTTTTCTCTTTACATGTGGTGGTTAAATATTGCATTGGTCGACTCTCTAAATGACTACTCACATTGACAATATTGATTGACCACACATTGCTTTCTGAGATATCTCTTAAGTACGTTGCCTCAACGACTTACACACAACATCTCCTTTCTCTTTTAATTATTGACAAAAATGGCATATGGTTCATATGTGCTTCGTACAACAAATAAGAGTTTTGCATTGGCTCCCCCAACAATTTCACCACCCCTATACTTTTTCTCCCTCATACCTCTTCTTCATCACCCCTCTACCTCCTTCGATGGTTTGCTTCTATGACAAATCCCCGCACCGTTGGTGTGCAATTGCTCATTTAGTACTGTCCTCATTTGTCAAGTAGGCCTCGTTACGTAAAATGCGGTCGTTGAATAAAACAACATGTCCACACCAAATAAACTCCTTTTCTTCACGCTTCCAAACGCACTCATTGGTGGAATCCCTAGTCCACGGATCAAGGTTAAAGACATCGAACCGTCGGCAAAATATAATCGGACGGTGGTCATTCTGATACGCAATTCAAAGGCTATATAAGCACGCACCATACAAATCGATGTTATTAGTAATTTTTGGAGGAACTGCTTTTATCGTTTCAAAGGCGCTAATCGTGATTCAAAATTATTCTGTAGAAGCAATGGAGTCCGGAGCTGGTAAGGCTGGCAAGGGAGGAAGAAAGGGAGGCGCTAAGAAGAAGAGCGTCTCTAAATCTCTGAAAGCAGGTCTTCAGTTCCCGGTGGGAAGACTGGGAAGATATCTGAAGAAGGGGCGATATGCGAAGAGAGTCGGTGTCGGCGCTCCTGTTTATTTGGCCGCTGTAATGGAGTATTTGGCAGCTGAGGTTCTTGAGCTCGCAGGAAATGCAGCGCGGGATAACAAGAAGACCAGGATTGTTCCGAGGCATCTTCTTCTTGCGATCAGAAATGACGAGGAGTTGGGGAAATTGTTGGGCGGCGTGACCATTGCACACGGTGGAGTTCTGCCAAATATTCACCAGGTGCTCCTGCCAAAGAAGTCCTCCACCTCAGACAAGGAGCCCAAGTCACCCAAGAAGAAATAAATTCCAGAACTGAGCGGATTAACTTGATTCAAAAGGTGTTTTATAACACCACCGTTATTCTGATTTGCTTTCCTTTCTTGTATGGGCTGTAGTTTAATTTCTGTCATCTTCTGTTTTATGCATTTTATTTTATTTTCTATTATTAAGAAGATAAATGGTTCGCTGAAATACCAGATCTGTGAAAAGAGAGTGCCTTTGAAACCGCTCGATACGCCCTGAGTATTTTAAACGCCCAAAATATTTTAGATTTATGTTATCCAAAGCTAAGGTTGAAGAAAGATTCGAGAAACCTGCAAGCAAAACAGTTTACAGATGTTATTCTTTAAACTATGTGAGAAGTTAGAAAGAGAAGCCTCTGTTTAAAAAAAAAAAAAAAACATAGGGAGTGATAAATTCCTTTTTAAGTTTTTTTCAATCTCTTGCGAAAATAAAATGAATTTTTTCCTTCACAAAATAAGAGTCCCAAAATTTCAAAAGTTGTTTTGGGGGATGGACTGGAAGTTTCCCCTTTAATTTGGGGTATTTCTGACTATCTCACATTCATAAGCAGAAAAATATCGTATCTGTAATGTAAGTTGGCATGGGTTTCTACTCACATTAATTAATTTCAATTTACAATGTATTGCAGAATAGTGATTGCAGAATAGTGATTGAGGAAGTGGAAACCCCCAAAAAAGGAGAGAGGTTTATAGTTTAGATCATCACAAAGTATATGGAAAAACACAATTTATTGAATCTTCTAGGGGATTTAAAGAGTCACACAACCCAAACATCCAAAACAAATTAGCTCCTATCCAAATGCAAACTCAAACCAAAACCTATCTTGGTGTGAAACATTCTACTCTCTACTTAGAGGGAAGCCACTCACTCCCATCAAAATGTATCTATTCCTATCCATTGATTATTTGCCATGCAATGTCACACACCTTAACAATTTTAATAATTTAATTATTTTTAGTGAAATAGATAAATCAATATTTGATTATGTGACTATGAGTAATAAATATGTGAATTCAAAAATTATGTTCTATAACTTGTAATATATTTTAAAACAATTTTTGATTGTTATTGAGGATAGAAGATTTTTTTACTTATATAACTTTTGAATTGCACTTTTAAGATGGATTTGAATCCCTTAAGACTAAGAATAGTTCAATTTTGATAATTTGGTAGGAGAAAAATGTTAGATACCTTTGTGAAGTGTATTTAATTGTCTTATGAGGAGATAAAATGGTGTGCAAGAGAATGAGGAATGTGGGGCTTGAGAGTTTAATGGAGAGGTTCATTTTAGTGGTTTTTTATGTGGGCTTGTAGTGGCAACTTTTAAGTAGATATTACTATGTAAGTTGTAAGATTGTAGGAGATATTGAAGTTCTTGTAAGTCTAGACATGCCTTGGCTTCTCAAGCACCAATCTCCTAATTATAGTTTGTGCTTCATTTTGAAATTGCTTGCTTAATTAGCATCAACAACAAAAGATTACACTTATTTAAAAGATTTTTTTAGGAAGGGCTGTTTCAAAAACTCATTCATTACACTTGTCAAGATCAATTACAAATGACAATCACTAATCTAACTATTTTCTTCCTTTTGAACCTATTTAGAAGGGATGAGAATGGCTCAATTTTGATTATTGGGAAGGAGAAAGGTTTTGGAAACTTATTTTGGAGAGTCTCTTAAAATGAAGTGGGTGTGGGCACTTGTGAAGCCAATAAAGGAAATGGTGGACAAAAGTATTAGGGATGCAACACTTGAGCGTAATGAAGGATTATTTTAGTGGGTATTTTATGTGCACATGCAATGGTGGCTTTTAGGTCTACTATTATGGAATTTCTTAAGATTTTGTATATAGAGATTGAAATGCTTGAAATTTGAGGCATGGCTTTGCCTCTCATACACCAATATCATAATTATGGGAATACTTTGTTTTGAAATTGTTTGCTTGTGACATTGACAACATAGTTTTTTTTATCAAACCATTTCAAGAGATATTTTTGTTAAGGATAACTTTTTCAAAGATTCACTTGTTGCCTTTCTAGGGGTCAATTATAAATGGAAATCACTAAACTAACTACTCTTTTTGTAGACCTTAGCTTAATAAGAAGTAAAATTTGATTTATTTTCACAATACTCAAAGAGAGTATGAACATTGATGAGAATTGTTCATTTGTGGTTTCTAGGAGTGTTTATTTGAATTGTCACCCTTGGTGTGTTCTTATTATATACAACTAACAATCACATGCTAGCAATGTAAAGGAGATGTTGATAGGGATCCATTGAATAACCTTAGCTTGAAGGATTTAAACATTGTAGGAGGAAGAGGGGATAGTGAAGAAGGGGATTGAGGGAGAAGTCCAAGGTGTGGAAAATAAATGAATGTGAAACTTTGCTTTCTTTCCACAAAACACATATGAGCTTCCCATATGGAGTTGATAGAATAGTTAAATTTCACTATATGAAACAACAAATATTAGTTGCAAGAGTTTTTATTCTCATAAATCTTTCAAGGTTTTCACAATGATCATTTGCCAACACGCACACGCACACGCAAACATGTACACGCACATGCACACACACGTGTGTGTGTGTAAGGGTAGTTCATTTCAACAACACCTATGTTATAGTTGACAATTTTCATCGCTATAGTCTAAGAAGATTCTATAACACATCCCACAAAGAACCAAATCTGACATTAGACAACGGTAGATTTAATGATGCAAGATTTGAGAATTTGTACCTTTTAAAATATTTCTCATGGAATGAGGTGTGAACAATACGATTGAGTTAAAAGGAATCCACTAGACGAAGTTAGGGGAGATGGTCATCCCATTTGAAAGCTCCCAACAACTCAAATCCCTCTACCATTTGTCAAAGATCACGTACAAACATAACCCTCAAGAGAATACATTAATGTGTAAGGGTAAGTGCAAGGAGATGGGGGGGAAAAATGTGGAAAAAAATATGATTTTGATTAAAACATGTATGTAGTTTGAAAAATGTGTTCACACTTTCATTTACTAGGTATGGTGTCACCAAACCAAAAGTGCATATGCATTCTTGTTTTTAAGGAATGCATGTGTTACAACACATACACATTCCTATTGCTAATGTTTTTGTAATGTCTTGAAGATATAGGGTAGGTATGAGGTCCATATTTACTAAAATAATTTTTAAGTATAAGTTTCCATTTATTGCTCTTTATACATTATTATTAAAATATAAAGAATAATGAATGAAAACATATACTTTAAAATTATTTTAGTAAGATAGTTTTTCAAAATCTAATTTGGTCAGCATTGAACCTAAATCTTTTAGGATGTAAATTTTGCAATTAGTGTCTATTTTGGGAAAGCATATCAGTCATTTTGTATGTTTTGAGACCTTCTGGATTGGTTGCTGACATTTATAGCAGTTTTAGATGTACCAAAATTATATTTTACAAACCTCACAGCTCCCAAAAATAATGATAGTCGCTCGAATATATGGACTTGTGAATTTCCCCATGAGCATGGAGTTGAAGTCCTTAAATTCATCTTGGAATTATGGTGGCATCATATTATGGATGAGTAGCTCCTTTACAATCCTAGGACACGCATCTTTAATAAGACCACTTGGGTAATCCTCACAATCAACAACGTAGGTGAGTAACATTTGTTCCCATCCACGCACATAGATAATCCTTCGAGCTTGATAATATAGATTAGCAGTAGTAACGGTTGGGCAAGAAGATGATCTATTTGAGGACCCCATTATATCTTTATTTGTTCAATAGGAGAAGAAGAGATAACTGGTAGAGTTAGAAGCTGAATGAGTGCATCACATTGATCTCTATAACTTTCAATAAAAGCTTGGGGTAAGAGTTGCTGGAAAATGTGTCCAGAGCGTCCATATATTCATTTCCATTCCATGGACAAAGAGACTCAGTGCTCTAAATCAAGCTTTGTGCTATATACAAGGTAGTTGCATATCTCACCTTGTTGAAGGAGTGGAAAAGATGATTCAAGTGCCACATGCTCCACAAGACAATCAAATATGCATCAACACTTGGAGAAATACTTTTCAAAGATCCTTTTGTGTTGTTGTAAGAGATAAACCTACAACCCAAACACTGATTCCATTATGAGATCTAGACCTAGATTTGGAACGGTTGATATGTGCCAATGACCACTAGTGTGCAATGATCGTGTAATGAATAGAGGAGTATATGGCAACAAAACACCATTGAAATGAATTCATGATTGCATCAAGAAGAATCGATGAAAGCGGTAAAAGGGAGATAGTAAATGAGAGTACCATAAAATTCTCATCATCGAGTTTCAAGAAGAGGAAAATCCAAGCCTCACATGGGCCCTTACCCTTCGGAAGGAGATACAGAAAGAATTAGTTATGGACAGGAACATAGGACATTGGACCTCGTGATCATGAAAAGTTGAAGGAAGTTATGCAAAGTTTAGATTTTCCAATCAAGAAGAAGTGGGTGCATCGACAACTGGAATTACTAACACCAGGAAAAGAAGATATAACACTTACAGGAAATGAAGAAGGGATAGAAGTTGAATGCATGATAGAAATGGAATGAAGACACAAGCAATGTCTTGAAGAAATTCAAATAATCCCAAAGAAGGAAGAGGCAATGTAATGGGTCTAAAAAAAGGCGAAGAGGAGTTCTAAGCGTGATCACACAATGAATTGGAACACCCAATGTGCACCATATTATGTAATGATTGCGGAATTGTGATATTGTCAATGTTGTAGGATATGGGGCTATCGTGGGGGTCAATTGGCCCCAATTTCACTATTAATTGAACCAATATCCTAATTGGTTCAACCAAGGATGAATTTTGGGTCAATTTGCTCCTCGAGTAAGCTAATTGTGACAATATGTTGTTATGTGGGTTTTAAATTTCTCTAATTTCATCATTAATTGAACCAATTATTAGGTTTCCTCATTAACATGATTTTGACTATATATGATGTGATTTGGGGCTTGATTGTCCCCATTTTCATCAATAAGTCTACCAATAAGTCATATAATTCAATAAAAGAGCTAATTTTGACCAATTTGAGCCCTAAAAACTTAATATCTATGACTATACAATATGTTTTTGGTCTCAATTGGCCCCAATTGCATCAAATATTGTATATTTGGTTGATTGACTCAACAAGATAGGTAATTTAGCCTATTTAAGCCATATGAACTTGATCCAGATTAATGTGTAACCTGGTGGACAATACATTAACGATGGTGCTTAATGTGTTATAATAATCAATTTAAAATGAAATAGACGTTAAAAAACTAATTTTCTCACAATTCAAAAATGTATGCAAATTAGAAAACTCCATATGAGATATGTATTCACCGATCTATCTCTTTATTCAAAACAAGTTGCTTTATTGCTATATAATGCAGAATATGAAAAACTACTAAAAATAGAATATTAAGGGTTCCATAGGGGAACCAAAGGGTCATCTGACATGAAGACCATCTATATCCACCATTTGAAGAGGCTACAAATAAGGAAGTGAACACAGAGGGAGTATTGTATGCAAAGTCATCAAAATAGGTCATCTCGTCTCGTAATTAACTACTTATTAAAAATAGTGCTCATTGTTGGGTTCCACAAGCCCCTAGCTATAAATAACTTGAGTTGGTACCAAAAGGCATCCGTTGGAAACATGGTGTATAGAACTTGAAATAATTCAAGCTACAAAATAGCACTGGTTGACGGTTGGGAAAATCTAAACTAATTGGACAGCTTACTAAAAATAGCTTTGAAGTTTCCCCATATGTACTTAATAAATAATAGAATGTTGTTCTCAAATTGGCATTTTTTGGCACAATGAGACTTTCCAGAGGGATAAATCATTCAAGTCAACACCATCATTCTGGATCATCCATTGGGCATTAAAAATCATATGGGAATTTGAGGTCCATGCTCAGGGAACTAGATAAGTATTTTGGACACTCACTACATAGTTCGGGTCACAAGTATATCATACGCAAGTTGAGATTTGCAGTCATCAGAGGAATAGTTAATTCAACATGGCAAGCATTCATGAGCTAATTTGAAGGATTTTTTCAGGGTGTAAGGAGTTCGAAGATTCAGAGTCTCACTTCCACTTGATTTTTCAATCAACAAGGATCTGCAGACTTCATTAGTTGGGTGAGCATCAACATTGAAAATTTCCTCCTAACCTAAGATCACCCCCCCCCCAACATTGAGCTCTATCCTCTATTGTATCTAATTTTGCGTTGAGGGTTTGCACTTATGTATGGACCATGTCGTAAAGTGAATTTAGAGTTTCATGTACGTAAAATTTAATTCACCTTATTTTTATGCAAAGGGACCTTAACCTCATCCCCAATTGGAATATGAATGAGTCTAAACCCAAAATGAGGAATCATGAAAGTTGCATGGACTTCTAGATGAGTTTATTCTAGAGTCTCAAGCACTATAAATGGATGTAATGAACTCTTCATTCCAAGGGGTTCTAATTATGAAATTCTTCTAGTCCGGTTGTATTCTTATAAGTTTATGAGAAGATATTTTGCTTCCAACACAAAGGGTGATTCTAGAGTTAGCCACTGGTAGTTCCCCTGGCTCTCAATGGGCTCCATTCTACTATAGAACTATGTACAGATTGGTTATATCTATGTTGAGCATCAATACACAGGATTTTTGAGCCTTTTTTGACTATCGGGGTTTAGAGTGACACATTTGAAGAATCATGCACAATTCATGCAACTGACTACCTTTGTTTTCTCATTTGTCTAAGTATTGAATTTAGTGTACTTGTTTAATTTCATGTGCATCATGGATGATAATCAATAACTAGAATGTGTGCAGGAATTTGGATTTTCTATCCTGTAACATTATGATTCTCTTGAAATCTCATTTTTCACTCCAAATGTTCCCACCTTACAGACTTTGAAATATCCTCTCTAGCAAGAGATTGCTAGCTTTACTTGCAAGGTGCCACAAGTGGAGTGCTCCTGTTGGATCCTCAGTCGAAAGACCACCACATAAATCACACTTGTTACCATGTTTGCATGCATATGCGATAGTTGACATGAAATTAAGTAGAGGGACTTAAACTCCTACGAGCATGTAAAGCAAGTAAACCCAGTAAATGTGAATTCCTTGTATAGGATTTTCATCGCCAACAATCTGACAATAAGTTCGACACAATCATTTCCATGGAGCACAACAAACAAAATCCCATGCAAAAGATATAAATATGCACAATAAATCAACAATGAAAAATAAGGCAAGAAGATGCAACAAGATTCAAACTCAGGTAGAGAACTAGCCACAAAATATGAGTTTTATTGCTCCCAATTGATGCACAATCAATTATATATATGACAGAGGCAAGGATCGACACGCAATGGCTCAGATTTGAGGCCTGCACACTCAAAAATTATAAGGACTCTTATGGACTGATGTAATACAATGCTCTCAGCAAACCAAGATAGTCCAACGATTTTACAACAGAGGATTTTTTTGTTCTCAAATGATAGATTTTGGACGGAAAAAATTGTCAAGATGATGGTATATGGCTATCGCAAGATGCATCAACATAGACCTTTTCAAGATGTTCATTTCAAAGAAAAATGACATAATCATTAGGGTGACTAAATCCACCTATAATCATCACAAGGAGGTCTATTTAGAATCTTGTACGAGAGAAGTAAGGAGATCCCAAAGTCAGATCAAATCGGAGGAAGTTGGTTGAGCTAATTGACATTTGTGCATTAATGGATTGTATTCACTGTGTTTCCCTATTTTCCACCTAACAAGTCCTACCAAAATCTGAGTCAACAAGGTGACGTAACATGTAGCCAACGTATAGTCATAAATTTCCAGGTAAGACCATATTAGCGCACATATTTGGAAGCTTTGCAGCAAAAGTGAAATGGTAATTTAGAAGTCTACAGGGTGCAAGTCTGGACACGTAAGACATGTAGGTCAAAATGCATTTCTATATCGGTTGAGGGATTCGTGATTGACTTCAATTCATTTGTACTTGTATTTTCTACCATGTGTCATGCATTGGCGATATGTCAAGGATTTGGAGCCCAAGTAAGCACATTGTTAGATAGAGTTTTGTGTAGTGCCATGAGCTTCAATGCGACAGGTTGTCATGAGGTCCATTTGACTCAGTGGGGAACCAAGTTGCACTAGGTTAATGTATGACATAGTTTTAGCAAGAGGCGCACAGGATGCAGAAGATGAACGTCGTAAAAGGGGTGCGATTGGAAGATGGATAAAAAGGGTGCATATATACATATTTTTGATGCAGAGTATGTAGAAGGTGCAGGCATTCGATTTCTAAGGAGCCTTCATGGCGGCAGGAATACTCATCTCACTTGTGCATCATGAAAGCATGAAACTTAGAAGAAAGTGAAGTGTGCTTCACGCGATGAAAGCAATACTTTATTTTTGAAAATGTCAACTTTAGGATATTCTGTGGCTATGAATTTGGACATTTTTAGAGGGAAAGAAGTCATGCATGAAAGGAAACATGTCAGGGACTTAGCCAAAATGGAAGGCAAGTCAAAGGGCATGCGCAAGGAGTGTACGACACTGATGGAATGAAAATGGGTGCACAAGTGTTGTGAGTAAAGGGGAAATGAAAAGAGATAATAAGCAAAGCAAGACCCCATAGTTGGACGAGGCTTGTAGGATTGAGAAACCTTATCTGAGGATGGCATAATAGATTCTATAGAGAGGATTTCTAGTGTGATTTTGGGATGAGGCTCGACTAAGGGAACATGCTCATCATTATATTGCTCGTGATAAGTATGAATGGGATTTTGATCATTAAGGGAAGGTTTTTTGGGTTTGTAGATGAAGTCCTTATGTGCAGGATTAAGTCAATATTTGACTTTAACTAGGGTTCATTATAAGACCCCCCTAAAAAATATTATAGAATGGGTGGTGAATCTGACGACAAATCCATTTGTATTGTAGGCGAATGTACGGAAATGAGTTTCGTGATGACGGTAAAAGGAAGTTTTTTTTTAAAACACAGTGGGGAACCATAAGTTTGTGTTTTTTACCGGTCAGCACGTAAGGAATGTTATCGAATGACAACAAAATGTCAGTGTTACTAGACGGTAACACAATATTACTGGCCGGTAACAGTCAGTAATGTGGTGTTACTGGCCAGTAACACATGTTACCGATTGGAGCGATGTTGTTACTAATCGGTGACATACCATTGTCATTCGGTAAAGTTGTGCTGAGTTTTCATGGTGTTGTCAATTGGTAACATATTGTTATCGGTTGGTAAAGTGTGTTGTCAGCTGATAACATAGTTGTTGATGCAGACATTTTTGTTGGATGGTAACATATGTATGTTGTTCCCGGCTGGTAACATAGATATGTTGCTCTCGGATGGTAATATATATTATTTTCCAACATTTAATATGCCATGTGTCTTCCACTCCCCGCATTTAATACACTTTCCTTTCCTATATATATACCCTTCCCCATTCATTTTGTCCCATTTTCACATGCAGGTTTCTCAGAGATAGATTTTTTCAGAGAGTTCCACCCTTCTCGTCCACTTCCATTCTTCTAGTATTATATAGTAACCAGTGCCACCTTCCACATGATTTTTTCTACGACCCTCAAGGCTCATATACAGGTATCTTTATCTGTCATTTTCCAACCTCTTATTTTTTCAAGTAATCAACATTCAGGAATAATGGCCCCAAGAGAAAATACCATTAAACCAACTTCATATATTTGCTGAAACATTTTATATCCCTAGTTGATACAACTACTCCAAAACCATGAAATAATCAACCAATTTGATTGGATTCCTGAGTCAAGCTTCTATGGACTTATTTACATGCCCCAATATCAGATGAATACCATATGAAATTATTAAATAATTTAATGCAAGTGATGTACTAATGAAGAGCTCTGATGGAACTTTGAACACAGTTCAATTACCATCCCACAAATTTCACATCAAAATAACACCTGAAGATATTTATCGTCTAACAGGCTTACCCATGAAAATGCATTGCTTGTAACCATATAAGGAAAGGTGTTCTTTTTTATTAGCAAAAGAAATTTTTAGAGTCTCACTTTACAATCTCAAACCTGTTGAGGCTGAGGTTAATACTCTAACCAATGCAGAGGCATGCAACTTTCAATCTATCAAATGGACCCCTTTCTCATGGATGATGGTGGAATTTTCCTAGTCCCGTATTGTTCTATGAAGGGAAGATACACTGAAATTCCTTAGTAGGCAATGTACTACCTTCTTCAAGACCCTGAGAAACTCACTAAGACCATAGATTCCATTGGTGCTCATATCTTGCATCAAAGGATTCGTTTTGAACTTGAGACACGAATCAAATTCAATCCTTCTGAAATTATTTGTTCTTCTTGTTATGTTCTTGCTGTTTATTATGAGGGTTTTTATGGAGACTGAACAACCATGACCATTTGGATCCTTTTCCATAAACTTACTATTTTTAGTAAGTTCTTTCCTTGGTGACTAGTTTTGGTAATTTCACTGAATTTTCACTTTTGACCCGTATCGCATATCGCAACCTAAGGAATGACCACTTAGTTTCTTGACATAAATTATTTATTAATTACCTGTACTACCATTAGTAAGTGTATCCACATCACCATACCTGCCACCTCATGTCGCCACCTCATCATGACCTAGTCTTAACCCTAAACTAACCTAATTAAGACCTATAACTTGGTCCAATTCCACACCTATGACTAATTACTCCTCATCCGCACCTAAAACCAACTTCATAATGACTTGACCAAGCTACCAATCCCTCGGAAGAAAAGGTGGGAAAGCTGGCTATTTTACCAAAAATAGCCCGCTTTGACCTGACTGATACCGGTTCCTACTCGACCGCCGTCGGTTGCGTAACCGCCATCGGTTCCTCGTAAATGAACACTTCCAACCAAAAACAAAGGATCCAAATTTTTCATGTTTGATCGTTGTAAGAAAGAGAAATCATCAAAAGGAATCTAGATTTTGCTTGGCTGATTTTTTTAGAGACAAGTGAAGAAACAGGAAGAGGTTGCAGAGAAGGACATCAAGCCCAAAACTCATTCAAACTGACATTCAACCAGAGCCCAGTAACACTCATCCGAGCATCAGAATGAGAAAACTGCATCCAACTTGGGTCCTGTCTTCATCATCACAGTCTTGAAACTTGCATCTGCATCAGGGGCAAGTAAGTAGTATGTTATATGTTTCTAAGCACCATTTTCTTGAGCCTGTTGATTAATAGTAATCATAAGTTTATTCCTAGATCTACTACCAGCCACTACTGCACTTAACCTTCACCCATACACCCTGATATTGCCCAGAAGGCCATTTTTACCACACTTTGAGTCTTCCCTATCCTCCCATCATTCCCCTCAGCCATCCCCCAATCTCAATAACCCCACAATCACCTTGCAACCAATCTCTACCCAGAAGCACCTAGATTACTGACCCTACCGGTGTCGATTATCCTATACCGACAGCGGTTCTCTAACCGTGGTCGGTTACTCAGTGACCGCCATCGGTCATTGTGACTTATACCCCAAAACCCTTTTGCTCGCCTATTTGCCACCTAACAACCCCAAATCCAGCCTGGTTTATCCCTATAACTCAACCTGAACGTATCAACGACCAGTAACCGAACAAACAACGTGACGCTTTATTATTGATAGTTGAGTTTCTATTGCTTTGTAACGAGATACCTAAATCGTGATTTTGCAATAGCTTTCTATATTATCATTTATGTTGAATCGTATTAAAAGGGGAACTGACCACCTTCGAAAGGAAGTTTTTATATTTCCTGGGCCTAAGGCAGATCCCTCATTTGTTGTCTAATTAAAATCTTGTGGTCTTGTATTCTTACTTGCAGGTAGTCCTTCCAAGACAAAAAGGAGTTCTTTGTAGTCGATCTGATCTTTCTCTACGGTACGCGCACACCATCTCAACATTCAACAGGTATTCCTCCTAGCCCTAACCCTTATCTGTTTCTCAAAGGAATGATAGGATAGAAGCAAGTCTATTCTGCAGAGCCGAAACATTCCGTGCGAAACACCTATGGATGAACAGTTGGTGAGTATTTTATTTTAAAAGCATTTAGTCTGGATTCCCTTAAAAAAATTCATGGTTAAATTAATTCTTATAAATAGGTAATATGTAATTCTATTATGAACAGGTAAAAGCAAACGAAACACTGGAACAATGTCATGCAACTGTTTGCTTGCATAACACTGTTGGGCCTGACGGGTTTAGTGACAACAATGTAATTGATCAAGATGCCACCATGTCTGATGACTCTTTGGCTAGAAAGTTAAGACTAAACAAATAGATGCGTGGTTCCTTGGATTCCTCCTGCTCGGCCCAGTCCTAGAGCAAGGTGAGAACATGCTCTGTAGAGGAAAATCCAGGTTTTATGTTTTACAAACTACACAATTGTTTCAATTTTATTAAATTATTTTACAGACTAATGATGATCTGAATCTCTGATTCTCGACAATGACATATTTTTGATTTCATTATCCTAATGTGCTGCCTAATCTGACATATTTACATTGATGCCTCTGAGAGTGACTGATCATACTGGTGGCGGTGAAGACACGACATACATACCTAAGCAAGAACAAGAAGAGTATCAGTATGCACCACTACATATAATTGTGAAGGCCCTTCAAGTTCTAGTACAAAGCAACCAATAAATAGTGACTTAAACTTTATTTATATTAGTCTTTTAAATTACATGAATTTATCATTATTTTTAGTTGTTTTATTTAAATTAAGGATTTTCCGTGCCAGTGCCACCACCACCCTTCCACCTAGTGCCATAGCCACAGTCTGTTGATTATAGACAAAATTCACAATGTAAGAAATCTCTATTGATTTCAATCTTATTAATTTGAAGTTCTTACTGTTCGTTTATTTGTTTGCTTGATTTTAAATAAATTCAACATACTAATTACTGAATTTGATATTGTTAAAGTATTGATGCTCGTAGATCTTTTGCGATCTGAAATTGATCCCTCGGCCATGCCCACGACCACCTTCTCTGCTCCAACTCCATCTCAGCGCACAAGGAATACATCAGTGTGACCTCCCCTTTCACCTCAGTCATCTGCTTATGGTAAGGGAAAAAGGCTTGTTCTCCCTAACCATGGAACGACTGCGAGCAGAGAGACTCAGAATTTCACAACATCTGATTTCCCTAATTTTTCAATTGGCAGCGTGACGAGTGCTAGAGGCATCAATATGTTTTAAACAATATAGAAATGGATGAGGAGTATCTCAGGTTTGAAAACTATTTTGACATGGGAGCCAAAGCATCAGGGAGACAGGGCGAGGATCTGATACAGTCTATTCATAAACATGTGCCACAACCGGTAGGCTCTTCAGATCCTCTTTCCCCAACTGGGTAGGAAAAAATGGATGATGATGCAAAGACCATGTTTTCACTTGACATCCTTATTTCATATAATGCTAAAGTCATTTTCATGGAGAATATGATTCATGACATTAAGGAGTTGAAGTTGGGGAGATCAAAGCTAAATCTTTGATAAAATAAATCAATGATTGATATCATAATTTTGAAAATAGAGAATTTTTTTTTTCATTGTTTAAAAATCAACTTGTGGCGATTGATGCTATACTTGCTCAAGCATAAAAAGGAAGTGTAGTCACCAATGGTGATTGATGCTATATGTTTACATTAGGGATGTGTAGTGCCCACATTTTTATAGCTCCAGTTATCTGTTGGTTCCTTTATTCCTAGACATGTTTTGATTGAGACTCTGATAGACTTTAGACATTTTAGTATGATATTTTATCCTCATGGACATTATGGCATTTTGGGCGCGTAGCGCCAATTGGATTAGATTCGTATACTGATATATTTCTTATGATGTTGATGACACTAACAGGGTTATATGATAGACTTATTGGTTAGATGTTAGTCTCTTGTGGTTGATTTGATTAATGATATAGTGTTTTGGATTTAATGATGGTGATTTTCATGTTAACCTAAGTGTATGTCGTTGCAATTTTATTATGGATGATTCATGGCAAACTATGTGGGTAATTGTATGCATTGCACTATCAATTGTAAATTATGTTCAGACATTATAAGTTTGATTGATATTGTGATGTTTAGATAATGTTTATTGTATTGGACAGATGCGGTTAATGTGTGCAATGAGTGTGTAAGTGACAGGTATAAGAGAGCATGGGTTTCAAGGCAGCTACGCAATTGTGCACAAGTGGCCCATGGGCTGAGTCCTAACCATGTTAAATGTTTGAGGCCTTAGATTAGATGTATTTAATTGGGCACCATGGGTGAACCCTCAAATTGTAATGTAATTATGTCTTGTAAAATTAATTATGTTTAGGGTGTGTTTTATTAAGTAAACTAGTTTAGGGGTTTAATGATCTTATCTTAAGTTAAGTGTTGGTTTTGGGAAAGTGTGTATGTATTGGTAGAAGGGATTGGGGACCACATGTGAACCTTGGGTGGACCCCAAACCCTCTACCTATGTGCCCAAGCATGCCAAACCCGAAATTGGGTTATTTTGGGTAATTTTAGGGACCCCTTTTGAGTTTGGGGGTTCCCTTAGCATGAAAATGGGCCCTTGGACCCTACCTAATAGGTAGGGGGGGCCTATTTCCAAGGTTTGGAGGGAGTTTCCCTCCCATTTAGCCCTCTTTAGTCACCATCCATGTAAGATGGTTGGGTTGCGTGAAAGTGTTAAAAGTTGCTCCACTTTGTTTTATTTTAGTTTTAGTATTTTGGGTGATAAGGGCAAAAAGGTGAGTTTACTCTTACTTATTTGGTTTTTGGAATCTTTGACTCTTGAGAGGAGAGGAGGTGACACTTGTCACTTTCTCATTGGTGAGGAAACTTTTGGGTTCCTCTTTTTATTCTTCCTCATGTGGAAGGAATGGTTTTTCTTGGTTCATTTTTTTGGGAGCACTTGGAGAATTTTGGGAGCTTGGACAAAGGGGAAAAGCTTAGAGTCTTGGAAAGCATTATAGAGGTAGGGTTCTTAACCTTTTTCTTCTTAGTTTTGTTTATCTTGTAAACTATGTTTGGTCAATAAAATAGTGTGTGAAATGATGTGTTGTGAAGTTGTATGGTGAATGTGGTTGTTTGCTTGTTCTTGTTATTTTCTTGTTTTCTCTCCACCATCATTTGGAATGATGGTTTTTGGAGAATGTAGGGGAAGAGAGGGATTTCCCTCTCAAACCTCATGGTTGTAGGTCAAGCCATGAAGGTCCCTTCTCATCCCCTCATATGGTTTGAGGTGGGAGAAAGGTTCATATGGCTTGAACCTTTCCCCATTCTTGGTGAGGAAACCCTTTTGGGTTTGAAAATCCTCCCAAGAAGGATTTCTATAGCATAAGGAGGAATAAGGAGGATGAATGATTAGGAGGTATAAGGAGTTTTGTATATATATATTTATTGGTGCTCCTATGGTTGGACACCTTGATTTGGGCATCCTTCTTCCTCTCTTCCCCCTTGTGAGGTTGAGCTTGTTCTCCTCATGTTGTTGTCTTCATTGTATAGTAGGTCTAAGTGGTAAAATGGTCTTATGTTTTCTTGTTGTGTGTAAATCCCCATTATACTTGTGCACATTGTGGAAGCTAGTTCCTCTCTCCCATGGGCTTGGGGGAGGCTAGCATGACTTCCAACCATGGAAAGGCATGTGATGATGCCTATTGGTTGGGTGGTAAACAAGCCATGTTCTCTTGAAGTTGGATTTCTTGTAGGAGTATTGGAGTTGGAGCTCAAGTTGGAGATAGTTGGAGTTCCCTATTCTTCTTGGTTCTTATTGTATATTTATAAATGTGATTATGTGAAGCTTTCTTTTTCTTGTAAAACATCCACTTAGTATGTGATGTTACTTGTAGACTTAAGCCATATTGTTTAAGAAAGTTTCCTTCAATAGTGCAAGGATCTTGTAAAAAAAAGGTTGTCTTGAATAAGCTATGTAGTTGAGCATGTTTTTACAAATGTGAACCCTTGCCATGGAAAAGTAAGCTTGTAAAATAGATA
The DNA here is from genome assembly GCA_019776745.2 of Taxus chinensis. Lineage (NCBI taxonomy): Eukaryota > Viridiplantae > Streptophyta > Pinopsida > Cupressales > Taxaceae > Taxus > Taxus chinensis. The sequence continues at coordinate 126,231,696 of CM034146.1, forward strand.
TGAAAGATCTCTTCATAAAGAAATTGTTGCAACTCTATTTTGGAATAAAAGATTGTTTATTGGAAACATTGTGTCTACTTTATCTAAAAAAAAAAAAGAAATGAAAGTTAAACATTCTTTTAGTTTGCAAAATTTTATGGCATTACAGGATGATATTTTGACAATAGTGTTGAAAAGATTGGCTAATTTAAATGTCGATGCGCATTCTTACTACAACAAGTGGAATCATGACAAGAACCTTGTCACTATTGCTAATGGAGAGAAAGACTTGGCCTTGGTAAGTTCTAATATTTTTTTTACATTGTTAGATAAATACATAGTTATCATTTATCTTATTCTAAATATTAATTATGGGATTTTTTAATTGCAGTCAAAATACCAGACTTTGAAGACAAAGGTACATGTGTTAAATGAGCACCTTAAAAAAGTGAGAGAGAGTGTCTACGGGGCTATTGGTTTTAAAGAAAAAATTGTTCTATTAAACAAGTAGAACAATACTTTATAAAGGATTATCAAGGAGCATAGACTAGATCCAGAAATTTTTCTGAAGAAAAAAAATGATGAGGATCCTTCTATCCTTTCATCAGGAGATGTAGCTCATGAAGATAGAAAAAATTTAGAAAATATTAATGTTGTTGCAAAATAATTAGTAAAGTTTGGTGTAATCCAAGATAGTTCAAATGTTGTAGCTCGTGTTGAATCTGTTCAAGGACAAGGGTCCAATTAACTTAAATTAAATTTTAAAACTTTAAACTATGTTAGTATTGATGTATTCATTATTTGACAAATGAAATTTGAAAACATTATCTTTATGTGAAATTGTTGATCTTTTTATTTCTCTCGTGTGAAATGGTTTATCATCTTTATGTGAAACAATTGATGAATAATACACATGGATTATGGAATATGGATTTACATTGTTAAATTTAGTTTCAAATATGTTTTTAATTAAGCCTAATAATCACAATGTTATATATCATATATGGATTATAATATTTTTGTGAACAATTGTGCTCGTGGAATTGTGATAGTGACCTAGTGAGAAATCAAAGATTGAACATACTTTATTAGTAATGAACTTTAATTTTATTACATTATCCACTTTACATATTGCAAAAATATGAAATGTATACCATATGTTACAGTTATTTTCAAATATTATTAAAAATATAGAAGGGATTATTTTTTTTCCAAACATTATATGTGCAATATGTAAATGAAAAAAATATTGAGTAACAATATATATTTTAGAAAATGAATACAATCAACTGTCTGGTAGCTGAAACAACCCTATCCTAGATGGTCTTGCATCACTTCTTATATCTAGTGTAGTTTCTTGTCTAGCAAAGTCCAAGTCAATTTCACCATTATTAGGGACTTCATTGTTTGCTATCTGATTAACAACTTTGCGCTCTACAATAGATGTCTATGTAACTAGTGCTCTTTCATATGGAAATGTGTCCACCATATATCTTGAAACATAGGTTCTCAAACAAGTTTCCAATTCTTGTCCAATCTGTTGCAAAGTTTTGATTTCACAAATGTAAGTGCACTAAATACCCTTTTATCTTCAACAAACCCAAGAATAATTGTCTGTATGAGTTCATATAGTTTGAAGTATTCACTTATATTATCTCCTAGAATACTACTCTGATACATCTTTCTCCACAATAAAGTGACAAATCCCATTTTTATTGGGTCAACAATAGACTTATATTGATCAGACATTGTATATGCAAAATGTTGTGACTATAATATGAGTAATTTTCTATCCAATATAACATTTAATTCCCCTCCATCAACATTTGAAGATTTGCAAAACTGCTCCATAAGTGTAGTCGTGGATTTCTCGAATTTTGTAGCTATTTATTCTTCATCAATCATTGATTTCCAGAAAATGGGGTTTATAACTCCCATGGCCTCCAACAGATCACTGTTTTTAAAATGCTCTCTGATCTTAGAAGATAATGTTTCAGATATTTTCATCATTTTTTTTGCATATATTAGAAACTTCAACATTAAAAAGACAACTCATGACTTGTACTTCCTCAAGTTCAGAACCTATTACATAAGGATATTTGTATAAAGTGTGCATTTTAATAATTTTCCCATCAACAGAAATACAAAGATGACCACTCGTATTGAACTTTAAATGGCTATTTGGATATTTGGTGTTTGTCAAAACCTTGAAGTTGCTAAAAATTAGCTTTTGAATCCAGTCTTGGGTGCAATACAAGGTATCTAAAATAATACATACTTATCTTTTCAATTTTAGAAAATCAACAATGTATATGGATCTTTCCTGAGCATGTTTCACCAAGTTGTTTATTTCCTTCAGCATTGGAAAAATACCACATAAAGTTAATAATGTCTCTAAATCTGTTAATCGATACAAAAAATCTTTAGCCTTGTCCACTTGTCTTCGATGCTTGAACATATACCCTACTAAGGACTTGTATTCCTCAAAAATCCCGCAAGCTGGTTCATACAATAATATCCATCTTGTGTCAACATTTTTTAGCAATTTTTTTACCATTTGTCATTCCAACAAAAAATCTCTAAAAATCCAGAAATATTTTAGGACTGCTTGACATATATGAATGCATGTCATGTATCAGCTCCTCCACCTTAGCAAAATTTTCAAAATTACTTACAATCTTGTAAGCCAAATTCATTCGGTGAGCCATACGGTGAATAGGTATCATACAAGGGGCTACGCTTGTTTACAGATGAATACAAAGTTCAGGTTGTGACCTTGCATGATAGATGCACCATCATCTCCTACACAAATGAGCTTTGCAGAGATTGAATGATCATCCATACAAGCTATTTCCTTCAATTTTTTAATAACAATTTTACAGATGTTCTCAGCATTGCAGTTATCCATCATTTTCTGCATATTTAGTAGATCATTTTCCTTGAAACGGTAACTGAAACTCAAAGTGTAGACATGCATGCACACCCAAGATGTATTATCTAGTGTTGTGACCTCATCAATTGACAAACCAATAAAATTTACATTTTTTACTTTCTTTCTCAAATCAATGATTTCAATTTCTCCCATACACTTTGTCATCTCCCATGCACTGGTATCTGACCAATGTGTTGTTGGAATATTTGGAAATCCATTAGATTGAAACGATGTCTTATAATCAATGAGATTTGAAATTGGTCTGCCCTTTTTAAAAATGTGAAATACTGTTATGAATTGAATGAGTTTTGCCTGAAGACTCACGTCAGTAGATTTTTCAAATCTAGCCTTTATTGTTCCACCTTTCTCAACTAGGTCCCAAATATGTTTATGATGATTATCATATTCTGCAGCATATCTCATATGTAAACAATCTTCCTCAGTTTTCCATCTGGTTGTTTTTATAACTGTTCCATCATCTTGCTTTTTAGACTCATATACCTTCCCACAATGCTTCTCTATTGTGTCCAACTTCAATTGCATTTTATGGTCTCTTCCTAGTTTCCATCTACAGTTAGTACATCTACATTCTGTAGGAGTATCAATACTGTTTTCAGGTTCATCATGTTCAATAAACAGATATTTTGTTGACCATTAAAATTTATAAGTCCTTCCTATAGTCCACTTCCCACTCTTATGTTTCTGATGTAAGTTTCTGGAATGTTTATCAGAAGTTTGATTTGGATGGGAAATGGGATTATCAATACTGTCAATTTTAATTGATTTAATCTGGTGATTGGAAACTTCATCTGGAGTAAGGTCACAACTAGATTTTTTTACATTTGAGAGAAATTGGTTTGCTTACAACTTAAGTAAATCAAAAAAATAAAGTAACATTATTATAGTAAGAGTGAAAATTACCTCTTTCCACTGGGGTTACTGTTGGATGACTAAAATATTTTGAAATGTCCATATCACGTTTTCTTTTCCCTGGAGTTCTTTTCTCATTTGTAATAGGGGCCATTGAATGGATGATTTTGAAGTCTACACAGGTGATAAAAATATATAACTTTCAAATACTGATGAAAACATAGCTTTATCCAAACGCAAGGCAACACAACTTAAGAATGACAGATGCCAATACAACCGAGTACTTGAATGACAAAGCAATATGCAGGATGGCTACAGAAAATACTACTACCGGTCAATAACACAGTTAACTGCTACCGGTAGAAAACACATATATCTGTTACTAGTCAGTAACACATATATCTGTTACCGGTCGGTAACACATATATATTGTACCAATCTATAACACTTATATCATCGTAGAATTTATTGTCAAACGGTAACACAAATAACTGTTACCATCCGTCAACACAAAATAAACTTACCAGTCTACAGATAAAGTTCTCTTTTTTTCTTACCTCTTGAGTTTTTCACTTTTTCCTGAATCCTTTGGCTTCTAGTATTATACTTTTAGATTTTCACATGCTTATAATGTAAATAATATGACTATACTATGACGAATTAATCATATATATATTATAATGTTATAACATGAAGGCAAATATACTAACATCAGTTGGCCCTTGGCGGAAACATGAAGGTGAAATTATATTCAAATTTTTTTAGGCCTCGTAAAATTTTGGCAAACGCGCTACCATATGGTAGTACAAATTTTTCCAAATTCAAAATTCAAAATTCTTAATATTTACCTCTAAAGTTTACCTTGACTTTAACCACATTGACATATCATGAATTGAGGTAGCTGTGATCATATGCCCCTTCAATAGTACCTAAAAAGTGGTTTATAGGTTCTTTATTATTTTTGGTCCTAGATTGGTGGTCATTGTGAGCTTGAAGAAGAGATTGATATTTATCATAACATTTTTGGATAACATCTTCAATATTGAATTGGGGTGGCGGATGCTCTAGAAAATGATGGTGTTATCATAAATGAATTCAAAATTTGGCATGACTATAAGAAGATCTCTCCCACAGAAAAAATAATCATTTTTAAAGAAGCCAAGGTCACTTAGGCTTAGTCGACGGCTTTGGCACATACGAGGTTATTATTATTGCTAATCCCAGCTTTGGTGAGTTAATCCTTCCAATGCCTTGGTTTCGATAGAAGGGTTTTCCAAAAGGTGTTACAATCTTGGGAGATAGGATTGAAAGCTCTATAACTCCACTATTCATCGCTTCTGTCACAAAGCTGCTCTCTAGCCATATCTGGGTAGTTCCAACTTCATAATTTCAGTATGGGAGGTCCTCTATGTAGAGTGGAGCCCATTTTTGATCCATCTTGACAGAATGATGCAGAGGGTTGACAAGCCTTAAGTGTGGAGGGTTTTACGAATTTTATGAAAAGAATTAAGGGTCATGATGTCCACATATCTCTGAATTTCACACGTAAATGGAAAGACAAAGTTATCATTGTCAAAGGAAAGGATTTTCCTGTCATAGAGGATTTGATATCATTCATCACCAGTTTAGGTATGGAAGGGGTTAAGTTCTACTGCAATGATTTTGATAAAGATGCTGATGAACAATGTTTTGTGGTAGGAGATGAAACACTACAGATTGGGAAATCAGGGATTCTTTGCTCCTCTACCCCCCCACCATTTGATGAAGTTTCCAAAATGGTAGTGTGCTACATCACCCTAGAACGATGCTTGTCTATGTTGTCACCTCATCATTTGGTTCTCTTGAACCATTTTAGGCATGATTACAAGGTGAGTATTCCCTACTATATCTTGTATTCTCTTGAAAAATTGGTGCATGATGTTCAATCCCATATGAGGGTACTTCCCCTACATCAAGGTGTGATTTTCTTCCTACATCAATACTTCCTTGATTTGGTTTCCAATGATCCTGCCCCCTCTCTACCGCCACCCCCACCTCAACAACCTAGAATATGTACCAAGAACCTCAATATCAAGGACCCCCTCTCTGACCCCCCTACAACAAAATAGTCCTTTGTAGTGGTGATAAAAATAAGGACATTATTGGAGCTGAAAACCTGTTAAAGATAAGTAACCCTGCCCATGACCCTCCTGCTAGTTTTGGTCTTTCAACTCAACTCAAACAGTAGGCCGAGGCTTTAAAGGGAATTGAGGACAATGTAGACTTCCTCCTTAAGGAAGGTGTCAAGAACAAATTAGATCCCTCTGTCCTTTCAAATATAGAGGAGAAATTTGAGAGCCTTTATATGTAATTCAGAGTGCTAGAGGATAGAGTTCAACATGTTGAGATCAAGTAAACCAACGAACTTGTTATTCATAGGGTTGTTCTTGATTATATTCAAATGAATGTCAAGCAAATTTGTGATGTTTTTGGTGTCCCAGGGTTAGCTTGGAAGAATGATATAATCAAGAAGAAGATACTTGTTGAGAGCAGCTAGGACCTTGATATGAAAAATTCCATCAACCTTTATAAGGCCTTGAAGATTGTTTTGAAAGTTTATAATAAATATCTTAATTAGTTCCGTGTTTTTGTTTTACTCTTTTGATGCAGTTGCGGTATTGCGGTTTTGATGTTTTGTGTCTATTGTTGGGATCCTTGTTAGCAACCCCTCCTTTGTTTTTATTGGTTTATATTTCTCTTCTTTGGTTTTTTCTGATGGGGAGTGGTCCCCATATATCAAAAACCACTTTGATCTCAATGTTCATCCTAGCTTTTGAGCCTTTTTGTATAGGGTATGGTCCCTTCAAAACCGTTTACCAATAATAATAAAAATTGAACTGGGGCCCAAGAAATAAATCAAAAGTAACCTTTTGAAGATCCTTACAATCCTCATGGGAATGGCCAATAGTGGCATGCCACCAACAAAAGAGGTTAGGATTGAAGGAAGTTGGTTTCTTAGTATGAAGAAAAATGTGAGGCATGGAGAGAACTTGTAATAACTCACCATGTGATAAATGCGGGTGGTATGGGTTATAAGAAATAACATTTTGATTATTGTTGTTTGAATGCATAATATATTTTCCTTTAGAAATGGCTCTAAGGTTGATGAAATTAGACATTGATTTGAGGGTGTTTAAAAGCACAAGCAATTTTTCAAATTCTCGCATAAGGTAATCTTGCCACTTGGATTGTTTGAGAGCCTCTTCTAACGTGGTGGGAAAGAAGGATCAAACCTTATATTGGAGATTAAGAATAAGGGATTTAAGGAAGAGTTGACAAAGGTTTTGATTATCAAGATAATGGTTGGATTGATTAGATAAAAGCTTCCATCGCTTGATGAAATCATGAGCTAAGTTGTTAGATGATTGTTTTAGGTTAATAAAGTTTTGAAAAGTATTTTTAGGAAGGTCATGCTGTTAGAAATCCTTCATTAAATCTTGTACTAAGATATCTAGATAAAAAAATAGTGTAATGTCCCTTTTAAGGGATGAAACTGAAAAACAAGGAAATAACACAAAGCCCAAATGAAGTAAATTTTGATTTTCATTACAAAAGACTAAAATTTGTAACATCACTTGCAAAGAGTGAAAATTCAACCAAGTATCACCATAGAAATCATCCACAACATAGATAAACAATTTAAGAATATTTTGGAACACTTTTCACCATAAAATCCAATGAAATACTCAACTAGAGAAAAACAACCAAGAGAAATGACCAAAAATGGAATATCCAAACCCCAAAAATGGTGAAATATGATAAAAACCATCCTTGTAAATTATGCCAAATCTGAATATCAAAGAATGATGAAGTTTTATGCCCTAAAAGGCACCCAAATGAACTTCTATGCAAGTTTATCCCTAGGAGAGGGGATCCGAATAATATTAAAACCCTTTGAAAGCACTCGTCATTGATATCGTAGATGCAAACCAGTAAGATGGTTTTTAATGAGAGTCTTCAACACCACCAAATTGAAGGGTTTCCATATTCCAATCTCCCACAAAGAAGGGTTACGTCCTCCTTTGATGGCTCCAACAATGGGACAACTAAGAAATGAATGAATATGTTAGGGTTAAACACTAGACCAGAAGAATATGCCAAGGAACCAAACCTTAAGGGGTTTCTCTTGAAAGAAGAAAAAGAAAAATCATAGTTGTAAGAGGGTTTTGAGATGGAATCCCAAGAAGACCACATTGAAGCACATGGAAAGGTGTCGTTAGATGAAGAACCAAAGAAGGTTTTTGATGCAACAAAATATCCACAGAAAGAGGAAGAAGTCATGGAGCATGAGATAAGGAAAAAAATGATTTCAATTTGTAAACTTGTGGAGAGAATTTGGTGGTTGAAGCAAATATTTTAGATGATAATGATAATAATCAACTCGATGGAATTTTCTGAAAAAAAGCAATAAGAGGAAAATTGACGTTACTTTTGACTTCAGTGGGAACCATAATGATGTTCCATACATGTGTCAAAAAATATGGAAGGAGTCAAGGTGGAAAGATCTTCAGTTTTTGAAGGAGTGAAGGCAAATGAGGTGATATCCTTATGGATAGCCCAAGGTATGACCATGATGACCATATTTCTGATTTTTGCTTCCTATCATGCCATTTCAGATTTACACTCATATGTAATTCATTGAAAAAGAGGACCTTGGGGAAAATTTGATGATCCATAGAAAATCACGGAAAATGGGTAATCTTCATGATGCTAAGAATAGAGACAAATAAAAAATGCATAGGGTCAATGGGCCAAGACTTTTGGGTGACCTTGTTGGGGGCCATATAAATGAAGAGTGTGTTTTTCCGGGTTCCTATAATTACTTTCAGTTCACTAGAAATCTCAAGACAACAACCTATGGTAAGAAATTTCATCATTTTCTTAAGGAATTACTACATCACTGTGAGCATGGAAAACTCAACAAAAATGGAAGACAAGAAAACACAATGAAAAACATTTCCTCCAAGTTTCTCTTTCAAACCTTGATGATAAGATTGTTGAAGTTTTAAAATTGTAGAATGTTCGAAAAATTGGATTGTGGATGCTCTAAACTATTCTCCAAATGAAGAAATAACTATGCTACGAGAAGATTTGGACACAGGGAATGCAAAATAATTTTGGTAGAGTTTAGCTACAATTGCACAAAGCTTCCAGGGATCTCCAAGAAGATTTTGTGAAGGATACGGCCTGATATTTAAAGCTAAGGTAGAGGCCATGAAAAGTGGATCTAAGTTTGAATGAGTTTTCATGATCATGAATACTTTTTCCTGAAATATCATGTCGATTTGGTCTATGTAGTTGCATCTTCTAAGGGGCAATTGATTAAATAAAAATTGGACTAAACTAGGTAGTAAAGGATAGTTAATCTAATCGAGGAGGACATATAAACACAATAAGTAAATGCAAGAAGACACTATGTAAATGAGATAAGTAAATAAAACTAATGAAATTAGAAACCCTAATGTGAAAGAGAGAGGAGGAAAGAACTCAGTTGATAACAAATGTTTGTTAGACTATGTCGCAGTGTTGAACAGAAAATTAGAAAGCAGGAGCAACTGTGTTGGGGTCCCGTAGAGGATATATCTGGATGATGTGGCTAGACTGGAGTTCTTGGGAGAGGATTGGGGTGCCCACAGGCACTCTGGTAAGCAAAATAGGTTCCATGGTCTAGGAAAAAGGTCTGGAACTGATCTTCACAGGTCCTGGAGGTGACTGGTAACCTTTGCTACCTATTACATTAATTTCTCTGTACTGCGCCAAATGATCCAAATATTCCAAGAGGAAGAAATAATCTACAAATGACCAAGAGGAAGTATCAAAACCTTAAAAAAATAAAGATGCAAATGAATGGGTCGGACTGACCTCAATTGCCACAACAGTTGGCTTACTAATTGAGCATTGCACTTTGGTGTGTGTGTGCATGTCGTGGCCTAGGTGTTCTTGTGCCAATCATACTTTGTGAAATAGTGGGCAGTAACTAAATGTAGGAAATGTAATATAATGTGTGCATGGAATATAATAGAATCACTCCCCCTATGAAGTGTGATGCAAATGTCCTAGCTTGTGCCTTGATGATGGAGCTATGTGGATGCAAATGCAATAGATGGATGTAACTCTAGATTAGTGATAAATAGTAGATGATGCTAGGTTCCTCATTATGGTCTCATAACTTTATATTTATAGGGTTCTCTTGGTCTAAATTTTGTAATTAACCCCGAAAAGGCTAACTACAAGAAAGATAAAGATGAAAAATGACTATAAGAGGCCCAAAAAGTGGCAGGAAAGTGCAAAAAGGACTGGGGCACCCCCAGGTGGGATGAGGGCACCCATTGGTGCCACAATATTAAATCTCGGTGCCCCAGCCGAGGCTAAAATAATGTGAAATGTCTAAAAATGGCTAGGCATATGGGTGCAATAGTCACAAATTACAAAATAAAATAAACAAGATGGCCAAATGAAGGGGGTTAATTAATATTTTCTTCAATAAAGAACCTTCTAAAGAATAACATGAGACCAAGATAAATAAATGTCTAAAGTGCATGATTTTATGACTACATTTTGCCCCCACTTTATGTTGGTGAGTAGAAATCTCGGTAACATAAAGTAGATTGATATGCGTACCTGATGTCCATGAAGAGTGTTGTAGAAACATGCCGAAGGACTAGACAAAAGCATGGAATGACAAAAATGTAGAGGAACGTGGAAACTATAGATTAAAAATGCACAAAGAAAAAGTGATGAGAGTGAACTTAGGGTGGAATGCATGTGTGTAGCTACTGCATAGTGTAGTGTACCTACATAAAATTGTGTTATGTGTGTGCTACCATATAATTTTGTTATCGTTGTTGTTTTTGCTGCCCCCATTTGACTGCTTATTTCTCATACGATCGGACCTGCAAAGAGAAAACAATCAAGTAGTCAAATATGTATGTATGTAAGTGTAAACCTGCTATGTAAAAGACACATGCGTATGAAAAATACGTAAATGTTAATGGAAAATGTAAATAGAACATGTGCACCTGATCCATGTTTAGAAAGAGTGTAGAGGGATACCCTGTACTACGAGTTTTTTGGGCCATCTCAGGCCATAGGCTGAAGAATTATAGGGAGGAAATGCTCTATGTCCTCCAAGCTATAACTACTTCCCTGAACTGTGTGTAAAGATCTCTATATGTCCTAGTTTTTTGGGAAATTCAATTCCAATAGATAAAGTAGTGTAGGAAGGCACACCCACGGTAACCTCCCAGCCTATAACTGCTTCCCAGAAATGCTAAGGACATCATGTCCTGTAAAAACTACTATGTATGGGGTTTATAGACTGGTATGAACCCACTCGTTGTGTTAGTATGTAAAACCCCCAAATGATGCCCCCCTCTTTGGGGGCGTATGCGACGTCGCTGATAAGAGACATGTGGCCCTAAAATAGGGCTAACCACATGTATATTGTAATGCTGGAAAGTGCTTGGTAGAAACTAAGACACACACAAACAAGAAGGCTAGCCAAAGACAAGTGTAAACAAATATCCATACATATAGAAAACAATGTATAGTCTATGCAAACAATATAAAAGCTACCAAGCAGTCTAGTAAACATGCAAGAAGAAAAAGTAAGCCGCACAAAGTGGGCTATAAACATGGGACATCACTCATGATGTTGCAAGACATGCAAGGACATCACATAATTCATGTAGTTCTTTATGTGTGTGTGTGTGTATCCATGTTTTGTGCCCTAGGTTGCCCTTGTGCAAGTTGCAAGATGATAGCAGGCTAGATCTAGATTCATCCCGAGTATGCAAAATGTGTGTGATAGAATAAAATGAACTCCCCTCCTATGTAGTATATGTAGATCAATGCAACCCTTTTCCATTGTATAGATGTATGCCTTGTAGTGCTCTTGTGCCTTTATGCAAGCTTAGGTGGTGATAAATAATGCTTCGTCCATTATTTGAAAGAAGTAACTAAGTATATATATATATATATATATATATATATATGATTCCTTGGTTTGAATTTCGTAATTGAAAACTAAAAGGCCAACCCAAAGTGTTAAAAGGTTCCCAAGAAGCGAAAAGGACCCAAAGGAGTAAGAAGAAGAAAGAGATGGACATGAGCACATAAGAGGGACAAGAACACCTGGATGCTTCTGTACTGACTGGGTGTTACTGTATGAGGCCATAAAAAAATAAATTAGTCAAGTTCCAGTAAAACTGTAGGCTGTGTAAATCCAAAAGGATGTTCAGTCAAGCTTAGAAATAGTAAAGTGTAAGAGATAAAAGTTAAAAGAAGTTATCAAGCACTAGTTTTATTACTTGTAATCCAAAGAGGAGTGTCACTGATAGCATGTTGAGTGGACAAGTAGTAATATGAAGTGTGGCAACTAGGAAAGGGAGGTAGACCCTAGGGGTGAATCGTATGCGTAGTAGCGTGCTACTGGACCTTGTACTTATTGATGTGAGATACTTCTTGTTTCTTATTGGGAACAATCCATATTTGCATCTCAAGCATTACCATTCAGCTATGGCTTCTTACTTGAGCTTTGATTATTGATTAAAGCATTCCGTCATAGTCTTATTGATGATGTTATCCAATGGTACACACATCTATTTTTTATATCTATTAGTACCTATTGTGATATGGAAGAGGCCTTTCTTCGACGTTTAATTCTTAACAATGGTCCTAAAGTCACACATGATCACTTACCTGGCTTACATCAAGGAAAGATAAAACCTATTATCGATTATATTTTGTTATTTTAATGCTTGCATGAATTAGTTAGTATTTCAGCCCATTGATTTAGAGAAGCAATCCATCTTTTGTCGTGGATTGATTGCTAATTTAAAAGAGTGCTTGCAATATTAAACATATAAATCATTTACACTATTAGGCTATAAGGTCATTGATCTAGAACAAGATCTCATTGCTACACATGTTATATATCCTCCTATTATTTCTTCCACTGCTACATCATCTTCTACTTCTTCTCCTCTTCCATATTTTAAGCATCCTCCAAGGTCTCCATCTCCTCCACCCCATAAGTAGGTTCAGTCTACTCCATTTCATAAGCGTCTTTCATATCCTCCACCACATTGGTCTCTGTCTAAGGCTTCTGCATCTCCTACTCGGGAGCAATTGCACTTTTCACATGATACTAAGCCCAATTATGTACTACATGATTTTCTTGCCTTCTAATCACCATCATCCTCCTCAACACTTACAACGAAAATGTGATCATCCTTATGTAATTATCACCACATCAATGGCCATTGTGATAATAATTGTTGTGCCCTTTGTGAAAAATTACAACAATTAGAAGATAAGGGCATCATTTCTTTTGCATCTCGATCTCGTGAGTGGTCTATTTCTCCAATTCCACATAAGCATGCTACTACTCCGGTTCACTTATCACCTCCACCTGCTTCTAAGGTCATTATTTGTCCATTGCCTAAGGTCATCATTCATGCACGCTCTCTATCACATTCATCCACTGCTGCACCATATCATCCGCTATGCAGTGCTCCTACTTCACATTGGCTTCCTAATACGTCAGCATATGTGCTTCCCATCGTTGCATATCCCATTATTGGTACCATCTCATCAGACATTTAGTTTTCCTCATACACTCATGCTAATTCCACTTCACATGCTTCCACCGCTCCGCGCCTGCTTAATCTCTGGTAGGTGATTCTGTTTACCTCATTACTTGATGACGCACTCATGTTCTCATGGTTCTTACATGACTATTGAGGGATCTATTACAAGAATAACCTTGCTCCATTTATATGTTATACGCTTCATTGATTTATCTACCTAGCGCATACTCTCAAGCCATTTCCCGATGATGCACTCATGTTCTATAGTTCATTCGTGAGTGTTGAGGGGTATTGTATAAATGAAACTCAACTTACTACACACACGCTAGGGGTAATCGTCCTCCTCCCCTCCTCTTCATCATCACTTACATATGATTGCATACATTATTATACATATTTTTCATTATACACTTAGTGACACATCATTATACTATTTCTTATAATATCACGATTCATTCATTCTATATATGGTACTATATCACATAAATTTATTACTATCCATCACATACTTTATGTATCATCATTCCTTTCATATTGATAACTCACCATGATAATTTACACAATACAAATCCACCATCACAAATCAATATTGGAACAACAATCATCACATCACACATCAATAACCATCAACACAATCATTCATCTATATATATCGTTAAAAACCATAGTTTCAAAAACACAATCGTTGGGGGCAAGCCCCTATACATTAATACGTGTCATACATCCTCATCACTATCACTATATGTAACTGTGGGAGCTCTAGAAATAGATGCTTCTCCGCTCAATCTACGTCATTGCTCGCGACCTCTATATCTCTCCATATTCCTACAGAATAAGGACAATTCAACTGACTGCTCCATAAAATGGCCCCATAACTATACATACTTCGTGAACACATCCTGTGCTAGGGCTCCTCCACATGTAATCTCCTTAGCTCACCGATTCTCTTCCCACACCTCATCATGCTCACTCAACAACACGATATATTTCGTCACTTCTATCACCACTAGCTCAAACAAATGGGCATGCTCGCCTACAATGACATCAAATCACTCTAGCATCCCACCTCCAATGAACAAATTAATGGGCACATTTTACGTCAATGTACAGATAGATGAATCAACTATCAATGACCAATACACATCCCTTGCAAACATCTAGACATAGCTTTAGTTACTATGCACGATATCCAAAATCAAACAACTAAGTAACAATCCACAACTATCAACTATCCAATACTCACGTTCTTCTATCACCGTTGCTACACCATCACCATTAGGGGTAGGTGCCTGTAACATCCCAAAATTTCTTGTAAGTTAAATTAACTACAGTTAAGTCTAAATAGGATTAGACGAGATCATCATTGGGTATAAATTTCATTTGGTTCATCGTATCATGACCCACAACTTCTGCTGCGGGGCATGACATTGCGGAACAAATAACTCCGCACCCACCTTGATGATCCTTCCTAAAACATGATTAGGCCTTAATCATAGGTAAAATGATTCATTAATGATAGTGAATCTTTCAGTTATTTATTCTGGTTATTTTATTTTAATCGGTTTGGTCGTCTTATGTTTTGTTTGACTTTTGCAATAACCGTGATAAATACTGCCTCTGTTTTATTTGACAATGCTATATCAAACCAACTTTATGAGAATATTCGAATAATTATTACGATAACATATTGTTGGCAATATGTGGACTTATATTATGATGATTAATTTTACCATTAAAGTTAGGTATCAATTAAAAAAAAATTTAAAAAAATGCATTATTAATTTGTGAAATTATATATTTAAATCCTAAAAGGATTTGGCATGTAAATCAAAAGTTAAAAAGAATAATAATAATAATATTTTAATATTTAAAATCTGAGAGTTTTGAAAGGGACACGCCTTCATCTGACACCAAGTATGTGGCATGCATTGACGCATGAAGCAACATTGAGAAGCCCGAAAATTCTCCATTATAGTATAGTTTCTTCATTATATTTTCTTTTATTTCTCCTTTGTCTGTTTTCATTCCTCTCTTCTGGGATACCTGCATGAGTTTTGGGAGGAAGGAAGGATTCAACTTGTTGGAGCTGGAAGAGTAAGAGGTTGCTGATTCTGGGTTTACTTCAGGCATGAATATCTTCTCCCTTCTCTGCAACATTATTTGTAAATAATGAGGAAATACACATTCTGTTTTAAATGGCAATTAAATGAATTTGTGGACAACTTCTGATTTAATTGCTTGGAAATGAAATCTAAAAAGGAAATTGATGGATTTTGTATTCTCTTAAGTTTCCTTTGTGTGGTTTTAGCTAAACCTAGAAAAAAAACACAGATGGGTGTTCCTAATCAATTTTTATTTTATTTTATTTTCTATTTAAATTTGATTTCTGGAAACCCAAATCGATTTCTGCCTCTGGGTTTTATTACAGTCAAACAATAATTTATTTGTATGAGCAAAGCGATTTCTGGGTAGTGTGAAAAATGTTTTTACCAGGTATTTCATCATTTTGCCTGATATATTTGCTTCTGGATTCTAATAATTTCTAAATAGAAAAGAAATTAATGCTGGAATGAACTGATTTGGATATGTACAAGTTGATTTGCCTGTAGGTATAATTTTATTACCTGATTGAAAAATAAATTAGTGTTAACAGTCTATGTAAGATGACTTAGTTTTTCTTAAAGGATTTCGTTACTGGAAGTGTTAGAAACTTATTGTTGTTATTCTATGCAAACAGACTTCAAAATTATCATCCTGTGGTATGTGGGTCAATTTGTTTTGTTGATCTGTCGGTTACCTGAAAGAACATGTTAAAATGATTTAATAGAGGTGTTTTTACGTTGTTTGGTTGTTTAGTTGGATAAAATGTTCCTATATACCTAGGGAATATATATATAAATGTATTTTGATTGTTTGAATTGTTTGTGAAATAAAGTTATTGTGCGTTTTATAGAGCTGCTCATTACCTAGAGGGAATATGTCTAATTGGTATTTGGAAATGATGATTTCAGACAGTTTTGTTAAGCTGCTTGTTGATTGGAAGGTAAGAAAAATAATAGTTGAATTTGTACCATGTGAAGCATGATTTGCTTGTGGTTTAATCAGAATTCGGATGTTGAATGATTATGGTTTGATTATGTCTTGATCCTGGTGATTAGAGTGAAACATGATTGCTGAAATAGAAATTGGTTGTTCTATTGGTGTACATTCATAGTTGTATCTTGATGTAGAACATGTAATAATACATTCTCCATTGTATTACCATGCGTTTGTTGATAAAATAACTTGTATATCGTTTCATATTTTATTAAATAATTGCATCAGAAAATGGAGGCAATATTCATGCCAGTTCATTTTGAACTGACAACATACCACTACTCCAGTCTTGTAGGACAATTAGCCATCACGTTCGGATATGCGGAAACTCATGTCTTGTGAAGTTTTATCGTAGCATGGATCTAAATGAGATACTTGGATTTCAATTTGTAGAAGGATGATATCCCAAAATTTTGACTAAATTTATTGGGATCTTGGACCCATTGTTAATATTCAAACCTCACTATGTGAGAGTTACCGTAATAGTTATATATTTCACCTTAACGGCATATGTAATTTATGATTTTAATAAAGAGATGATTACCTTGTATGAAAGAATATCTTAATATGAGTAAATGATAAATATTAGAAGTGAGAAATCTTACTTATCATAAATTGTTATATTTATTTATTTGATATTTGTCAATGTATGAAGCCAATAATTGGGCAATTATTGTAACAATCAATTGTCTTTAATTTCTAAATTAAATAAGCTATTTAGTGGCATAGCTAATCGAAGGAATAATTAAATATACATGTTTTAATATATATTTAATTAGGCTTTTCGGTAAACTTGGTATTAATACGATAAGATTGTAAATCCTGTTGTATAGAGAATGGAAGAGTATCGTTGTAAAAGGTAATTTAAGGTTAAAAAACAAGCATCAGGAAAAGAGAGACTAAATGGGATGGTAAATAGATGAAAAGATCCATTAGACTTATCTCATGATGATCCTAGTTGGCCTTTGGCATTTATCTCGATATAAACCCTTGCAAGATAGGTTAAATTGGAAATAAAGTAAATACAAACTATAAGATCTAGATAACTGTGAAAGGGATAGTTGTGAGGTGATGGAAGACTTAAACTCATAAGACTAGTGTGTTGTCTTGAGTTTAGCTGTAACCTGCACGGTGGAAAACTTTGGCCAAAGTAATGCATTGATGGTTGTGCATTGTCTGATCACCTAGTCCTCCAATTAAATTAAAATTGCCAGTAACCTGATCATGGGAAGTTGAACACTGAACATGAGGTAGGCAATGGTCGGATACCGGAATACGAAGTCAGAAAACTAGCTTCGTGGTAGACCCAAGGACTTTCACATGGTTCCCATGACCTAAAAAAAGGTTGAGCCAAAATGCTAGTAAGCATTGTCACTCGAAGTAGTGGCGAAGGGAGATCGTGGAGATCTGGATACACCCTTCTTAGCCGCACATGGCTTACACGGATGTTATCAGATAGATCAAAAGAACAAATTTGATTTAAAGAATTTGATTAAATAAATTTGTATGATTGCAGCTGTGTAATCTATTTTTATGTATGTTTAAAAAAATATCCCCATTTTCCAGTTCTAGTAATTTTGAGCGTTACATTTTGGTATCAGAGCCAGAGGCTCAAACACTTGGACATTAATGGGACACACGTTCTAATAAAAATTATCCTCTTTTATAAAAACAAGAAACTTTGGCTAGGCCGACAACAAGAGCTAATATGGCGAGTGACAGTGGGGTAAATAATGATGACGTGTTGGATAATACGGCTGCTAAGTTAGAAGAAATCCTCAACCTTTTGAATGACACCTGAAACCGAGTTGTTGCCATAGAACAACAAGGTCAGGGTGGTGAAGAAGATGAGGATCATAGGGATGATGAGCAACATGATGATCAACCCGAGCACCTGAATGAAAGGGAAAATAAGAAAGCAAGGCTGGCTGCTGAGTTAGTGAGGGACATTAAAAGAATATCCCCACCTAAATTTGATGGTACAACTCTTGGGGATGGCGCTAAAAATTGGCTATCCGAAATGGAAAAGTATTTTGAGATTAGGGACTTTTCAGAGGAGACAAAAGCAGTATGGGGAGCCTACCAATTGTCCCGTGAAGCATCTTCCTGGTGGGATAACCGGAAAATGGAACTAGGAATTGATTCTTGTATGATCACGTGGGAGCAGTTTAAGGCCTACTTCCATCAAAGATGGCTACCTCAGCTATACTTTGACCAAAAGATGGCAGAATTCCAAAATCTGACTCAAGGAAAGTACTCAGTTACAGAATATTGGGAACGTTTCACTCGATTGCTGAAATATGTTCCTATGTATCAAAAGGATGAGAAGTTTAGAGTGAGAAAATTTATAATGGGATTGAATCCTAGCATTGGTGGTGAGGTAGATGTTCATGGACCTACCTCGATGGAAACAGTGTTTGAAAAAGCTATCAAGCAAGAACAAAAGCTGTGAAGTATTTATGCCTCTAAAGAGGAAAATAGAAGGAAAAATAGCAGTTTTCAAACACCAACCGCAAGTAAACCAACATGGAAAAAGGGAAACAACAAGTTCAGGCCTGTCAATAAAAGAGGAATAGTGGGTAGAATTGTTGTGAATAATAAAAATAATGGGCAACAAGGAACAAGTTTCAGCCAGAATAAGATTGAGAGAAAAGGACCTCTGGGTGGATGTTTTAAGTGCGGTGGCGATCATTTCGCTAACAACTGTCCGCAAAGAGGACAATGGAATAACCAACAGAAGGGATCTACTGCAGTAAATAAAGAGGGGCAACAACATAAGATTTATGCTGCAGTCCATAATAAGCAAGCAGAAAAGCAAGCGACTCCCATTGAAACCTCAGGTAAGCTTTTTGGAGAACCTGTTTCTGTTTTATTTGATTCCGGTTCAACAAAATGTTTTGTTTCATCTAAAGTAGCTGATAAACTCAAAATAAGAGCTGGGTACATGGAACACACTTGGACTGTACAGTATGGAAATAATGTTGTACATAGAGTGAAGCAGTGTTTGTTTGAGGCACCACTAGAATTACCTGAGTTCACAACAAGATTAAACTTGTATGTGGCACCTCTTGGATCCTATGATGTTGTCATAGGTATAAATTGGTTAAGTCAACATAATGCAACCTTGGATTGCTTAGGAAAATGTGTAACCTGCTGCGATGATCAACAGAAAACAACGAGTGTTTAGGGTGTTAAAAGAGAGTTTGTCACTAGGCAGATTTCCGCCATGCAGCTGAAAAAGGCAAAGCGAAAGGGCTGCCATCTATATGCTGTAAAAATATCAAATTTGGGATAGGAAATTGAGCCTGAAATTGAAGCATTTCCCATCCTAAGGGAATTTAGAGATGTGTTTCCAAATGAGTTGCCTCGGACTTCCACCTAAGCGTGAATTTGACTTCACAATAGAGGTCAAACCAGCAACGGAACCAATTTCCAAGGCACCGTACAAAATGACAACAACCGAATTAGTTGAATTGAAAGCTCAATTACATGATTTGTTGTCCTTGGGTCTGATTAGACCAAGTATATCACCATGGGGTGCACCGGTTATCTTCGTAAAAAAGAAGGATGGGACCCTCAGACTTTGTATTGATTACCGAATGCTCAACAAGGTAACAGTGAAGAATCGGTACCCGCTGCCCCGAATTGATGATCTATTTGATCAAATGGGGGGTGCAAAAGTGTTTTCCAAGATAGATCTCAGATCTGGTTATCATCAACTACGAATCAAGGATGAAGATATCCATAAAACCACTTTTAGAACAAGGTATGGGCATTACGAGTTTACAGTTTTGCCCTTTGGACTAACAAATGCACCTGCCGCTTTCATGAACTTGATGAACAACGTGTTTAGGGAATACTTAGACCAATTTGTACTTATCTTTCTTGATGATATATTAATATACTCCAAGAATGAGGAAGAACATGATGAACATTTAAAGATTGTGCTAGGAATTCTCAGAAAACATAAATTATATGGAAAATTATCTAAGTGTGCTTTCTATCAATACGAAGTACAATACTTAGGCCACATAATAAATAAAGAGGGAATCTCAGTGGACCCTTCAAAGATCAGTGCCATCATGGAATGGCCAGCACCGAAGGATGTGCATGAAGTGAGAAGTTTTATGGGTCTAGCAGGCTACTATCGGAAGTTCGTAAAGGACTTTTCTAAGTTAGCGGGACCTATCACTTCTTTGCAAAAGAAGGGTAAGAAATTCGTTTGGGACATCAAGTGTGAAGAAGCCTTTAAGGAGTTAAAAGGTAGACTCACAAGTGCTCCGGTGTTGAAGATTCCAGATCCAAACGGGAACTTCTCGGTGGTAACCGATGCTTCAGGGGAAGGTTTGGGTGGAGTACTACTACAAGATGGGCATGTGGTAGCTTTTGAAAGTAGGAAGTTGAGGGTGCATGAAGTAAATTATGCACCACATGATCTTGAGCTTGCTGCGATTGTTCATGCGCTGCAGGTATGGAGGCACTATTTGCTTGGGAAACCTTTTGAACTCAAAACAGATCATCTTGGGCTCAAATACATCTTTACACAGCCGAATCTAAATGCAAGGCAACGAAGATGGCTGGAGTTCCTAGCAAATTATGACTTTGATATAAATTACATTAAAGGAAAAGAGAATAGGGTGGTTGATGCCTTAAGTCGCAGAAAGTATATTGCTGCTATAATTACATTAAGAACCCAGTTCAAAGATGAAGTCAAAAATGAGTTAACCAATGACCCCTACTACAATCATGTTAAAACAACTTTAGAAAAAGATCTGAGAGACAAAAGGTATGATGGTTTCAAGTTGGAAACAGATGGGATTCTACGTTATAACAACAGAATATATGTACCAGAGGGTAAAGAGCTCAGAAATAAAGTTATGAGAGAATTTCATGATGTTCCCTACTCGGGACATCCAGGAGTAACAAAAATGATGGCGGACATCAAAAAGCAATACTTCTGGAAAAAGATGAAAAGTGATGTGATTCTTTACGTCTCACAATGCCTAGAATGTCAGCAAGTAAAGGCTGAACATTCACATCCAGCAGGATTATTATATCCTCACAACGTGCCAGAATATAAGTGGCAAGTTATAAGTATGGATTTTGTCCAAGGTCTACCTATGTCCCAAAATAAACATGATGTTATACTTGTAGTTGTAGACAAGTTAACTAAAGTGGCACATTTTATAGCAAGTAATTTAAAGGATAATTCACCCATACTGCAAAAAGGTTTGTGCAAGAATTTTTCCGATTACATGGAGTTCCAGAAATAATAATTTCAGACAGGGACTCAAGGATGACTTCCAGATTTTGGCAGACTTTGTATGCTGCCTTAGGGACAAAACTGAACATAAGTTCTGCCTACCATCCTGAAACTGATGGTCAAACTGAAAGAGTAAATCAAGTGCTAGAAGATTTACTAAGAATGTATTGCATGGATCAGCAATACAAATGGGAAGAGTATCTTCCCTTGGTTGAATTTGCCTATAATAACACCTACCATTCTTCCATTCAGATGGCTCCTTTTGAGGCCTTATATGGTCGTAGGTGTAGAACACCAATAAGTTGGGATAATCCTGAAGATAGAGTACTAATTGGACCTGAAATGCTGTCGGAAATGGAAAAACAGGTTAAATTAATCCAAGAAAGATTGAAAGAGGCCGCAAATAGACAGAAAAGTTATGCAGATTTAAAAAGAATTGACAGAAAATTTAACGTGGGAGATAAAGTTTTTCTTAGGGTCAAACCTAAAAAGAGTTCCATTTCATTTGGCAGGTCAGCCAAACTATCTCCTAGGTTTGTAGGACCATTTGAAGTCCTAGAGGTCATTGGACCAGTAGCCTACAAGCTAGCACTACCTCCCGCTCTATCCAGGATGCACAATGTATTTCATGTTTCCTTGCTTAAGAAATATGTACCTAATTTAACACATGTACTTAATTGGGATTCATTGCAGGTTCTGGATCCAGGGGTAATCGCGGTTGAGCCTATAAGGATACTAGAAACCCGCAAGTTGCACTTGAAAAACCGTGAGGTTTCACAATGTAAGGTCCAGTGGGACCAATATTCTGAAGAAAGTGCCACTTGGGAGAATCTGGAAGATATCCAGACTACTTTTCCGCATCTGTTTGACTGATTTTTAAGAATATATTTTTGTTATAGTGCTAAATTCAGTTTTTCTGTAAAGAGGTAGATAAGAAAATCCTGTAGATAAGCTTACAACTGAATATTGGAACTAAGGTACTTTTTGATGAGTAGTTACTGTTGAAGATTTTGTAATGAACTTGGAAAATATGTCGTTTAAGCAGTAATGTGTTATGTCTACAGATTATGTGACTGATTTTCTAGATATATAAGGGATGTTGTGACCTTTATGATTCAGCTGAAATGATATTGATACAAATTTTAAGCTGATTTGAAATATATTAATGCAACAAATGAATGATGGGTTTAGTTTTTCTATTTATCCTGAAATCATCGAGACGATGATTATTCTAAGGGGTGGAGTATGTAACATCCCAAAATTTCTTGTAAGTTAAATTAACTACAGTTAAGTCTAAACAGGATTAGACGAGATCATCATTGGGTATAAAATTCATTTGGTTCGTCGTATCATGACCCACAGCTTCTGCTGCGGGGCATGACATTGCGGAACAAATAACTCCACACCCATCTTGATGATCCTTCCTAAAACATGATTAGGCCTTAATCATAGGTAAAATGATTCATTAATGATAGTGAATCTTTCGGTTATTTATTCCGGTTATTTTATTTTAATCGGTTTGGTCGTCTTATGTTTTGTTCGACTTTTGCAATGACCGTGATGAATACTGCCTCTGTTTTATTTGACAATGCTATATCAAACCAACAACTTGGTGATTTTTCATTTGTTTGAATATTTTATATGGAACATGGGAATTCGAATAATTATTACGATAACATATTGTTGGCAATATGTGGACTTATATTATGATGATTAATTTTACCATTAAAGTTAGGTATCAATTAAAATAAAAATTAAAAAAAATGCATTATTAATTTGTGAAATTATATATTTAAATCCTAAAAGGATTTGGCATGTAAATCAAAAGTTAAAAAGAATAATAATAATAATATTTTAATATTTAAAATCTGAGAGTTTTGAAAGGGACACGCCTTCATCTGACACCAAGTATGTGGCATGCATTGACGCATGAAGCAACATTGGAAGCCTGAAAATTCTCCATTATAGTATAGTTTCTTCATTATATTTTCTTTTATTTCTCCTTTGTCTGTTTTCATTCTTCTCTTCTGGATACCTGCGTGAGTTTTGGAGGAAGGAAGGATTCAACTTGTTGGAGCTGGAAGAGTAAGAGGTTGTTGATTCTGGGTTTACTTCAGGCATGAATATCTTCTCCCTTCTCTGCAGCATTATTTGTAAATAATGAGGAAATACACATTCTGTTTTAAATGGCAATTAAATGAATTTGTGGACAACTTCTGATTTAATTGCTTGGAAATGAAATCTAAAAAGGAAATTGATGGATTTTGTATTCTCTTAAGTTTCCTTTGTGTGGTTTTAGCTAAACCTAGAAAAAAAACGCAGATGGGTGTTCCTAATCAATTTTTATTTTATTTTATTTTCTATTTAAATTTGATTTCTGGAAACCCAAATCGATTTCTACCTCTGGGTTTTATTACAGTCAAACAATAATTTATTTGTATGAGCAAAGTGATTTCTGGGTAGTGTGAAAAATGTTTTTACCAGGTATTTCATCATTTTTCCTGATATATTTGCTTCTGGATTCTAATAATTTCTAAATAGAAAAGAAATTAATGCTGGAACGAACTGATTTGGATATGTACAAGTTGATTTGCCTGTAGGTATAATTTTATTACCTGATTGAAAAATAAATTAGTGTTAACAGTCTATGTAAGATGACTTAGTTTTTCTTAAAGGATTTCGTTACTGGAAGTGTTAGAAACTTATTGTTGTTATTCTATGCAAATAGACTTCAAAATTATCATCCTGTGGTATGTGGGTCAATTTGTTTTGTTGATCTGTCGGTTACCTGAAAGAACATGTTAAAATGATTTAATAGAGGTGTTTTTACACTGTTTAGTTGGACTGTTAGTTGGATTGTTCCTATACATATAATATATATGTATTTTTTGAATAAAGTTATTGTGTGTTTTATAGAGCTGCTCATTACCTAGAGGGAATATGTCTAATTGGTATTTGGAAATGATGATTTCAGACAGTTTTGTTAAGTTGTTTGTTGATTGGAAGGTAAGAAAAATAATAGTTGAATCTGTACCATGTGAAGCATGATTTGCTTGTGGTTTAATCAGAATTCGGATGTTGAATGATTATGGTTTGATTATGTCTTGATCCTTGTGATTAGAGTGAAACATGATTGCTGAAATAGAAATTGGTTGTTCTATTGGTGTACATTCATAGTTGTATCTTGATGTAGAACATGTAATAATACATTCTCCGTTGTATTACCATGCGTTTGTTGATAAAATAACTTGTATATCGTTTCATATTTTATTAAATAATTGCATCAGAAAATGGAGGCAATATTCATGCCAGTTCATTTTGAACTGACAACATACCACTACTCCAGTCTTGCAGGACAATTAGCCGTCACGTTCGGATATGCGGAAACTCATGTCTTGTGAAGTTTTATCGTAGCATGGATCTAAATGAGATACTTGGATTTCAATTTGTAGAAGGATGATATCCCATAATTTTGACTAAATTTATTGGGATCTTGGACCCATTGTTAATATTCAAACCTCACTATGTGAGAGTTACCGTAATAGTTATATATTTCGCCTTAACGACATATGTAATTTATGATTTTAATAAAGAGATGATTACCTTGTATGAAAGAATATCTTAATATGAGTAAATGATAAATATTAGAAGTGAGAAATCTTACTTATCATAAATTGTTATATTTATTTATTTGATATTTGTCAATGTATGAAGCCAATAATTGGGCAATTATTGTAACAATCAATTGTCTTTAATTTCTAAATTAAATAAGCTATTTAGTGGCGTAGCTAATCGAAGGAATAATTAAATATACATGTTTTAATATATATTTAATTCGGCCTTTCGGTAAACTTGGTATTAATATGATAAGATTGTAAATCCTGTTGTATAGAGAATGGAAGAGTATCGTTGTAAAAGGTAATTTAAGGTTAAAAAACAAGCATCAGGAAAAGAGAGACTAAATGGGATGGTAAATAGATGAAAAGATCCATTAGACTTATCTCATGATGATCCTAGTTGGCCTTTGGCATTTATCTCGATATAAACTCTTGCAAGATAGGTTAAATTGGAAATAAAGTAAATACAAACTATAAGATCTAGATAACTGTGAAAGGGATAGTTGTGAGGTGGTGGAAGACTTAAACTCATAAGACTAGTGTGTTGTCTTGAGTTTAGCCGTAACCTGCATGGCGGAAAACTTTGGCCAAAGTAATGCATTGATGGTTGTGCATTGTCTGATCACCTAGTCCTCCAATTAAATTAAAATTGCCAGTAACCTGATCATGGGAAGTTGAACACTGAACATGAGGTAGGCAATGGTCGGATACCGGAATACGAAGTCGGAAAACTAGCTTCGTGGTAGACCCAAGGACTTTCACATGGTTCCCATGACCTGAAAAAGGTTGAGCCAAAATGCTAGTAAGCATTGTCACTCGAAGTAGTGGCGAAGGGAGATCGTGGAGATCTGGATACACCCTTCTCAGCCGCACATGGCTTACACATGAATGTTATCAGATAGATCAAAAGAACAAATTTGATTTTAAATTAAAAATCTGTATGATTGCAACTGCGTAATCTATTTTTATGTATGTTTAAAAAAAATCCCCATTTTCAATGACTGTAAATAATATCACCCATTAGTGCACTTCCCACCATTCCCTATAGGCCTTGGTACATCCCACATCGTCCACCTGTATCGGCTCTAGGGCCGCATCCAACTCATGTGCACCTAGGGATAGTAGTTTTTCTCCCGTAGGTCCTGGTATCGCTCCTAGCCTTCTTGGCACCCTAATAGCCTGTACCCATACATATTGCTCTGGGAGCACATCCTGAGAAATACCGAAATGATGGGATACACGCTCTCCCTGAAATAGCTTGGTCACTCTAGGAAATTAACCTTCCATCCACATGGTATATTGGATACATTGAAGCTCCAATCTATCCTTTGGCCATCCTTCATAGGCTCGATATGGCCTCCTAGCCCCATATGATCCAACATCGATTTGTACGTATCGATGTCCATCCTCCTACTCTGAACACCTACCCATCCTGCATCGAATATATCTAGTCTCGCTCACTCCGCACGCAGTCCACTAAGTGACCTCGGTATCGCAATGTGCTAATAAGCCCATACATGTAGCAATATGGTGGCTCCTAGTCCAACCCCATTCTCCTGTCTGAACCTGTATAGGTCCCTGTACAAATGTGCTAATACACATCGTGCCCAGACATATCTAGTACCATCGTCCTCTATACACCGATAAATATCATGCATCTTATACAAGATGCATACACCACCACCCTCCATTGCCACTAATGAAGCAATCACCACTGCAATAAAATTTAGTAATCGTTGAACACCTGATCTTAGTATGTCATCCAAGCTGAGATGGGACAAAGTATGTACCTGTGTCCTTATAAAATACTGCCTAACTACTCTCATACCTCATTGTGCATCCTCAAAGGCCATCACCTGGACTCTCTCATCCACAACTGACACTCACAATATGTGATATATATCCTCCAGGGTCACGGTAATATCCCCGGTAGGAAACCAAAATGTACACGTGTCTGTGTACCATCACTCGCATAATGCAGTAATCATCGGCATATTATGGAATACATCCCCCATTCTCACTATGTTTCGTAGGCTGACACGGTCTAGTATATCTAACTCATCATTCGATAAACCTAATCCCAGCAACGTACTCAAATAGAGACAACCATTTAACTCCTTCGAATGAAGATCCCTCTGGACAACACAAAACAATATTAAACATTACATAAGAATCTCATAAACATGTAAACACGACCATTCACAATACTAAAATACATCAAATATTACATTTAACATGTTTTGGGATAAAAACTTGCCTTCTGGATCTCCAACGCCCAGGAATAGGATGCGGGCACCCAGGAGTAGGTCACCAACGCCTAGATCTAGGCACTGGTGTCATGAGGTACGTTAGCACCTTGACCGCTCTTACCTAGGTAAGAAATGCCTGTAAATTTACAAACACAAATTTAATAAAAATTCACAAAAATGAGCTCATTTTTACATGTTTTTTTGAAAATAATCATACTTAACAACTTCGTTGTAGTGCGCGATGGCACAACGGCCGCCACCAACTCAAATCGATTTAGTCTCACTGCTCTAATCTACATCATCTTTGCACACTCAGAGCTCACAATCAAACTCAATCAAGGTTAAAATGAATTCCCTATTCCCTTTTCACCATTATTATATATAGCACTTTTCTCAATACCTAAGTTTCTATAGTCATTATTTAGGCTCATTGTCCAACTAACACACACTACACATTTTTACTCATATTTTGAGCTTCACTACTCTATTTTCTACCCCGTCTATGCCATCTGGTTTAGAATTTCTCCTACTATTGTATGGAATAATTCCATAGTGCTATATTCTAATCTAGCACATCTTTAACTTTATATACACACAATCTTGCAACATTTTCTATATGGCATTTTGCTCACTTTTACATCATTTCACATCTAGTTTTATCTCAGCGTTCATTCTTACTATCACTCCCCCTCTCATTGAAAGGGGGGAATATAATTGGGATCATTTTATGATCCCGATCACGCTGCTACATGATCATTTCATGCATCTAATTTGTAATTATCAAAAATTTTCTCACACATTATGCAAAATTCCATACCACTTTCTAGTGATTCCCCCTAATGGCCTTATATGGGGGAAACAAGTGAATTTTTTTTTCATGAGTAACCTATCGTACATATTCAATATCAACACAATTCTCCACTTCTCAAATTAAATCAACCAATCGACACAACACAACATATTTTATTCCTCCCAAATGACCTAACTTGAGAGCTACATTACTTTGTATCTTTCCTAGATGACCTAACATGAGAAGCCATCAATCATCATACACATCGCAGTGACACCCTTAGAGTAGGGGAAATGAGACATCATTGCCTTTTCTATGCTGATCCTATATGGGTTATTCTCGTTGCATAAAAATGAAAAAAAATTGGTCTTTGTCTGTCTACAACGGCTTGACCTTTTAAGGATGTAGTCAAATTTAGAGGGTAAAAATAGACCTCTCTCCCTAACACTCTTCCTTTGGCACAGTAACAAATT